>CM071942.1:40857500-41250000 GCA_036784905.1 Acrossocheilus fasciatus
AAAAACTATTATTATTAACAAAAATCCTTATGCTACAACTGTAAACATTTTTATTAATCGGTTTTGACAAAATATATTATTTCGGATTCTGTTTTCAGTCATTCAGCCCAACAAGAAAATTATAGTCTAATCAAAAGCTTCTTGCAAATTTACACTGAATAGCACGTGCCAAGTGAATTTTAAATGCAATTACCATAAACAATTTTTTATTCTGATAATGAAGTTAAATAATTTTGTTAAATAATGATAAACTGATCAATGCATAAATACATTAATAAATACATAAAGAAAGAGAGATCTTATGTTCGCACCAAGAAAGCCTAAAACACCCCTGACAATAAAATAACCCAGGGCTGCCATAAATAAAATGATTAATCCCATATTTGAGAAAATATATATACAAACTGTTCAAAAGTTTGGGGTCAGTAAGATTTTTTAATGTTTTGAAAAAGTCTCTTATGCTGCATTTATTTGATCATAAATACAATAAAAACAGAAATATTGTGAAATATTACAATTTGCTATTTTAATATGTTTTAAAATGTAATTTATTCCTGTGATCAAAGCTGAATTTTCAGCATAATTACTCCAGTCTTCTTCAGAAATCATTCTAATATGCTCATTTGCAGCTCAAGAAACATTTTTGATTATCATCGATGTTGAAAACAGCTGTGTTGCTTCATATTTTTGTGGAAACGGTGATGCTATTTTTCAGGATTCTTTGATAATAAAATATGACTGTTTGAAACATAATTAACCTCAAATATGAACTCTGGCATCTTTGAATTTGAACACACAGGACACATAGAAATAAATGGCCCTCCTCCAGAAACAAACGCTGAGTGAATGGCATATCCCGACTGAGAGACTGGAGCATTTCCAGGCGTCGTCGGAGCATCGGTGTGCGCCGCAGCGCCTGTGAGCAGACTTCAGCAATCTGTCTGCACTTCATCAATCACCGTTAGCAGCACGCGTCTGGAGAGCTGCGCTCGTGTCCCTGTCATATCCGCTAAGAAGAGATGTCTGCATCACTTACCAATGCAAACCTTACAGAAAGGCTGCGTAAATAGATTTTGTTTTCGGTAACGGAGTTCCCTGTAAGTGTAATGCAATATAAATCCCTTGGTGAGTTTGCAGCGCTACACTATATCTGTCAGCTGCCAGTGATGTGGGACATCAAAAGAGTTTCTACATAAACCAGAGACGTTTCAGGAGGAGAGGCAGAGCCTATTACTTTACTGCAAGTATACAAGAAGTAGAAAAATACTTTTTATTCCATTTTTAATAATAAATAAACTACTGATCAAAAATGTTTTTGTTTTTTTAAAGGACGCATTAAATTGATTACAAGTGACACATTTCTATTTCAAATAAATGCTGTTCTGTTGAACTTGATATTTATTAATGAATCCTGAAAGAATTATCACCGTTTCCACAAAAATAAGAAGCAGCACAACTGTTTTCAACACTAATCATAACAAGAAACTTTTTAAGCTACAAATCAGCATATTAGAATGATTTCTGAAGGATCATGTGACACTGAAGCAGGGTTATTACAGTTAACTACTATTACAACCAAATAAAAGTTACCGTATTGTCCCGAATATAAGACGATGTTTTTTTCTTGGAAATACATCTGAAAAAACGCGGTCGTCTTATATTCGGGGTCTAGACTTTGACATGTCAGTAATACACCCGCAACAATAGGTGGCGCCAAAAACGCATATAAAGAGTGTGCCATGAAATATGTAACGTAATGTGTGTTGTAAAGTCGTGACTGTCATGTTAGCCTGATGGGACCAAACTTCCTCTGTAAGTGATTTTAAAACATGAGACTATACCCAGATTTGAAGACTACAATAAGATTTCACTTCTACCGATAATAACATTTTGGTAGGCTATGAGATGGATAGCCTAAATGTTATATAATTCAGATGGGCTACCTGTTATTTCAATGGTATATCAAAAAGTGTATATTTTTCAATGTCATTGTTGGTACATTTTACCAGTATTTACCATACTTTCAAAACAAAAATGAAAATAGGAAAAATATGCAATTTGAAAATAATTTAAGAAAAAAATGTGTTTTACAGAGAGAAAAACAAACAAACAAACAAACAAACAAAAACAAGATTTGGTTTTCAAAAAGCCTGGAAAAAAGGAGGGTCGTCTTATAATCAGGGTCGTCTTATATTCGGGACAATACGGTACTTAAATCTTAACTAGAATAAATTAAAAAATAAAAACATACTTGCCAGGGCAACATTTCTAATTTAATTTGGTTTGACTAAAATAAAAAACTAAAACAGAAAACTACTAAAAATGACAAACACACACAGACACATACAGATACACAGACACACACAGACGTCTGGTGGTTTGCTATCCTTGTGGAGACTCTCCATAGGCGTAATGCTTTTTTCTACTGTACAGACCGTATATTCTATTGCCCTACACCTAAACCTACCCCTTACAGGAAACTTTCTGCATTTTTAGATTTTCAAAAAACTTCATTCTGTGTGATTTATTAGCTTGTTTACCCGTGGGGACCTCAATTTAGGTCCCCACCGTGACACGAGTCCCCATGAGTCTGTGTGTATTCAGGTTTAAGTCCCCACCTGAATTGAAAAACAGGTACACACACACACACACACACACACACACACACACACACTACAGGTGCATCTCAATAAATTAGAATGTTGTGGAAAAGTTCATTTATTTCAGTAATTCAACTCAAATTGTGAAACTCGTGTATTAAATAAATTCAATGCACACAGACTGAAGTAGTTTAAGTCTTTGGTTCTTTTAATTGTGATGATTTTGGCTCACATTTAACAAAAACCCACCAATTAAAAGAACCAAAGACTTAAACTACTTCAGTCTGTGTGCATTGAATTTATTTAATACACGAGTTTCACAATTTGAGTTGAATTACTGAAATAAATGAACTTTTCCACGACATTCTAATTTATTGAGATGCACCTGTATAACTTTAACCAAAATCAAAATGAAAACAGGAAAATAAAAACTAATTAAAAATATAAACAAAAACTATAATAG
This sequence comes from Acrossocheilus fasciatus, assembly GCA_036784905.1. Classification (NCBI taxonomy): domain Eukaryota; kingdom Metazoa; phylum Chordata; class Actinopteri; order Cypriniformes; family Cyprinidae; genus Acrossocheilus; species Acrossocheilus fasciatus. The sequence continues at coordinate 40,860,564 of CM071942.1, forward strand.
CACTACAAATGAAGACTGGCATAATGGCTGCAGAAAATTCAGCTTTGCCACCACAGGAATGAATTACATTTTAAGATACATTTATAAAAAAAAAAAAAAAAAAAAAAAAAAAAAAAAACAGTTATTTTGATTTGTGTTTGATTTGAGTTGTGTATTTTTGATCAAATAAATACAGCCTTTAAAAACGTATTGATCTCAAAACTTTGAATGATATTGTATATAAATAAATAAGGATTTCATGCATATTTCACAAAAGTATGAGCAGAACTGACTTGGACTCTTCTCCTCCACAAGGTCACAGGCACACAGCAGATCCGAGTCGATGGAGATTGGCTTCTGTCGGATCCAGAACTTTGTGCTTGTCTTCTGATTTGTGACAGGATCGATCTCCACCTTTTCACCAGAAATTCCTGGAAAAGTGAGAGGGTTTTATCTTAAAAATCACTTATAGATAAATCTCAACTGTCAGTTCTTATCAAAAGAGTTTACATAAAACGACGTCCAGGTTTTAAAGATGAACAGGCGTGTGGGTTTATTTTCCCTGTTATTTAAATATGAAAGGAGAACCGACCCAGACTGACACTGATACTGTAGAAAACGCTGTGAGAGAGAGGGGTCTGGAATATTATTACAGGTCTATCTCAGAAGCACACACACAGTCTATCCATAATGGATGTGACAGCTGTCAATCATTCACATGACTTAAAAAAATAGCATGCAAACATCAGTGTGCCAGAAAAAAATTGCAGCTTGTCAATCACAGTGAAATTCCTAAAGAGATTCCCTGGCTCACACAGGCTTCCTGCGCCTGGAGCGCTGCTGTAATTGGGATGGAGCTGTGACTGGAGCAACTGTCAAATGTGCTGGAATATTTTTTTTTGTGTTTTCACAAAACAGTACTGTGTTTGATCTGAAGACCATCTGCCAAAACTTTTGTTCATGAGTTGAATAGTGCACTTTGAGAGGTGGAGAAACTGAGAAGTCAGGAGAAGTAAGCGAGAACAAGAGAGACTTTCTCAAGGAATTTCTCATTGTTAGACTTCCATACAGTATTTTGTGCCAAAACTAAACTTTACCACATAATACAATAATATATTACTGTATTATTATTATTATATTATCTGTTATGAATACAATAAATACAACCTTTCATATTATAATATAAAAACTTTTTAAAAATGATAAAAAATTATATAAATACAGAGTAATTTTATACTAAATTATATAATTTTGTTAATACTATATAAATAACATTAATATTATACTACATTTATGTACAATTAAAAGACAATTTTAGAATGTTGTTTTTTTATTAGAATTTTTTAAATTACTAAATGATATTTATTTATATAATATATACTTTATTTAACTAATAGTATATAATGCTTAATACTATATAATAATAATATTTACTATACATTAACATGTGACAAAGAAAATTTCAATGGCATGTTAAAATTTCATTGTTTTTTTATTTGTATTTTTATTTTATTTTATTATTTTACAACAGTATTTTACAACAATAATACTACACAATTACATACTATTATTATATGCTTCTACACTATACAGTTTTATACCATTGCTTACTACTAACACTACAGTAAAGCACTCTATTTTGTCCCACTGAATCTGAAGAGAAAACTTTTGTATTGAATCTGAATGTTGGTCTGTTTTGGCAGATGTGGAGCCAGATATTTCATCAAATATAAACATCAAATGTAAAACACAGAGATCTGGAAACAGTACCTAGCTGCACGTCTGTGGTGAAGCGGAGCTTGTGGATCATGCTGATCTTGAAGGACTTGTAGTGGTGGCTGCTCAACATGTCCTGTACCGTAGTGATGTCTATAGGCGGGTCCTCCTCTGAGCTCTCCTCGCCTCGAGAACCTGCAGATGAAGACGGGACCGGATGGACAACAAGATGTGTGTGTTAAGTGTGCATTTGTACACTTTACATTTAATGTTGCTCAATGGTGATCACTAAAGTTGATCAATATATCTAAATAATAGGAAAAACTCTTCCTATAATGTTCTAAAAATGTTTATGAATGTGAAATGTTGAAAGATCGCGTGTTGCAATGGCAGGAACATCAGAAATATCATCAAAACTTACTGTTTTCTCGGACCAAGCAGAACTCCATGGTTCCCTGGCTCTCCAGCGTACTGTCCAAATCCACCGCCACATTCGGTTCGGTTTGTTTCTCCAGACGATACATGGGGCCTGAAACGAATCACACAAGCGTTTGATTTGAGCTGTTAAGAGTCTGGTTTATTTGACTACATTTGCACTCGGCTCACATGATCTACAAAATGCATTTCACTGCACTGGTCGAGCTCAAAGATCATTAAAAGCATAATAATATTCAAAGATCACGTGTTCATGCCATTAAGCCTTAGAATCTACTTGTTGCAGATACATGAGTAAAGCACACATACAAGTTTACTGTTATGAATTTTATCAATCATTAAATTATGCAATTCTCCAAACAAATCATGCCTATATGACCCCTAAGACTTTGACAATCGAATGAGAAACGCTTGCAAAAATCACTCATTTGATTCTAAAAACACTCTTAATGTTACACACAAAAATATAAATAATACAGATAAAATTACAATAAACAGACAACATATCTTTCTCCTGTACTGTACTTGCTGTGCTCAATCTAGTCCGATCGACAAACAAATGAATCTTATGAACCAGTTCTTTTATTGACTCAATTGCAATCTTTTATTGAGTTGATTGAATCAATGATTTTCTGAAGGATCATGTGACACTGAAGACTGGAGTAATGATGCTTAAAATTCAGTTTTGCATCACAGGAATAAATTACATTTCAACATACAGACGTGGTCAGAATTGTTGGTACCCTTGGTAAATATTATTGCTAATTGCTAATCCTTTTGATCTATTATTTTAAAAAAAAATCACAAAAATCGAACCTTTCATTGGAGAATAAGAATTTAAAATGAGGGAAAATATCATTATGAAATAAATGTTTTTTTTTTTCTCAAATACATATTGGACACAATTACTGGTACCCCTAGAAATTCTTATGGAGTAAAATATATCTGAAATATATTCCCATTCATATTTACAATTTTGAGCACACCAGCATGATTATGAACATGAAATTATCCAGCTATGGCTTCCTGTTTCACAGAAATATAAATAGGAGGGAAAACAAAGCCCAAATTCCCTTAATCATCCATCACAATGAGAAAAACCAAAGAATATATTTCTGATGTGCAGCAAAAGATAATTGAGCTTCACAAATTAGTGAAGTGGCTTTAAGAAAAGAGCTAGAGCAGTGAAAATTCCCATTTCCACCATCAGGGCAATAATTAAGAATTACGACCCAACATTTGCATATACCTGCCCATGTTCTAGGCCAGACGCCAGCCAAACCATCAGAAGCTCTGCAGGTATTGTGAAGAAACAAGCGAGGACAACAGTGAAAATGGTAGATCATGGAAATAAATGTTATGTTCCAGGCTGTGCAGGGGATGTGAAGTGCAGGGATGGGTTGGTGTCTGTATTCAGAAAGGCACAGAAAGCAAATAACGCATTCTAATAAAATAACGCGAGCCACTAAAGGGACATGGTAGCTGCTTGCTAGAGGTAGCCTGTTACATTACATAAGATTTCACTTACCACATAAACAGAGTAAGGAGAGATGACTGAGGATGATGGCGAATGATTTATAGATCCTGAGCACTACTCACAAGCATCTGATCTTGTAAAATGTGTGGTAAGTAGGCTACTGCTGCTCCATAGTATAAACAGAGTACGTGCGATCGTGAATCTCGAAACTGAAAGTGAAACTAAAAACTGATCATGCATTCCAGGATAAGGCTTCGAAAACAGTTTCAATGCCCCGCATAATAATAGCGGCTCCTTGATGCCTGCATTTTATTGTATAATTACCCAATGATATAACTACACGAGAAAGTATTGAAATATATATTTTCCCTGTGTTTCCTTCCTGCTGTGTGAGCTACTGAAATGAGCCACACTGTGAAACAGCCAATCAACATTGAGCCGCACTGTGAAACAGCCAATCAGAGCAGAGCTCAACATTATTATTCATGACCCTTCCAAATAAGGTAATAACAGACCATTTCATTCTAGTGAGAAATCCTGGGGGTAAATGGACACGTAAAACCGTTTATGGAGATGTTTTGCCCTTACCTAAGTCACATACCTTCTATGTAGATATCGGAGAACAATTTAAAATATTGTATCAATGCATTCTATGGCACCTTTAAGAAAAAATTGTCAAACAGCACATACATCAACACATGTTGTTTGGGAGGGCTTCAAGAAAAAAAAAAAAAATAATAAAAAATAAAAAATAAATAAAAATCAAGAAAAGAACATGCTTTCACCAAAAAACAATCTCCAGCATATTCAGTTATCAGACATGACTGGAACTTCAAATGGGACTGGCTTCTATGGCCAGATGAAACTAAAAAAAGAGCTTTTTAGCAGCAAACACTCAAGATGGGTTTGGTGAACACAGGGATAAAAAGCACCCCATGCTGTGTTTTTGATGCTGTGGGCCTATATTTCTGCTGGAGGTCCTGGACATCTTGTTTAGACACATGACATCATGGATTCTATCAAATCAATAAGTGACTGACTCTGTTAGAAATCTTATAATGGACCATGTTTGGATCTTCCAACCGTACAATAATCCGAACACAAACCTCAAAAACAATTTAAAAAAATGTGTCACTGAGCACAAAACCAAGCTTCTGCTGGCCATTCCAGTCCTCTGACCTGAACCCTGCAGAAAATGAGTGAACTGAAGAGAAGAAGCACCAACATGGAGCTGTGAATCTAAAGGGTCTGGAGTGATTCTTGATGATGGAATGGTCTCTGATCTCTTGTCAGGTGTTCTCTTACCTCATCAGGTATTATAGGAGAAAACTCCTATACTATTTTGGCAAATGGAGGTTTCAAAAAGTATTGAATAAAAGGGTACCGTTAATTGTGTCCAATGGGTATTAGAGAAAAATATTTATTTCATAATAACATTTCCCCCCATTTTAAATTCTTATTCTTCAATGAAAGGTTAGATTTTTGCAAATTTTTATAAGAATAGATCAAAAGGATTAACAATGCATATTTATTTCCACAGCCTTCTTTGATCATATTTACCAAGGGCACCAACAATTCTGACCACGTGTGTATATGTTCAAATAGATGACAATTATTTTGAATTGCAACAATATTTGAAAAGTTGAGTTGTCAAAGCGTCTAAGTGCCATCTGAAATTTCCATCTAAAATTAGCATTTTTCTCAGGTTCCTAGGTTTATGTTCAGTTATTTTACTTCATTATCAATGAAAACAATTTATTCATTGCCATTAAAGTCAAAATACTGAACCTACACATAGGAGCCTGATAAAAAAAAAACAATGCTCATTTTAGAAGAAAATTTCAAACGGCACTTGGAAGCTTTTGCATCTGAACTCTTTGTTTAACAGTATTACAGTTTTTACTATATTTTTAATCAAATAAATGCCGCCTTGGTGAACAAGAGAGACAGTAATATTGTTTGTTTGTTTTTTCTTTCTTTCTCATAACATGAATCATCTCTACTATACTGACCTCATATGTACTTTGAACCTCTGAACAGTTTAATACTATCATATAGAGCCCTTGAGAGAAGGCAGCCATCATAAAAGACTTCAGGATGACCAGAGCCGTTCAAAAACAATCTGTTAGAGATAATGTGCTGGGATTTACAGCTTTAGGCTTCCCTTTATAACGTTGCTTGATTAATATTGCTCAGTGCAAACAATCTAATTTGACTTTTTATTGTCCAATCAGATGTTATCTACCCATCAAGACCTAAAGACCGATCTTCACAGACCTTTCTCTCTCATTAGGAGAGGTTTGTAAAGATAAGTCAATAACTGTTGCCTTGCAGGAACAATTGATGGCTATAAAACCAAAAGAATGGCTGTTTATTTCTTGTCAGAAGCAGGGAAAAATGCCCAGAGGCAGGATCAAGTCTTTCCCTAGTTTTTTTTCTCCAGAAAATAAGGGGAAAAAAAACAAAAGAGAAAAGCTGCCAATATAAATAGGGCAAACACTCAGGGCAATATTTACCCTTTTGCAAATACCGTGGTTTTCCAAAATGTCACCAGAGCCTCCGAAAGCTTACGACCTCTATAGAGAAAGAAATATGTTCACGACAGCCTCCAGCAGCACAATGCGAGATGCATCAGAACTCAAACGAAGCCAACGAGTGAATCAATTCTATACAACACTTCAGTTCTGCAGGAACTTCAGAGACGTGCAGGAATCAGACTACAGTAGTTGAGTATATGGAAGAATGAGAGAGTGCCTCTCTGAATCCACAGGAGAAAATATGAATGCCTGTCACTGAAGAGCAGGAGACTGTGACTAATTCAGAAAAACCATCTGACCTTTTACAAGCTTTCCTGCGACCCTGTGCTGATCTCAATGAGCTGAGAGGTTATTTTTCATCCATTTTATCAATTCTGGTCACTTATTAAAGTAACAGCACACCTATCACCGACAAGACACATGCTATCAAATGATATTTAATAATTAAATGATATTTGATATTGATGATATGTCATATTTAATATTTAGAGTTTATAAAACCCTTGTCACAAGTATGAACAATATTAAAACTGAAGCATAATTTAGCAAACATCCCTAAAAAGGTATAAAATGTCCAAAAATATATTTTGTATTTTGTATTGTATTTGTATTATTTATTAATTTATATAATTTATATTTCATTCAAAATATTTTTTTATTTCTACTTTAATATTTACTTTAAATATTACATTTTTATTTTTATTTTATCTAATTTAGAAATGAGGCAATAGGGTGCATTAGCAGCATCTATTTGATTAAAAAATACTGTAAAAACAATAATATTGTGAAATAGTACAATAATTCTTGGGGGTGGATTCTTTGATGAATAAAACCAGCAAAATAACAGCATTTATTTGACATCTTTTGTAACATTATAAATGTCTTTACTATCTTTACTGAATTAAAAAATTCATTCAGATTCGAAACAAAAATCTTACTGAGCCACACTTTTAAACGGTAGTGTATATGGCAAGAATCATATATAATAAATGCATTTTTATATATCTAAACTGATGTGTGTGTATATGAAAGACTTCAGCGATCAGATTTCAGAGCCGTTTTATGATGAATCTTTAATAACCAGAGACCAGACGTACCATGTGGAGCTACAAATCCAATCATTTTGTGTGCATGCGTGTCATTAAAATATCGAGCCAAGTACTAAATAAAACAGCTGATACTAAATTCCCACAAATCCTCACAAATACAGCAACTGCTGAAAATGTTCATCTTTGTATAATGTCTCAATGCATTCGCCCTAAGCACATAAAGCATAACAGTCACGGTCTGAGCTCATCTGTAGTTCACACACAGGCACACCGACCCCAAACCGCAGCCATCGCCGCCTCCCAAATGTCACCAACATTTACCCTGATAAGACCCACAGGAGGCATTCAATCGCGCTTATCTCCCCCAACAGACCCACCGAGCTTTACAAACCCTGAGCCGCTCATAAAACTAGTCATATTTTACAGTGCACACGCTTTCTAGTGTCCACACGTCCTACCGTTATATATTCACTCAGTTCAACTGAAAATCAAAGCAATACCTTTTTTTTCCCCAAGTATTCAACTAATTCTAAAATATCAGTACATGCATTTAAACATTTTTTTTTTAATCTAAATGAATAAACAAACAAAATTAAATTAATAATAAATACATAAATACGCATTTTTAAAATTTAACATTTAATCTCTGTTAATATGCTTTAATTATATTTTAATATTAATTATTCTTTTAATTTATTTTCTGAATTACTATAAATACACATACATACATACACACACACACGACTAATTTATGACAAAGTTATTTTTTTAATTAAAAATAAATATACAATTTATATACTGTATGTGAGTATGTTTAATCAATGTTTATAAGGGTTAATTAGATTTTAATTTATATTTATATTATATTATCTATAATTATATATAATCTATTTACTCATTTTAATCATACTTTATATATTATATTATAATTTTTTATTTTTTATTAGTATCGCATTTAAAAAAATGTGTAAAACTAATACATTAAATAAACATGTAATTTATAATGTAATATTACACACACACATATGAAATATATACATCAAATATTTAATTTAACACAGCATTTAAAAGAAAAAAGGTTTACGTTGGTTTCTTGTTCAGACCAGAAAGGATTAAACTAATATACAGTATAAAGGAAAAACAATTGCTCAGAAAAGAAAGAAAATGGCCAAACAGTGAATGGCTGGTACAGAAGAGAGTGGACAGAAGATTGGATCGGTCTCTTTTCTCCAGCGGGTAAATAAACAATCAATACTCATCTAAATGCAGATGAGAGCACGGCCCGCACCGTCTAACTCTTCTCTGTTGGACCAACTACCCCATCACATCCACTCAAGATGTCTTCTGAGACACCATCTCAGACTAAAAGAGAAACAATCACCTGCAAGATGGGATGCTGGACCAGGACGGGGCAATGGCTCACTGCCCACGGGGCAATTCTGTAGGTTTATTTCCAATTAAATTCCCTCTGAGGGCTCTCTTGGGCTGCTGTCAAATCAATCCGTCTCTGATGAGGCTGTGCATCAAACACAGGTACTCTCAAACCACTGGAACTAAAGATGCTATTATAACTGAGTGTGCTCGTACTTTTAAGAGCAAGCATATATTTCTCTTTTTTTGAGGCATGTCTAAGATGTCACAAATCCGAAAAGAGAAACACTGGATTTGTTTGTTTGTTTGCCCCAGAGACTGAGCCGCACAAGAGGATTGAGTTGGCTATTCCTCTGATACCTTTAAAAAGACAAAGAAACACGGATCTCACAGAGTCAGAGCATTTCTTTTTCTCTTATACTCACCATCTTTGTTGTTTCTGGAAAAGCTGTCAAATACTTGCATGGTTTTTGCAGAAAGAGATGCCAATAGATTGCGTTTTACAACCCAAAATAGCTTCCGAAACAAGCTCACGTTAGACTATTTGTGAATTTCAAAGTGCTAAATGGTTTGAAGTGAAAGCAAATGTCACTGTGATGGATTATCTTTAAAATTACTACAGACAGTTCAGTTGTACTAAAATAGCACATGTTGTTGTCATGTGTGAGAAAAGTAACTGAAATATTGAGACTTGAAAATTAAAAAAAAAAAAAAAAAAAAAAAAAGCATTGTTAATATAACATCTACAAATCAAACATAAGAACTTTACAAGACGGCTTAAATATATATAATTTTTAAATATATGGTTCAAAATATGACAACACATGACAAAGCCTGTATAAACGAGGGAATTATAAAAGTATGATTTCTAGACTTGGGAAAGTCATGGAAAATAATAATATAGTATAGTATAGTATAGTATAATATAATATAATATAATATAATAAATTAATTTGACATCAAAATTATAATAATAATTCAAACATTTTAATAATTAACAACGTAATTTAATATATAATATATTAAAATTATTATAATTTAAATAAGATATAAATCTAAATAATTTAAATAATTATTTAATAAAAAATGAAATGCTTTATTTACTACACATTAAAAACATTTAAAAAAGTAGAAAAAAAATCTGGAAAAAAAAATTAATTAAAAATTAAATTATTAATTAAATAATTTGAATGCAATTTATATATAAAATAATTAAACATTAAAAATTATAATAATTCGAACAAATAATATATAGTATAACAAAATTATTAAACATTAAAAATATTTACTATTATTTCAACTATAACTACTTTAAATAATATTTAAATATAATAACGCATGTAATACAAAGAAAATGTATAAAAATATATATTTTTTAAATCTCTCTCTTAAATCCTGTCTTGGATTCACAAAGGCTGAGAACCGCTGCTAAAGACAGTCAGTTTGGTGTTGATGAAGGAGTATGTGATCCATACTGATGAGGCTGTGTGGATACACATAAGACAAAAGCGAAGACTACAGCCTCTTTAAACTGACAGCGCTAGCCTCCAGCGCCCTTACTGAAGTGAACTTCTCTCGCTGCAGGCTCTGACCTCAGTGTGTGGTAAATTCAGGAGAGATGAGGCTCCAGTGGCTCTCCACACGCCATCATTTTCACTGCGTTTCATCCATTTTCTCTCTAATATACTTTTGTTCCCGCACCATTGCTTTCCATTCTTTATGTGCACTTCTCCGTCTCCGAGTCAGTCTGCGGCTCAATCTCCTCTCCTCACCCCTCTTATCTCGCGCTGCCCCGGCTCATCATGGCCGTCAAAGGGGCGATCCGTTACCTGTGACTTTTTGTATTAAAGTCTCTGGCCTTATCAGATTCCGCCCCATTCGGCGATGACAAATTAGGACGGCACATTGCCGCGGTTATCGGGCCAAATCGCAGCAGACGGCTTCACTTACTTTCTAAGATGAAAACTGCACACACAAATACCAGTTCGACTGGCAATTCAAAAGACACCATTTGCTACACTTCTTCCAGCATTTTTATTATAAGGGCACTTATAATATTATTCAAAGTTTCTTGCAACAAAAACAGTCAAGATATTGTTTCTCATGCCAATATGTATGCAAAAGCATCAGTGTTGTTACTGTTAACTAAAAGTCTTAAAAGATATAATATATATAATATAGAAATGATGTTATGTAAATTATATAGAAAATATATTATGTACATTATATAGTTTAGATATTAAATAAGTGAGACATCGGACCACAAAACCAGTCATACGTAGCACAGGTATATTTGAAGCAATAGCCAACAATACATTGTATGGGTCAAAATGATCGATTCTTCTTTTATGCCAAAAATCATTAGGATATTAAGTAAAGAACAGGTTCCATGAAGATATATTGTAAATTTCCAACCATAAATATCTCAAAACTTAATTTGATTAGAAACATGCAGTGCTAAGAACTTAATCTGGACAACTTTAAAGGCGATTTTATCAATATTTAGATTTTTTTTGCACCCTCAGATTCCAGATTTTCAAATAGTTGTACCAAAAATGTCCTATCCTAACAAACCATGCATCAATGAAAAGCTTATTTATTCAGCTTTCAGATGATGTGTAAATCTACATTTAAAAAAAAAGTACCCTTATGACTGATTTTGTGGTCCATATAGGTATTAGATTTAGCTATTAAATATAGCTACTGAAAATATAAAAATATGATTTAATATAAAATATATAAATTATATAAAAAAGTATATTTTAATATAATAAACATATAATTATAAAACTATAACTACTAAAAAATATACAATTTAATTAAATTTAAATAGCACTTTAATGTTGCTTACTAATTGAAATAAGCTGAAGTACTAAAATTACTAAAACACAAAAACATAAAATGACCAAAACATTTACAAAAGCTAATACAAAATATTACCATATATTACTATAAAGGTATATTAATAGCATTATTTAGTAAAATATATAATCCAGCATCATGGGATTAAGAATATAAACTTGAACATAAAACACATCCTTTTTTTCACATTAAGTGAGACATGAATCTTTGAGATGTCTCACCTGATCCTTTCTGGGAGCCCTTCCTCTTTTTGAGGGCCTTCTGCAGAATATCCTTCATGGTCACTTTCAGGCTGTCCACTGGGATCAGGGAGAAACCATGAGCGGCGTTTCTGTGGGTGAGGAAGGCAAATCATCAGTCATATTGAATACATCTTTAACGTTTGCATTAGATGCAAACTTCTTGTCGAACAGAGCACCAACCCTGAAATCACATCTTCAGACTCACAGCATTGATGAATGTTTTTCCCGGATAAACCTGAGGAAAATAAAACAGTAAAATTGTAACCGTAAAATTTTCAGCAGCTATTACTCCAGTTTTCAGCGACACATGATTCTTCAGAAATCATTCCAATATTTACTGTTCTCGACTCTGAAAGACATCATTTTCAGTAAGCGAATGAGTCATCTGAGCTGATTCAGTGAGGAAATGAGTCATCTGACTGATTCACTCCATGATCCAGACCAACGACAGATTCATGACTCTTATGACTGCTTCAGACTAGTGGTCGACCGATATATCACCAAGGCCAATATATCGGCCGATATTTGCCATTTTTCAAATATCGGCATTGGCCAATGCGTTCGATAATCTCGGGGCTTTTATTCTGACGGCGCTGAGAGCAGCAGCGCCTGAGAACACACCACTCACATTCTCCCTCTACTAGTTTGCTCAGCAAACTTTGCTGTTGTTGTTAACAGTTCTGTCTAATACGGATAGAATTCTGTCTAAAACTCAGATAGAACTATTAAACAAAGGAATTAGATGTATATAAAAAGTATTGCTTTTATATTATTGGTAACAGAAAGGCAAACATTATAATACTTTCTCATTTGCCATCAGCATTCAGCAAATACGCATTTATCTCATTTAAACAAATCTTAGAATTACTAATGAAACCACTGGAACTAAACCACGTGTGGTCTGCGTGACGGTCGGTGAGTGCGAATTGAACAAACGTTAAACTCATGATTTCAAATTATGCAGCACTTTATGCAAAAACTAATGTCGATCGACCACTACTTCAGACTGATTCAGTTGATTCACTATACAGATTTGCACCATTAAATTATACAAATGAAACCAATATTTATTTTTTTTGCAGATGTAGTTTGAGATTCACCAGTGCAAGCAGTAAGTGGATACAATTGTGTCAGAAGAAAAGCTTGCACCCAGAAAGACTGTACAGTACTCAAGTTGGTGGCTTGCTTTAACAGAGCGCATCTTAAACACAACAGGGCCGAGGGCCAGTCCACGAGTCAAACTTTGAGCACATGGACGCATCACTGCGATAGACTTTATCAACAGAACAACAACCCGAGGCCAGAGACCGGAGAGCGCACACTTTCTGGACAGAGGACTCGCTTGTCCACTTCCATTTAGCAGTCCTGACCCGTCTGCCTCGGGCCAGGGCTTCTGACAAGCTTCACGTCAGGCCGGGGATCCGGCAGAAGAGGTCGCCGGCCCCGATGGCCCACTGAGGGCCGAGCGCTGGCTCAGTTCTCGCCCAGGGTCCTGCAGTGCCACATCAGTGGTCCTCTCATGAAGGGAGCATGCAGCTGACCCAGAGAGCTCTGAACACCAGCCCATGGCTGAAAGCTGATGAATAAAGAACAAATAACTACAGACAAAGACATGTGAAATGCAATGAAAAGTGCACAGCAGCTGGGCCACAAATATAACTTTTCCAAAAAAAACTCAATTGGTTTATGCCACGGGCAAATGGCTACTTATAATGAAGTTATACTTCCGTTCAAAAGTTTGGGGTCTCTAAGATTTTTTTTTGTTTCTTAAAGGAGTCTCTTCTGTTCACCAAGGCTGCAATTATATGATCAGAAAATATATATATTTGTATACTACAGTGTTAATAGTACTATAAAACAAAATATTAAGGAACATTTACGTTAATTAAAATAAAAGAAATGATTGCTGAAATTAAATAGAATGGTTAAGTTAAAGCTGAAGTACTAAAATTACTAATACTAAAACTGAAATAAAAAGACAAAGAACTAATAACAATTAATAAATCTAGATACTAAAATTAAAATTAAAAAAATAAATACAAAATTAAACAAATAAAACTGCTTCTAGGACTTGTTTCATTAAGGTATAGATTAAAATTCAGTAAAATTGTAAAATATTATTTCAATTCAAAATAACTGTTTTATATTTGAAAATGTATTAAAATATATTTATTCCTGTGATGCAAAGCTGAATTTTCAGCATAATTACTCCAGTCTTCAGTGTCACATGATCCTTCAGAAATCATTCTAATATGCTGATTTGATGCATTGTTTAGGAAACATTATTAATATTATAACAATTTCATATTTTGGGAAACCATAATATACATTGTCAGAATAGAAACTTCAAAAGAACATTTATTTGAAATAGAAATCTTTTGTGTCAATTTTGATCAAATTATTGCATCCTTGCTGAATGCAAGTCTTAATTTTTATTTATGGAATTCACCATACATTAAAAAAAAAAAAACGGTACTGTAACGTGTTTCTTTCACAGTTGACAAAATGATAATGGAATAGTTCACCCAACTGTGAAAAAACTAATTTTCGATAATCTGCAAAACATCTCTTTATTTCCTAATAAAAACGCCCATGATTATTTGTTCATCTTATTTGTTAATCGGTGCAAATGTCACACAACCTGAGCGAGTACAAGAAAACATTACATAAAAACATGTGACATACACAAACAAACTGAACTTCATTGCAATGTTAAAATCAGTATTACAGCCCCAACCAAGGTTCCCTATCAAAGGCAGGACAGTCTGGCAGGATGCCACTCAAATCCAATTATCAACTTCCAATTAATAGAGGCCTCCTAATGCTTTGTCAGCCACATTAACCAAAGAGCTGATTAGACATCGGCCCAAATGCACAGAAGACGAACAATCGAATTGAGAGCTCACAAAACAAAGATAAGAGCTTCGTGGAGAGGCCTGTGGGGAAAAAAAACTTAAGGGCCGAGTGCTTAAGACTTATGTGAATGGCCAGGCATTTAAACCTCATTAGTTTAAGGGTTAGTTTAAAACATCCAGATAATTCTCATAAGAACCTTATCAGAGGCTGTGCAATAACTAGGCAAACTTCTAGATACAGTTGAACAATAAAATAAGTTCAGTATTTGACATGGTTCGATTACTCTTTGGAATTGTGTATTAATGCAACTAAATACACTACCATTCAAAAGTTAGAGGTCAGTAAGATTTTTAAGGTTTCTGAAAGAAGTTCTGCTAACCAAGGCTGCAAAATATAGTAACATTTGATAAAAAGGCGGCAAAAAACTAAAATAAAAGAGCATTTATTTTGAAATCGAATTCTTTTGTAACAATATAAATGTCTATACTGTATATTCATTTAAAAAATATATATATAATTTTACAGACCCCAAAATTTTGAACATGGCATATATGTATTTTTTTGTCAACAACAACAAGAAAGTGTTACCAACCCATTTTCCTTGAATTATGTACTAAGTGTATTATGACAGTAAGTCTTGGAAATTTTGATTTCCTTTTTATTTTGACCCTAAATGTATTCATTCTTCACAATGAGACAGTAGTAGTAATTAGTAGTGATAAAATCTTAAGAGTTAAGTGGCATTCTTACATTCGAACAAAGAGTGACTGTTTGGGCCCCAGTCCAGGAGATGAATACTTCTCGACCAGAGCCAGCGTGCTGAAGCCAAACTTGTGTATGGGCTCGTTGGAGTCCAGCGGAGGGAAATCTGTGTCCACCTCCCCGTCATCCTCAGCGATGTGGAGGCAGTAAGTGTTGACGTTTTCACTGTGGAGTAAGAAAGGAGAAAAATGAGAGGGAGATCAAACTCAAAGAGTGCTGCTGTCAATGAAAGTATGTTTGGTCAATAAGGTAAACTCCTGTTTTCCTACTAGCCTGTTCTTTTTTTCAGCAAATAAGCATTTTAAAGGCTTGACCGCACAAGCGATTCACTCACATTCACAACAAAATCAGATGTGCACTAACTGCAAACATATTTATGAGTGCGTGCAAATAAGAAAGTCCTGATAGTCCTTAGAAAATTCAGTTTTATGAAATTCAAGGTCATAAGATGGCGACACGCGGCAGCCACGGTGCTTCGCTCTCCAGTTGTTTTAGTGTTTGCTAGTTTTTTCTGTTTTTTGTTTTTCACGATCAGATTCACCAGGAACGAACAGCTGAACATTCGGCAGAACACACCACAAAATCTCTAATTGTCAGTTTTCGATTATTCGGAAGTTTTGCTGAACATAGTAGTTGGCGAAGCAGCAGCGCTGATCAAACGCTTCAGGACGCACAGACGGGGGAAGTGAGCCGGTGCGCTCGTGAAGCTCAGACAGCACGGATTTAGAACGCCGTTGCCTAGCATCCATCTGGAAAATCTCCGCTCTCCACCCAACAAAACAGACAAACTCCTTCTGCTCTCCCGGACAAATAAGGATTTTTAAAACTCTAGCTGTTCAAACCGGATCACAACGCAGAATCAACGGGGAAATTGGCGAGACATACTTTTACATCAACGAAAGGTGGTGTACAGATGTAACAGTGTTAAAGAAGATGTGCTGTCCCGATCTAGAAGCACTCTTCATTTACTGTAAACTGTTCTATTCGTGAGTGTCTACATTCTACTGCAAGCGCACGTGAGCTCAGATTAACTCGCTGATCAGATCACAGAGACAGAGCAATAACACCCAGATTCTGTTTTAATCATTCTTGAGGACTTTAATAAAGCCAATCTCGCGAACTGCCAAAATACAAACAGCAT
The DNA here is from genome assembly GCA_036784905.1 of Acrossocheilus fasciatus. Classification (NCBI taxonomy): domain Eukaryota; kingdom Metazoa; phylum Chordata; class Actinopteri; order Cypriniformes; family Cyprinidae; genus Acrossocheilus; species Acrossocheilus fasciatus. Next base: position 40,876,991 of record CM071942.1, read on the forward strand.
GTTACATGTTCCACCAGAGACAGTAATATACTGGATCACTGTTACACAGCAATAAAGGATACATACCACTCTGTCCCAGGGGCAGCTTTGGGGCTCTCTGACCACTGCCTGGTTCATCTTATACCAACTTACAGGCAAAAACTTAAATCTGCTAAACCTGTAGTAAAGACTGTAAAGAGATGGACCAACGAAACAGAGTGGGTTTACAAGCCTGTTTCGACTCCACTGATTGGAGTGTTTTTGAAGCTGCTACCACCGATCTTGATGAACTCACAGAGACTGTAACACCCTATATTAGTTTCTGTGAGGATATATGCATTCCTACCAGGACTTATTTAACATTCAACAATGATAAGCCATGGTTTACGGCAAAACTCAGACATCTTCGTCCGGCCAAAGAGGATGCCTACAGAAAAGGGGACAGAGTCTTGTACAATCAGGCCAGGAACACACTGAATAAGGAGATTAGAGTGGCTAAAGGACCTACGCTATAAAGTTGGAAGATCAGTTCACTTCCAATGACTCAGCTTCAGTGAGGAAAGGTCTGAAAGCCATCACCAACTACAAGACACCATCCCCCAGCATGAATCAACAACTTGCTGAAGACCTGAATTAGTTTTATTATAGATTTGAAACCCCCCACATCCATCCTGACCTTCTCTCTAGGGGTGTGCGATATTGAAAAGAAATGATATCTCGATATTTTTGGGGATTTTTTTTTATTATGATAATTAGACAATATTTTGCCGAGTGTTATTGTGCTGATATATGACTACCGTGGACAGCTGCAATTTTTGATATTCTTCATATTCTGTATGGTCAGTTCACATCAGTGATAGAAATTAATCTTTTCATATAAGTTTAAATAATTTTTTACCTTTTATGGGCAATTTTACCTTTAATAAAGCCATTTTTTCTGAAAGTATGCATCTTTTGAATCAAATTGTTACATTTAATCAGTCAATTAGAATAATAAGACATTTAGGCTGTTACCAAACAAACGAAACCAGTATCAAGAAAATTAATCTTTGCAGAAGTTGCATGTGAAGTAGCATTTAGATGTATTTACACACTGTGTAATGCAGCTCAGAGGGACATGGAGTGACAAATGCACCTGCAGTTACAAATGCACAATGTTTTGTTATTTTAAACATAAAACATTGAATACTGATATTTGAAATTATTTTAAAATGAAAAGATACTTTGAACATGAAATTAAAATTTCACGCCAGTAGGTGGCAGCAAGTTACTGTTAACAAGTGAGTCATTGCGACTGAACCGAATCATTTAAGCGGTTGATTCATTCAGGAACGAAACAACATTGTCCTGTTGCTCAGAGATGCAAAGCTGTGCTGTAGCTGTTTGGAATAATTTTTTGTTGGCGAAATGGAGCAAAATGGTGTCTAAAACGTCTCTTAATATTAAGTTGTTGTTTATTGAACTGTTGTATAAAATCAATATCACATTTGTAATCATGGTTATTTTTTAAGAAAAAACGGCACTCTCCGTGTGATTTTAACCATATGAAATTGACACCCCTAATATATATATATATATTAGGGGTGTCAATGTTAACGTGTTAACGTATGTGATTAATAAAAAAAAATTAACGTGTTAATATTTTTTAACAGATTAATCGTTTGATAAGGTTTGACCCCAACTTCTTGCCGTTATCACAGCGCGGAAGGTTATCTATCATTGTGTGATGAGGGTACAGCGAACCAGTGTTGCCAGGGCAGCGGCAAAAGTGGGCTATTTTGAAAATACAGTTGCGGGAAAAAATTACAGAGCCGTGGGCTGCGGTTTATTGTGCTACTTTAATAATGTACTGCGGCCACCCAAGGTGTATATAGACAAATAAAATAGATCCTTTTACTAATGTGTATTATACATGAAATGTATACCTAGCAACTTAAGAACGGAGAGGCGGTTGTAACATCACAAACAACGTGAGTTTCAGCCAGAGCATACATGTTAAGGCTTTTACACAGCAGAAATAAACATGACAACAGCCACTATAGATTATATAACATAATAAACAGACGATTACGAAAGATACGGTCTGTATGTGATTTTATACAGACCTTGAGGTGAATGTGTACATCTGAAATGCTAATTTGTGCAGCGATATAAAAGGCTATAAATAGCATATTTTAACAACAGTAAACGACCAAATTCCACATGTGATCGCAAAAGGAAGTTATTACAAACACTCGATGGTGGTTTGAAGTGAGTTCTGAGTAAAAGTGTACTATTAATCTCATAAATTGTCTTATGTAGCATAATGCTAATGTTAGCTCAAATGCACCTGCAGAACAGGTCCAATTCTTCTTCATAATACATTTTGTCATAATACTTCAGGAAATGCAAGAAAATGTTTTGTTGTATTTATTTAGAAATACTTTTGATAATAGTTGGGTAAATGTATACTGGGATTGGAAGTGATGTGGCTTGGTAAACGTTTTATTGCCAGTATAAAGGCTGATAATGGCTGAATAAAAACAAAAGAATAATTATAAAAGAATAATAAGGATTGTGTGTCATACCTGGCGGAATTGTGAAAGGTTCTGATTCCTTAAACTAGTTTGTCATGCATTTATTTTTCAACACATTTACAGGTAAATCCTAGTATTTTAAATTTGCGATTAATCATGATTAATCACAGTCCATGACTGTGATTAACGAGATAAAATTTTTGGTCACACTTTATATTAGGTGGCCTTAACTACTATGTACTTATATAAAAAAAATAAGTACCATGTACTTATTGTGTTCATATTGTATTGCAAAACACTTCTGCTGCTATTGAGGTGGGATACGGGTAAGGTTAGGGACAGGTTTGGTGGTGTGGGTAGGTTTAAGGGTGGGTTTAGGTGTAAGGGATGGGCCAACAGTGTAATTATAAATGTAATTACAGAAATTAATTACAGATGTAATTACATAAAGGTATTATTAACAATATAAGTACAATGTAAGAACATGTATGTACACAATAAGTGCATTGTACCAAATGATTCATTTAAATGTAAGTACATAGTAGTTAAGGCCAAATATTGTAAAGTGGGACCAAATTTTTTAATCGATTGACAGCACTAATATATATATTTTCTGCCCCATATCTTGAACTTTGTGATCATTCTTAATGCATTTTATTAGACTGAATCATGCAGTGAAAGAACACACTAAATGTGCACGCGCCCTAGTCTAGACTTCATCACATAATGTTAGCGTGCACTCCGTTCTATTTGGATTTTTTAAAATACTCGATAATGTCAAATTGCACATTGTTAAAACAACAATCACAATATTATCACAGAAGATATATATCGCACACCCCTACTCTCTACACAACCGTTAACACCTCCCGTAACCCCCCTCTCCCCCACTCCTGCACTTCAGATCAGTGAAGATGATGTGCGCCAGGTCTTCAGAAAGAACAAGAGAAGAAAGGCACCAGGCCCAGATGGTGTCATACCAGCCTGTCTTAAAACCTGTGCTGACCAGCTGGCCCCCATCTTTTCACATATCTTCAATAGATCTCTGAAGTTGTGTGAAGTCCCTTCATGCTTCAAACACTCACAGCAGATTGTGTTTACCGACAGTGGTTTCTGGAAGTATTCCTGGGCCCATTTAGTAATGTCAATTACAGAATCATGCCGATGAGTGATGCAGTGTCGTCTGAGGGCCCGAAGACCAAAGGTATTCGGTCTTGACCCTTACGCACAGAGATTTCTTCAGTTTCTCTGAGTCTTTTGATGATGTTATGCACTGTAGATTAAGGTTGTTCCGATTCCGATACTATTATCGAAAATTAGCACAAAAAATTCTGGCATTGGTATCGGCAAGTACTTAAATACATGTACCGATCCAATACCATTTTCTTAAACAAAACCTATAGTTATGCCCGCTAGCTTTGCTTAACGCTGCAAATCTTAAATCAATTATTCTTCCACAAGCAACCACTATTTAGAGCAGCGAAGAAGAAATACAAACGTGCTAGCACATTTCCAGTAAATCACTCACATGTGACTAAATCTTCACCCTGGGCGACTAAATAATGTATAATATTAGCCACTGGCTAATAAATGCTCAGATATTACTCGCCAGTGTGTGAGTTGGAGGCTATGTATAAGTTTAGCATATATTGCCACTCGCTGAACACTCTGAATGAGCGCTTCAGAGTTTCACTATCCATCAAGCGATCTGTGCTATTTTTCAGATCATCTGAACGGATGTGCGGCGCACCTGTATTTGACGTACTGTAAGCTCTAGTGTGAAGTCTTACATGTAGCGCGTCAATTCTGCATGGTATGTAAACGATATTCTTTGTTGTATTTTCCTGTCAAAATAACAGAGTTTCTTTGGAATTTTTAAGCTTTTAAGAACTGCCAGGTTCTCCAGTGGTAGGCGGAGCTAATGCGCAAAAAACAATCTCATTGGCTGGTGCTCACCTATTATCGTCCCTGTTTTGATTTCAGCAAATCAGTTCGAGCAAACGCACACAACCTGATTAATATTCATGAATCCAGCAGCTCGTTAATCCTTGGTGCGTTTTATATTGTTCTTAGTAGAATTCATACTATGATTATCATCTTATCAGTATTATTGATAGTTTCCCTCCCCCCTGTTTTACAGAAACCACCACCACAAGTCTTAAGTTCAGTTGAAATGACTAATGTTACCAAGTTTTAATTCTAATTGCTAAAGTTATATCATTAAATACTTGACTATCATAATATATTTATAATGCTTGACTGACTGATGTTGAGGGTGTACTTTTAGATATTTAAAAAGATGTGCCATTTTCCAAACATTATATTTTTTTGTTTACTCACCAGACTTTTATTTATTTATTTATTTATTTCACACACAGTACATGGTAAAGCACACCATAAAATAACTGTATCAATTCATGCAGGGCTAGTAGTACATACAGCTGTATAACCAGATACACACCCAGGTATCGGATCAGTACTCGGTATCGGCCGAAACCCTGAGCCTAGGTATCGGAATCGGGAAGGGAAAATTGGTATCGGAACATCACTTCTGTAGATGATGAGATTTGCAAAGCCTCTGCCTCTCTAAGACACCCCTTTTATAGCTAGCCCTGATGTCAATTAACTTAAGTTGCTAGATGTTCTCCCAGCTGAATCTTTTCAAGATTTCTTGCTTTTTCAGCCCTTTTTTGCCCCCATGCCAATTTTTTTGAGACCTGTAGCAGGCATCAATTTTGAAATTAGTTCATTTAGTGGATAAAAGTGTAAAATTTATCCGTTTAAACATTTGTTATGTTCTCTATGTTCTATTGTGAATAAAATATTGGCTCATGTGATTTGAAAGTCTTTTAGTTTTCATTGTATTCAAATTTAAAAAATGTCCCAACATTTCCAGAATTCGGGTTGTATCTTGGTATAACAAACATCTTAATTATCATTTTAAGAAATTTTATATTTGTTTATGAAAAAACAGGAATCGCATTAAAGCTTAATGTTATTATGATGTGATTATTAAACTTCAAAAGGCTATAATTTCATAAAATGGACTAGAGCTGCATGTTTTGAAAGTAAAATCACAGCACTATTACGTGTTCTTCAGGCTCAGACTTTCAAAGAATTTTCACAATCAATGAATACCAAGCATTTATGCAAATGATTGCATGCAAACAACTAATGTTGAAGAATTATGACAGTGTTTACTTTATGGCGTTTATATTATAATATGTTGTAGATGGCAGTAAGAGTGCATATTATTTCTCCCTCACCTCCCTCACACAGACATTACAAAATAAGAGTCCATGTGTACCTGAAGCTTGTTTATAATTAAAAGCCTATAAATTAAAGGTTTATAATATACAGTATATAGGCATATAAATAATCACATAATTATTAAATAAAGTTTGAAGCTGAAATATTTAAAAAACTTTTTGTACTTTAGTATTGTAATAAATTAAATATTTTTTCTTGTAAATGTCTTGTATATCTTTAACCCCTGTCACTCAAAGTTTTGAACATAGACATTATAGTGCACTATGCAAACTTAAATTTTTATAATTCATGAATGAAAACATTTTGTAACATGATTTTGATGTACCATTTCCATGGTAACGAAATGTTTGATTTTAAAATCGGTTTCAAAGGATGAATTCTGAGATTTTAAGTTTTCAACTGCTATATAATTTCTTATGATTTCTAATACGTGACAGAGAAAAAGGCAACTAAGAAGACTTTCTGTGACAAAGGTCAGAACTCCTGTTGTGATGTAGATTTTTCAGGTCCACTCTTGTCATAAATTAATCTATTACTTTTCCTACATAATTTTTAACAAAAAAAGTGGTAAAATAACTATTTAGGAGTCTTAGACCTTTCCAACGACATAAAGGTGCATCTCAATAAATTGGAATGTTGTGAAAAAGTTCATTTTTTCTTGTAAGTTATTTCAAAAAGTGAAACTTTCATATATTTTAGATTCATTGCATGTAAACATTTCAAAAGTTTTTTTGTTTTAATTTTGATGAGTTCATGAAAGTCAAAAATCAGTATCTCAGAATATTTATATTTGAGTTTCAATTAATGACCATCCCTACAGTATACATTCCGGGTATCTCTTGTTCTTTGAAACCACAATAATGGAGAAGACTGCTGACTTGGCAATGATCCAGAAGACGATCATTGACGCCCTCCACAAAGAGGGTAAGTCACAGAGGGTCATTACTGAAAGGTGTGGCTGTTTACAGAGTGCTGTATCAAAGCATATTAAATGCAAAGTTGACTGAAAGGAAGAATTTGGGTAGGAAAAGGTGCACAAGCAACAGGGATGACTGCAAGCTTGAGAATACTGTCAAGCAAAGCTGATTCAAACACTTGTGAAACCTTCACAAGGAGTGGACTGAAGCTGGAGTCAGTGCATCAAGAGTCACCATGCTCAGATGTCTTCAGAAAAAGGGCTACCAAGCCACTTCTGAACCAGGGACAACGTCAGAAGCGTCTTACCTGGGCTGTGGAGAAAAAGAACTGGACTATTGCTCAGTGGTCCAAAGTCCTCTTTTCAGATGAAAGTAAATTTTGCATTTCATTTGGAAATCAATGTCCCAGAATCTGGAGAAAGAATGGAGAGGCACAGAATCCATGTTGCTTGAAGTCCAGTGTGAAGTTTCCACAGTCAGCGATGATTTGGGCTGCCATGTCATCTGCTGGTGTTGGTTCACTGTGTTTTCTGAAGTCCACAGTCAACGTAGCCATCTACCAGTAAATTTTAGAACACTTCATGCATCTTTCTGCTGACAAGCTTTAAGGAGATGCTGATTTAATTTTCCAGCAGGACTTGGCACCTGCCCACACTGCCAAAGGTACCAAAAGCTGGTTCAATGACCATGGTGGTACTGTGCTTGATTGGCCAGCAAACTCTCTGAGAATCTATGGGGTATTGTCAAGAGGAAGATGACAGACACCAGACCCAACAATGCAGATGACCTGAAGGCTGCTATCAAAGCAACCTGGGCTTCCATACCACCTCAGCAGTGCCACAAACTGATCACCTCCATGCCACGCCGAATTGAGGCAGTAATTAAAGCAAAAGGAACCCCTACCAAAGATTGAGTACATAAACAGTAAATGAACATACTTTCCAGAAGGCCATCAATTCACTAAAAATGTTTTTTTTATTGGTCTTATGAAGTATTCTAATTTGTTGAGATAGTAAATTGGTGGGTTTTTATTAAATGTGAGCCAAAATCATCACAATAAAAAGAACCAAAGACTTAAATTACTTCAATCTGTGTGCATTGAATTTATTTAATACACGAGTTTCACAATTTGAGTTGAATTACTGAAATAAATGAACTTTTCCACGACATTCTAATTTATTGAGATGCACCTGTATAGTTTGTCATGATTAGATTAGGATTTAATTGTAAAATAGTGAAGTAAACGTAGGCGTCCAACAGAGGGGACAGTGACAGTTAAGAGGTTAAAGAAAAATCCTTTTTTTTTTTTAAATTTGCATTGTGCCTGTCACATTGCTTTTTTTTACAGTTATTTAAGTAACACCTATAATGTCTTACATTTCATTGTAAACATTTCATTATTTCTAAAATAACTTCTAACCATTAAATCAGTCTTGTAAACCAAGAATGTGATGTGCTATGTTTATGTAGTATATCGTTATTAAGTTAAGAAAAAACATTTCATTTGTGTCTGTGGAGAAGTGGTTATGAAGAACTCTTTCTAAAAGCTCTGGTTTGGTGATAAAGGCCGACATCACTCTCCCGACCCTAGACGGGAACAACAGAAACATCAAACAAAAGCACCCAGACACAATTTATGAGTCAGGGCATTTAGGCTATTCATTGAGAGGCAAAAACATTGAGGGCTTGTTGGGATGTAGCCTGGCACAGAATGAGTATGCATCAAAAGAGAAGCACTGGGAAGAGTTAACTTCATTGGTTTCATGGTAAAACCTTTTGTTGTATGATTATATATAGTGTAAGCTGGCTGTATTCCAGATTACTTTTGCCCAGGGCTTTATTTTATATCATAATGGATCCAGACTGATCCATCAGAAATACAAAACTAACAGCAGTCTATTCCACAATTCATTCAGCGCAGACATGTTAAGCTTTTGTCTTTATGATATAGTTTTCATCCCTCGAGGGCAGTGCCTGCTCTGGTGTTTTTGTGCTGGGACGATGGCGTTTTAATTTGCTCTGACACTCTGTCGAAATCCAGGCCTGAGCTGTAAAGACTAACTGTCATAGTGTTAATCAGACCCATGATCCTGCTTGGGCAGCCTGAGGAGATAACAGCAGACTCAGAGAAAGTCCTGGACCTCAAGCACCACAAGTTATCTTTTTTAGTAGTCTCAGTAACATGCACTTCTTCTCGACATCACCTTCAAATTCTGGGCCATACAACACAACAAGCGACTCTTGATTATCCAAGATCCTTGTATCTCTTGTGACAAAAGACTTTTTGTCTGGTTCTTAAAGCCTACCCTATTTGACGCGCAAATTTCTAAGGCCTCATAATTACCAACATGACCAAAATCTATGCGTTTAATGTAAGTAGTTCGCTATACTGATAAAAAGATCTAACTGGTTTACATTACAAGCTATCCAAATTTCAACTTACTTTTTGGAAATATAAATATTAGGTTAATGGTGCTTTAAGCAACCAAACATCTAAACAAACCTAATTCAATAGTCATTACAATATTCATTTCATAGAATTAATAGAGAATGCATTATTGTTTACAAAAAAACACCTTTTAATTTAAGGCCTTTTGGGGGGGGGGAGATTCTGTGTTGTATGAATTAATTTATAAAACAATTTTAACAATTTACAAGAAAACACTGCCTTTTTTGTCAAATAAGGTGCTGCACAACATAACTATAATAGTAATATATTGCTGTCATAATTTATTCAAGTTAAACCAAACCTTTATTTTGGCAGTTTGCCATGAAGACTTATATAATAAATAATATATATTATATTATAACTATAATATATATTACGGTCATGCTTTCATCAAGTTAAACCAAACTTCTATTTTGGCAGTTTGTCATGAAATCCTTTGATTTGCAGTATGTACAGGTGCTGGTCATATAATTATAGTATCATCAAAAAGGTGATTTATTTCACTACTTCCATTCAAAAAGTGAAACTTGTATATTATATTCATTCATTACACACAGACTGATATATTTCAAATGTTTATTTCTTTTAATTTTGATGATTATAACTGACAACTAAGGAAAATCCCAAATTCAGTATCTCAGAAAATTAGAATATTACTTAAGACCAATACAAAGAAAGGATTTTTAGAAATCTTGGCCAACTGAAAAGTATGAACATGAAAAGTATGAGCATGTACATTACTCAATACTTAGTTGGGGCTCCTTTTGCCTGAATTACTGCAGCAATGCGGCGTGGCATGGAGTCGATCAGTCTGTGGCACTGCTCAGGTGTTATGAGAGCCCAGGTTGCTCTGATAGTGGCCTTCAGCTCTTCTGCATTGTTGAGTCTGGCATATCGCATCTTCCTCTTCACAATACCCCATAGATTTTCTATGGGGTTAAGGTCAGGCGAGTTTGCTGGCCAATTAAGAACAGGGATACCATGGTCCTTAAACCAGATACTGGTTGCTTTGGCACTGTGTGCAGGTGCCAAGTCCTGTTGGAAAATGAAATCTGCATCTCCATAAAGTTGGTCAGCAGCAGGAAGTATGAAGTGCTCTAAATCTTCCTGGTATACGGCTGCGTTGACCTTGGACCTCAGAAAACACAGTGGACCAACACCAGCAGATGACATGGCACCCCAAACCATTACTGACTGTGGAAACTTTACACTGGACCTCAAGCAACGTGGATTGTGTGCCTCTCCTCTCTTCCTCCAGACTCTGGGACCCTGATTTCCAAAGGAAATGCAAAATTTACTTTCATCAGAGAACATAACTTTGGACCACTCAGCAGCAGTCCAGTCCTTTTTGTCTTTAGCCCAGGCGAGACGCTTCTAATGCTGTCTGTTGTTCAAGAGTGGCTTGACACAAGGAATGCGACAGCTGAAACCCATGTCTTGCATACGTCTGTGCGTAGTGGTTCTTGAAGCACTGACTCCAGCTGCAGTCCACTCTTTGTGAATCTCCCCCACATTTTTGAATGGGTTTTGTTTCACAATCCTCTTCAGGGTGTGGTTATCCCTATTGCTTGTACACTTTTTTCAACCACATCCTTTCCTTCCCTTCGCCTCTCTATTAATGTGCTTGGACACAGAGCTCTGTGAACAGCCAGCCTCTTTTGCAATGACCTTTTGTGTCTTGCCCTCCTTGTGCAACGTATCACTGGTCGTCTTTTGGACAACTGTCAAGTCAGCAGTCTTCCCCATGATTGTGTAGCCTACAGAACTAGACTGAGAGACCATTTAAAGGTCTTTGCAGGTGTTTTGAGTTAAATAGCTGATTAGAGTGTGGCACCAGATGTCTTCAATATTGAACCTTTTCACAATATTCTAATTTTCTGAGATACTGAATTTGGGATTTTCCTTAGTTGTCCGTTATAATCATCAAAATTAAAAGAAATAAACATTTGAAATAGGGATGTTCATTTCGGTTATTTTTCCTAACCGACAACCAATTATTAACCTAACCGATTATTAACCGTTAACTGACAAGATTATTTTAAATTAGAACTAAAATTAAATTAGAAAGAATAAGTGTCTGTGACCCGTTAAACATACTAACATTTGTTTTCCGGGGATTCATTTTACATGTGCAAAAAGCAGCAAACAACCCTAACAGTTTACAGTTCCGATTATCTTCATGACTAAAAGGAGTAGTTGCTTCCACTGTTAGAAGGGGGGAAAAAAAAAGTGATTTCTCCAGCGCCGCACACAATTTAGCATTCTACCTTGAAAATGCAGCCCGTTCATTATCATTTAAAAGTTCAGTCAAACATATTGGGGGAAAAAAAAAAAAAAACCTCAGTTTAAATATGTAGTAAAATCTGTGCCGTTAAGCGTTATCACCGTACCGCCGTGAAGTTATGCAAAACATTTTGTTTTACCTGTACATTGGACTGCGAGTGAAGTAGGCCTATACATAAAAGGTAAATAATATTTTGGCATTCAAATACATCACGAATACGGAAACATTTGATTTTGTGTCGAATGAGAGACCCAACATTGGTTTCAGTTTCGTTTTAGCCTTAATTCATTTTGGTTTGCCTCTATAGCTTCTTACATGTTTAATTCTTGTTCTTTTCTAAATAGCCTACTGTTAATTGAAAGGATTTGTTGTGGAGTGAGGGGAACTAAAATAGCATAGCTATGTTTACAGTGTTTATTATAATATTTGTAATTCGCGTCGGCCTATTTCTGACTGAAATAATAAAATGCGACTTATATGCGTTTTTTTTTCTCTATCTCTCTAAAAAACGCTTTTTTATTATTTATTCTATTTTATACGCATAGCTTATTTTAACCATGCATTAAACCTTTTAAAACATCTTGATAAATTACTGAAAAAAAAAATTAAATAAATAAGTGACTTTAAAGCATTTAACTGATTGTATTAATCGGTCAAAATTCTTATCGGTCGGTTAACGGTTAAACGGTTAAAATGAACATCCCTAATTTGAAATATATCAGTCTGTGTGTAATGAATGAATATAATATACAAGTTTCACTTTTTGAATGGAATTAGTGAAATAAAATCAACTTTTTGATGATATTCTAATTATATGACCAGCACCTGTATTTGAGGATAGTTTGAGTCGTGCTTTCTGACCAACTAATTTTTTCTGGATTGTGTGTTCTATGATTTAATGCAAATTTATCATCAAAATTGTGTCTAATGAAATGAATGCATAAACTTTTAACAACTTAATACATTTTTTAAAATGTAAAATCAAAAGAAAACAATTTAGTGCTTCACAACAAAACTATACGGTATACTGTACAAATAAAAACATTGATGAAAAAAAAACTTCCTTAAAATTATTATTAGAATGTATATTACTACTTTAGGAAGTACATTTTAGCATACAATAATAATAATTTCTTTAAATAAAACCAAACCTTTATTCTGGCTGTTTGTCATGAAGACCTTGCAGTGTGTATTTTATGATAATTCAGGCCATGTGTTTTTCCAACCCAATTTATACCTATATTAAGCACAGTCCACTTGAGACTGTACATCTGGATGATAAGACCAGATGTCACTGACTATTCAGATGTCAAACTACTCAAAATCTGGATCGACAGAATCGTAAGAGAGAGGGAGATGGGAAATTGTTGGCTTGCCCTGACAGCAATCTGAACGTCCTGAAAGAATCTTCTCTGAATTCAAGAGGGGCATCCCTTTACCTTGATCCTCACTCAAAAGCAGCTTTCAGATGGCCTCCAGTAATGTCCAGAGCCGTACGGAGGTAGCCGACTCATTTAAACCCCACACAAGTCCTGTATCTCTTCCTCGCTACAGCCTGACCCTCCTCCAGGGGGAAAAGACTCATTGCTATGCCAATCATGTCTCACATCAACCACCAAGACTGTCTATGTGAGGCACCATGCTGCCCTAGAGGGAATCTTGCTTTTTTTCTGGTCTCCTCTCCATTTTAATGGTCACCCTCTCCTCAATCTGACCGAAGTATAAATCTTCATATTGTACCACATACCATGGAGAAAATTCCTGCGCTATTCGGTCAGCAAACCTCGGAGACGTACTGAATGAGGAGATGAGAAAGAAACCCAGGGGAATCCCTGCCTTCTCTGGGAAAGGTCAAGACTGGCATTAGCAGCAGAGGTAGATGGGAAAGGAATATAAATGCCTCTGGGAAGGATCATTACTTGGAGGGTAGCACTTTCCAAGCAGGTTGATAACAAACATATTTTATTTATGGCACCCTAAACAAGAATCCACTAAACAGGGATCAATGGTGTGAGCACTTCACTCAATTTGCGACTAAAAATAGATGCATGCAAACTGTAAAATGTATTTAGGATGCATATGTTAATAAAAAGTAGGTTCCCACGAGTCCTTAAAGTCTTTTTTTAAATTTTATTTTCACATTTAAGGTAAAGGTATAAAATTTTAAAAAAAGTCTTATTTATAATTTATAATTTTATGATGTCCTAAATTTGTGGCTGGAAATCAGGAATTGTGATACGGCTTAATGCAGTGTTATTAAAAAATGTTTTATATATATTTTAAAATAGGTTTATTTTCTGTTTTAATTTTAATTTTAGTTAAAGTATTGTGTATATTTGTGAATTTTTAAAATAAGCCTGTATAGTTGTTGCCTTTGCAACTAGCTGAAATAAATTAAGTTTCCATTTTTATTTTTTATTTTAGTTAACATTTATTTTAGTTCAAGAACACAAATGTTTTTTTTGTTACTTTTGCACTTGCAGATTCACATCAGTTGGCAATTAATGAATAACGAGCATTTATGCCAGGCGACTGCTTATGTTCTACTGTTAATGAATTATGACCGTTTACTTTGTGGTGTTTATATTGTAATTAGTGGTGTCAAAATTAGTGCGTTAATGCAGGCGATACATTTTTTCCAGTTTAACGTGTTAAAAATATTTAATGCAATTAACGCAGGGGCAGGGCTAGGGTTGGCCACCCCACTCACAACTGCTGCTTCGGTCTCTTTTTTCTTGACAAGAAGTGCATTTATTCAGTCGCAAAACGTCTTTATGACCACATCAAACAGAAGACGTTTCAGACGTGCGCTCCAACTTCACTTCAGCGGCAGGCGCGAGTCAAATATGCGCGGAAACTGTACTGTGCTCACAGCGTGTGCAGCGCTGGCGTGCGCTGTAGCCTGTATCATTTCATATCAAAGCACAAAATAAACTACATGCATGCAAAGTCGTGGTCAGTTAAGTCATGAAGTTACCAAAAAGGTGATTAAAGCTGCCTTAAAACTGCATGCATGTAATATAATTTATATGAGTCACATTTAAGAACATGTCTCTGAAATGGTTTTCCAAACTGTCCTGGAGCAGCCCAGCACTGTCTCCCTGATCCTACACCCGATTCAACTCGTCAGCTCATTAATAGAGACTTTAAGACCTGAAGTGGGTCAGAAAAGGTGAAGAGAGTTGAGAGAAAATATGATGCGTGTCAGATCTGTGTCACGTTCAGCAGCAGCAGCTCTTAAAGAAATAACAGCCAAAATAACCTAATAACCAGATGCTGTGGGTGTCTATTAATCAAAGGAAAAAAATAACTTTTATAGCTTTAAGGATTCATCTATATTTAATTTAGAATTTAGTGTTTGATAACTTCAATTTCTGTATATTTCTGATGAAGGGCACAGGTAAATATGACATTTATTATAATGTGTTTATGTGAAGATTGTTTTAAGTTCACTTAAATTAGAAGTAATTTTCTTTAAGTCTAATAAATGTTAAAATCGATAGCTCTATTTTACTCTAATGTTGAATGGCTGTAGTCAATAGTTAAATATTGGGGGGGGGGGCAATTTGATAGAGAAATCAATAGTATTGGTATCAGTGATACTGGCCTTCAGTCATAAAAAATATATTGTCATTATGTTGTTTGTACATTAATTTGAAGATTGAATGTGGAATTATTGCAATATAAAATTATATTTAAAAACTTTAATGTTAGGTGGGATTAATCGTGATTAATTTCAGAAAAATGTGCAAGTTAATTAGTTAATTTTGTTTAATCGATTAACAGCACTAATTGCAATAAGTTTTATATGGCTGTAAGAATGTATATTTTTCCCCCTCATCTGTTGGAATGAGCAGCTGAATGTAGCAAAGACATTTCAATATGAAATATAAATTGAACTATTTAAAATATAAAATATAAATAGTTCCATAATTATTAAATAAATACTAATTGATGCATAAATATCCAGAAAGTTAAATGTATCTTTGTTTCCCTTTATTACTGTAAAAAATAAATAAATAAATAAATAATAATAATAATAATAATTTTTACTGTGTCCCTAAAGTTCTTTATGCGCTCCTAAATTTTTCAAATTAGAAGTGTCAAGCCATGCACTGAGCTTAACTTTAACACTTTTGCACTGGAATATGCGGAGATATCAAATTCTTATATAGGATGCATGTGTAAAAAGCTTTTTTCTACTAACGTGAGCTTGGGTTCGCGGCCCTCACAGGTGTACTGCCAGCAGATGAGCCCGATAAGATCGTGGACCCGAGCGTTAGCCATCGTGACCACCGTCATGGGGTGAAGCTTTTCTTGGGTTGACTGCATTGAGAGGTAGACGTCAATTTTTTTGGTTGCAGTTGTACCAACATGGCCCTGAAACAGAAAAGTTAAGGAAATGTTTCTATAAGCAATTCAATTGAGTCTTGTTGCTTACGCAGTAGACAAAGGGTTTGAATCTGGTTTGTGTCAGGCTATGACTTCATTAATGATCTTTATCAGATAATTTTTTTTTCTCTCAATTTGTCATTACAAGTAGAAAAAAAGCTCCAAAACAAAAAATAAATAAAATAAACACAATCAGACATTACATATTTTTATCATCCATAATATATCATAGATGATAAAAAAATGAACAGAATCTGAAATTGTATTATAAATAAATAAGTAAAATAACAGGGCTATTGTTAATATCACTAATATCACAACATTAAAATAACTGGGATGTATTTAAGATTTTATTGGAAGTGGAAAAGACTTTTTGCATTCCTGACAATTTCACATCACAGAAAACAGAGTGTAAAAACAAGGATCTAAAAGGGGGGGGGGGGGGGGGCAGGTGATAGAGACAGCTGTAAGTGATGCACAATGACAAACTACACCTAAAATCTCCAAGACTGTCAAAAAATTAAAATGGCAGTCTTTCTCTTTTCTGCGAAGGTGTTATAGCCTGGAGCTGATCCTAATGCAAGAAGACAGGAGAGAAACCTGCGTGACACCAGGCGTTTCTGTTCTGTGTTTAAGAAAGAGCTTGCGTAAAGGGTGATGAAAACACTCTGCAAGCCATCCCAAAAACATTTTCAAATTGTTTTGATTAAATTAATTCTGCCATTCACTTAAAGCTTTACATATTTTTCAACAATGTTTATTAATGGTGAGGTCTGAAAATTGAGTATGGAAGTGATTGCTAAACCATGTTCATTTTTTTAATTATGCAAGAGAGGAAGG
Source organism: Acrossocheilus fasciatus (assembly GCA_036784905.1). Classification (NCBI taxonomy): domain Eukaryota; kingdom Metazoa; phylum Chordata; class Actinopteri; order Cypriniformes; family Cyprinidae; genus Acrossocheilus; species Acrossocheilus fasciatus. The sequence continues at coordinate 40,893,638 of CM071942.1, forward strand.
GTTCAGCGCTGCATGAGGACCAATTAATGATGATCAGGGTTATTATAGTTAACTAAAACGGAAAAAATAACCATATAAAAAAAAAATAATATATAAATTATAAAATAAATAATAATTTAATAAAAACAATCATTTAACTTGCACAAAAAATAACTAAAAATGAAATACAAATGAATAAAACTGTTCAGACATATTAAAAATGCCAAAAACACACAACAAAATTACTAAAACTAACTAAAAATGGAAATAAATACATAAAGATTATTTTAGCTAACTAGCCAAATTATATATCACACACACAGAGGCAAATGGATGCTTTTATTTTATTTCTTTAGAATAAGGGACAGGGACACTTACTAAGAAAGCACATTTTGATCTCAAGCTGACTTTGAAAAACCTCAGTATTTGAAGATAATCCAGCAAGTAATTTTAGAGGAAAAGTGCTTAGTGTGGACACAAAAGCACTCACCTTGCCATCAAATTTGGAGTACTCGTTGAAGGGGTTGTTGAGCTGCTGAGGACACTGTTCTAGTCGCAGCGAGAGTGTGGATTTACTGCCTGTGCTCCGGGGCCTGTCCTTAAAGTCCTTCTTTTCAAAAAGCGAGCTCAAGTCGTCTGCTACAAAAATCAAGACAGAAGAGCAACATATTCAGAGGACAAGAAATAAAGGCCAGAAAACGAATGCAAACTTCTCTTTCGAGTACTTTACTGTACCAGATTGAGACGAGCTTCTCTCTTTCCACTGGATGTTTTTGCACTTGATCTGGTTCTGTCGTTCTTTCCTCAGTCGCTCCAATCTTTGAGCTTTAAATGAAAAGACTTTCATCTGTTAACATTGTCAGTGGTGTGACCTCATTACACTTCAAAGTGGTCAATGAAAAACATTTCACGCATATTATGATTGTGATTAACAAATACAAAAGCTGAATTCACCTGGTGAAAAAAAATATGCAAGGGGTTCTGATACATTTTAAGTGATGAAATTTTTGATTAAAAATGCAGGTTATTACTAGACTGATTATTTAAATATTCAAGCACGTGTCATCTAACAAATCAATGTCAAACTTGATCCACCATTACACTAATCTTAGTTTTCTTCATCAATAAGCAGCCACAAAAGTGTTTGGATGAATCTCACAAACAAATGCTCCGGTCATATTTCAATTAAAAAAAAAAAAAAAAAAAAACAATGTAGAGTATATTTTGCATAAAGAAAATGAAGGTTTTTTTTGGATTGTGACATTATTTTCAAGACAATTAAACATTTCCCCCTCAAAAACCCCATTCTCATTACTGTAACGTAGAAAAGCTGCTAATCCTGTCTCAATTATTGTTTTGTTTTTTATTAAAATCAACATGAATTCAATCTAGTTCAGCAAACACCACCTTGATGTATACTTTATACATTATACAGTTAATTTTGTACTTTACAAATTTAATTTAATATCATATCATTATTTTTCCCCATTACAGTAATGAGAATTTTTTAATGTCATGAAAATGTCACAAAGAAAAAAAAAGAAAATGAATGGTATTAAAACACTCCACATTGTGACTATTACAAATATTCCAGAACATCTACACAGAAGTACAAGACATTTTCCATTTACTTCATGAGGTCTACAGCTGACATACACAGTATTTTACTTTCCAAACACTTAAAAATGCATTTAAACAATATGCATACAATGGTGTGAAAAAGTGTTGCCCCCCTTCCTGCTTTTTTTATTTTTTTGCATGTTTGTTACACTTTAATGTTTCACATCGCTGTGGAGGAATTTTGTCCCAATCTTCTTTGCAGAATTGTTTTAATTCATCCACATTGGAGGGTTTGAGTATGAATGGACTGTTTAAGGTCATGCCACAGCATCTCAATTGGATTTAAGCCCAAACTTTGATTTGGCCACTCCAAAAACGTAATTTAGTTTTTCATGGGACATTCAGAGGTGAACTTGCTGGTGTGTTTGGAATCATTGTCCTTCTGCATAACCCAAGTGCACTTGAGCTTGAGGTCACAAACTGATGGCCAGACATCCTCCTTCAGGATTTTCTGATAGAGTGCAGAATTCATGGTTCCATCAATTATAGCAAGTCATCCAGGTTCTGAAGCTGCAAAGCAGCCTCGGACCATCACACTACCACCACGATGTTTGACTGTTCAAAATCAGGACTGAAAAATCAGGAGGGGGGCCAACACTTTTTCACACCACTGTATATCCAGTTCATAGACTATAAAAGATTGCCTTCAAGTCAAATATATGCATTTTATGTGTCTGGAAAATATTTAAACTAGTCCAATTTGTACACTTAAAACACTTAAAGAATCAGCTAGAGAGCACTCGGCTGGTATTTTCAGAGTACAAATATCCAGCACTTGAACTTCCAGTGTGTATGCAAATGTAATATCTCTTAAAGGGTTTTTCACTTATACTCAAGTCAAAAGTGTTTTGTTGGTTCTGGAACTTCAACCCGAGTGGTCTGGGATGCTCCACATGAAGTTTTTTTTTTTATGCATGCATGATATGATATAGTAACCACAAAGCATGAAAAAATTTAAGGCAAACACATCATGCATTCTCAAATGTGCCATACTGCAATAGCTCATACATAGATCTTTTCTATTTCACGATGTGTATGTTAGACTATTGCTTGCCTGACAGGAGTTTTGAAGTTTTACAATATTGAACACTGTTATTAGTTACAAGATAATAGACAGAATTCTTTATTGACTTTTTTTATTATATTATTTGTGTTTAACTTTATATTATAGCTACATGAGTCAAGACAACCCATTTTGGTGGCTGTATCAAAAGTGATTTTATATACATAATCCTATCAAATAAAAGTAAAGTGTATACTTATTGTTTCAAATAACTTTTGTGAAAATAAAAGGTCAAAATGTGGATTAAATGTTCCATAATCATTCAGCTTAACATATATTACTGTAAAATGAAACAACATTCTTATTCTGACAAAAAGTGATTGTTCTAAATGTATCATTCCGATTTATATTTTAAATTATATTATATTTTCTAAATTTTATTATATATTTTTTACCCCTAAATGATGCATATTAGTACCTTAAAGATACCTATTAGTACCCAAAATGTACATATTAGCCATATATCGGCCCAGAGACAGCTTTTGTATACTTTTTCTTAGTGATGATTCAATCAGTATTTCTAAGGGTCTGTGGAACCTGGTTGGATTTCAACCCTATTAAAAAAAAAAAAAAAGTAGACCATTTAAAGTCATGAAATAATTATAAAAAAAATCTTATATCCAATTAAAGAATATCCTTTTGAGATTATGGAATGAATTGCTGAAATTCAAACTGAATTTGATTCACAGATAAGATTCATTAGATTCGTATTGATATTTTCAGCACTGTTTCCTGTCCTGAACACTTGCTTACCAGCAGGCTCAGGTCTCACGAAACTGTCTTGTCGTCCTGGGCACAAGTTGTTCAGATGGTTCATAATAGACAAATATTTCAAAGATCCCCCTCCCCAACAAAAGCATCCCAAAACCAGCGCTAAGCCACATCCATTTCATCAATGTTACAAAGCTAGAGTGCAAGTGATCATCAATCCCTAGCCCAGGATTAATGTGCATTTCAGCACCTGCCATGACAAAACATACTGACTGAAACTGAACCACTCCAGAAACAAACCTCAGCATAACCCGGCATCAGTATTTCAGTCTTTTTACACTGACCAAAAACTGTTTGAACAAGCATAATATAATTAGGGCCTCACATAATTATGGTTGATTCTGCATTCATAATTGTCAAATTGTTCCCTAAGCAAAATATAGGTATAACTCACCTGTAATGTGAGAAACTGACTGTTTTCCATGCAAAAAAGGTTTGCTTTGTGAAATTACTCTTAGAATTTAATTAGCGAATCACTCGAAGATATTTCAATATAAAGCATTATGTGTTTGCTGCTATCTACTGCAAAACATTGTCACATTTGTTGAGATATTCTCTGTAAATAGATCAATATCAAAACACTAAAACTAACTTGTGCTCATACTGATGAGTCTGAACAGGATTAATACTGAAAAACAAGAAAGACCAAAGAGAAATCATCAGATAAGCTTACAACTGATTCCAAAAGACAAAAGATCCAATTTCACTGGAAACAATTTTAGCACTGGAAACAGGTTTGCAAAGGCAAGATCGTCTAAGAGTACAAATCAATTTCAGTCAGTTGCCATTCCCAGCCAACAAGCACAATCAGATTAACCCTTGATCACAGAAAAGGAAAATCAGATAATAACATAACATAAATTCCCCCAAAGAAACATTTCATTTGAAATGGTACCTATTGAGATCAAAATGCTTTTTTTTTGCAATTTCCTTTTCATTTATGTAAACATTTATCGAGCCCCAGTACAGATCATTTTTCCTGCTCAATTCTAAGTGGCTGGTACAGTAAAGACTAATGTAGCTGCATTAACAGGAAAGCTTTGAGGGAAAGACGAAGCAACAAAAGGATACAGTGTTTAAGTCCAGCCTAACTTTCTGCTTTGTTTTGCTCCAAGGTTTCAGCCTATTGATAATCAGTAAGCAGCAGGGATGGGAATAGTAAGGAAACTAACGATTCTGGCTCTGATTCAGATTCCACTTAAAGATTCTGGTTCTTTGAGGATTGCTCTAACAATTCTTTCAGGTTTTCTGAATAATCACTATTTAGGAAGGAATTCTTTCAATTGCAATCAATTGCATTTAGGGTCTTCGTCAAATGAGTTCAGATATAATACAAAAATCAAAATACACAGAACCAAAGAACTTCCTCAAATGCCATATTTTGCTAAATGAATAAATGTTTTAGATCAAAAATAACTTTCTGGCCTGGAGAGGTTCCAGAACAGCTGTCGGAAAAGGATCCAGTTCTCGATTCCTAGCCCTAATAAGCTGTGATTGCTGTCCATCTGCAAGCCATGCAGCAGTTCAGATGATGACCAGACAAATGCTAATTGATATAATGATAACATGCTACACTTGTTAAGACTTGTTTGTTGTTGTTTAACATCTTAAAAAGCAAGTTATAGCTGTATTTCCTGTTAAGAGACCTAAATGGCTTCAAAGGTCACATTTCTCAGCATCATCAACTGAACTGCTTTAAGCAAAGCAATACAGATAGAAAACACGTTCCGAGAGAAAGGGAAGTAATCATGGGCCGACACCGCAGAGCAAACTGAAGCAGAAGCGTGCAAGGTTAAGTTTAGGCCGGCATCCCATTAGCAGATTTTTAACATTGAGCGTGTTTGATATTATCAGTTAGTAAACTCTGGTAGTGACCAATAAGCATCTTCTCACACTGAAAAACTGTCAAGCCATTGTCATGCTTATATCTGATCCCTCTGCAAAATGCAAAGCCACATACTGAAAATGCTGAGAGCGCAAGATAAGCATGAGCACTCTTAAAGAAATAGTTCACCCAAAATTTAAAACTTTGCTGAAAATGTACCCACCACCATCAGACCAGATTTGGAGAAATGTATCATTACATCACTTGCTCACCAATGGATGCTCTGCAGAGAATGGGTGCCATCAGAATAAGAGTCCAAACAGCTGATAAAAACATCACAATAATCCACATGTAATCCACACCACTCCAGTCCATCAGTTAACAACTCGTGAAGCCAAAAGCTTGTGTTTGTAAGAAGCAAATCCGTTAAGGCATTTTTACTTTAAACTGTTGCTTCTGGACAAAATTTCAGTTTTTTGCTTCGCAAGACATTAATCGATGGACTGGAGAGGTGTGGATTACTGGATCATTGTGATGTTTTTATCAGCTGTTTGGACTCTCATTTTGACGGCACCCATTCACTGCAGAGGATCCATTGCTGAGCAAGTGATGTAATGCTACATTTCTCCAAATCTGATGAAGAAACAAACTCATCTACATCTTGGATGACCTGAGGGTGAGCAAGTTTTCAGCAAATTTTCAATTTTGGGTGAACTATTCCTTTAAATTGTTCTGAGTGACATGATACTGGAATTTCTAACTTCAATACAAAGTCTTTAATAAAATAAATAATCAGTACCATTTTCGATAACACACTGAAAAATTGCCACAACATTAAGGGAATAAATTTGGGCAGTGATTAATTATTACTTGAAAGAGGTAAACCCTTGAACTGTTATTCTGGTGAAAAACTACAAGGAAGCCTTTCAAGTTTCTGTGACAGCGGGTTTACAAACAGTTCTCATTCCAAATCTAGCAAAATGCTGTAATCAAACAAAAATGTTGGAATATATGCAAATGTAAAAATAAAGTGTACCTGGGCAATATTTGCTTTTCTGATCTCATTTAATAATCTTAAATCCAAGTGTGAGAAGTTTGTGGGCGTTTCGTCTTTACCTGTACCAACCACATTAATAAGCTGAATTCAGGGCCCAGAAAGCAGCAAATCCTGAGAGTCAGACAGCTACTTGCCTGTGTTGGAGCGCCGTCGGATGCCAAAGTCCCAGCTGGAGGTGATGTCAACAGACTGAGAGAGATCGCAGGTCTGGCCGTCTCCTCCAACGCTGCCGTCCCCAAACGAACCCCCGGACGAGCCTCCGCCAGCGGACGCCGCAGACGTATGGCACTTCTCCAGATCCACATCGTGGTCGATCAGGACCATCTCGCACATCCCGGTGTCATCGCTGGTCACGTGCGACTGACGGATGTGGGCCAGGATGATGGCGGGGTTGTCGAGGAAAGCCATTCTGAGCACCAGCCCTTCGCCCCTCTGTCGCTCTCCGGTTCTCCGTCCGGATGTGCTGACCCTCAGTCGGAGTTAGAGGCTGAAGATTCCTCAGCGATGCAGCGTCTTCTTTTCCTTCTTTTTGGGGTTATTTTCTCCTCTCCATGGTTGGACATGGATGCCTGCCTACAGAGTAACCCAGACCAGATGTTTAATTATTAAGCAACAAATATCATACGATGACTTGAGAAACATAAATACCCTATTAAAGCCTACTGTATATGCAATACTTGATATGCAATTTCTACATGATCAAAACTTTGCTGAAAATTCTGCTGTCTCTACAATCTACTACATGCCTTCTGTCGTTCGATTGATAGTTTATTATTTGTAGTAATTAAAAGCATAATTGTAAAAACATTCACCTTCATCTTGTGATTCAAGTCTTTTTGCTGTGAAATCTTTACTGACTTTTATAAAGTAAAAGCAGAAATAACTTTTATATTGTTAGCATTTCAAGTTGAACACTTACTGGACTGAAGCAATTTAGGTTTACTTTATTATAATTTTTTAGAAAAATCATGTTCACATGCGAGTATCAAATATGATCATCAGGCTTTTGAGTAATGTTTATTTGTTCATCTCTCAATCATTATTGTATTGCACTGCATTATATATTTTGAAACTATGGAGTTTTGATCATAAAATTAAGTATTTAAATATCTTACTAAGATATTATTGGGAGATATAGAATGACATGATATTTATATGCATTAATTTCTGGCTGATTTACAAGCTATCAGAATTACATTTTTGGCCATATAAATAAATAACAACATTTCTACTCAGTAAGCTGTGTAAAAAAAAGTTACAAATTTCAGTAAACTGTTCCATTTTTAAACATATTATTTCATATGTCAGGGTTTACAGGAGTAAATAGATATTTAAATTAAAATAAATATTTGCTATCCATTCACACCATCACATCTTACAAAAAGTTCAACTGAAATCATTCATTCAACAAGTTTAGGACCAAATCATGAGGGACACACACAGGTATAATGGATAAACCAGTTATCCAGGCTCTAGTATTATTCTTATGAGGATGTTTACGATATAAACACACAGCAAAAGCAAACTAACTAAACTTACTAACTAGTCACTAGCTGTCATGATCGCTCCTGTCACCGGAAACCGAAACAACAACCTAACTAACTAGACTAGGACATAAACAGGGACACCCATACCATATTATTACACCACATGTTAAAACATTTAAAAAATCTTGATTTGTAAACAAAATGACAAATGGTGATGCTAAAATGCTAATTAGCTAGCAAACTAACAATTTCTGATCAATAACCACGTTAACTGTATTCGTTTTGAGGACGAGCGGGTCAGAAATGTACTCTCGTTGCTGTCTGAAATGAATAAGATTACATTTGGATGATATTTTAGATGAAACGCACGTAAGTAAGAGCTGAGTGAACGCGCTAGCCAGGCCCTGCTAATGCTCGTGCTAATCTGCTCGATAAGCCTCAAACATCAGCGCATCATTACCTTCATTCATGCCTATAACAGCGGCTCAAACCATCACAGACGCGCCACACCGTCTGAGCGAGGGACTGACTGTACTGTCTCATTTCATAATTATGGAGATATCGTCCCAAAAACAGAATAAATGTGTCTGTTTACTCTGTTGTTCCTGTGTTGGTGGTCCAGTAAGCTACTTCCTGCGGATTTACCCCTCATACCGGAAGTACACAGCTCTGGGAAACACCCTCCAGAACGAACGATGGACAAGACATGCGGCCAATCAAGACTCAGAGAATGTTAACAATAAATAAAGTAGATAGACAGACAACGAGATTATTTTTATATTTTATTTTATTTTATTTTATTTATTTTTACCTTGTTCCTTTTAATTTTTCTCTTTAATTCTTTATTTACATAATTTCTTTCATCAAGTGGAATGTTCAAACTTCACATTACAGTATCTACAATTAACAACTTTGCTTTGTAAGTATAACAGACAATATGAAATAATGGACGGAGTTAACATTCAAGAGCACATGCATCAGGTTTGTAACAGACGTTCACAAAAATCCTTCACAACATGATGTAGCTTTATGTCTTATGATTCAGACATTTTCATAGTTTGTTAAATAAACAGAAAGAGAGATATACTGTTTGTTATGAAGTTTTTGGAGTAAATAATAGGCTGACAATAATGACATTTCTCAACATGCAAGATACACTATTTATACCAGACCTTGCAAAATTACAGTGTAATAGGGAAAAATAGAATAATGTTTACTAAATAAAATAATTCTCCCACCACTGTAAATGCAATATTTATTTATTCTGTAAAAACTGAAAATGTGCCATTTTACAACAGGGAGATTGTTTTATACTTGCTCTGTTCCTAAAAATGACTTTTGCAGATGCAATCAATTTAATCAGACTGATTCAATCATACATGATGTATTTTACTGGAATAAAATCTGATACCTTAGATGTTACCACATCAAGTATGATTTTTAATTACATAATTAAATAATTAATTAATTAATTAATTAATTAATTAATATGTATTTATTTATTTATTTATTTATATTTATTTATTTAATCATTTTTATTTATTTATTTATTTATTTATATTTATTTACTTATTTTCTTGTTTGTCTGTTTTTGTTTGTCTATTTATTTTTAATGCATATACAAATTTATATGTGATTCTTTACTAATTTATTTTATATCTGTGCATAATATCGTGTTTTTATGACATGATGAAATCAAATTTATTGCATCATGGATACAACGGTTAAAAAAAAAGAAAAAAAAAAAAAAAATGAAAATGTGCAGTAGTTATTGTAATGAACAGAGCTATAAAAAATTAGTTTAACCTGTAGTTAGATTGATTAGACCACCTACAATGTTACTGTTTAAATTTATTTGTTTGTTTGTTCATTTGTTTATATATTTACACCTACTTGTTTATTAATTTATTTTGTAGTTATTTATAATTTTGTGTTTGACCTGAACAGATCTATAGAAAATATTAGTTTAAACTGTTGCAGTTCGATTGATTCAGATCATTTAGATGTATTCACATGAAGCATATTTTTGAGGTTACCTGACAAAACATTTTTAAATGAATTTATATGCTTGTTTACCTATTTATTTCTTGGCAATGACATTATTTATTTATTTATTTGCTTGTTTTTTGTTTGTTTGTTTGTTTGTTTGTTTGACACAAGTGGTAGTCTGCAGCAAATGACACTGTATAGGCTATAGAATATTTTCTGCATTGTTAATATAATTAAACACCAACTTTGTTTGTTCTGTAAATAAACACTGACTATTTTTCAGGTCGGGGTAAGATGTGTTTTATCATTTAATTTCTGTAGATTTACTTTTTTTTTTTTTAATATTATTTAATATTATATTATTGTAATATTATAACTAAATACTTTTGCATGCAATCTATTAGATGCTTGCCATTTTAGGTAGTGTTTTATTTTAAAATCTATTTTATTTGTATTTATTTTTTTATTTTATATTATTCAATATTATTATTATCTAATTATTTATCTTATATTTTTGCATGCTTCCTTGTGCATTTTTGCTGTTTTCGGAATTTGTTTTTTCATAAGTGTGTTAGTGGATACCGTGCATGTGACAACTTACCCCATACCGTGTGACAACATATCCCTCTATAGGATGTGAGGCGTTTTAAATGAATTTCTTTCTTTTTTTTTTCCTGGACAGCAACAGCGCAATGTTCAGGTGTTAAGTAGGTTTTAGTACTAAGACCCTGTAGATGGACTTTTAAAACCACACTGTCGTGCGAAGCTGCGTATTAATAAATTATTGTTAAGTTGTATTTACATGGAAAGCATTGTGAAGAGTTGTTTTAAATCTAACTTTGCCTGAGCCTAGTCCAGACTCAGGACATATAAATGTATGTAATGGTGAGCACAGATGCACACTTGCAGACCCCGGGTGGGCGGAGCCGCCTGTCTGCACGCTGTTGTGCAACACTGGGAACATCATCAGGAGGAGCTGCTGCGCACGAGACGCACACAGGAATCCACACGGATATTCTCACAACCCATTACATCTGCTGTAGATCATCCAGAAGAGCGCGAGGCGCGTTTAACAACCTGTCTGCGTTATTCCACAGCTCAACAACAGGAAGAAAGCAACCTGGAAAACCAATGGCTTACTGCAGGTTTTAAGCATCCCATTTTTATCACAAATTTCTTTTCTACTCGAAGATGAAAATCAAACAAAGGGGGATTTTCTGAAGTTTTGCAGAAGCTGCCGCTGGACTGCATGGAATAATAGTGTGAAGAAATATTGCAACGAGGTAAATGACAAACAGTAAAAGCATCAAAGTGCACTAGACTGTTTCTGATTCTGGAAATCAGTGGATCGTTTTATTAAAGCACTTTCTGTTTTCGCGCACTTGGGACTCTTGCGCATCCGTCATTTCCATTGCATTGATTCAGGACGGCATCAACAACTCTCTTGTGTGGATTTTAAAAGAAACCAGAGCTTTTTGAGGCGGAGGATGGAGGAGAGTCATCTGATGCAGACCTTGGGCGGCGTGACCCTCGCCGGACACCCGGTGGCTTTACCGGTGCCTCATGACGGAACCGACGCCAGAAACAAGCAGGACATCGGAGACATTCTGCATCAGATCATGACCATCACCGACCAGAGCCTGGACGAGGCTCAGGCAAAGTTAGTTTCACAATGACACTTTACATTGCTGTCCATGGTAGCGCAATTTAACAAGCAGCTTCGCACTACACACTTTTTACTCCGGCGAATAATAATCATTGTGGTTTTAAACGTCCATTTCTACAGCACTGAATACAAAAACAAAACAAAAAAAAAACAAAAAAACTATTTAGCATTTGCACTGTTGTTGTCCAGGAAAAAAAAAAATACAATTCATTTAACACGTCACGCTTCTTCACACGATATGGGGTAAGTTGTCACAGTGTGACATTAAACAGCCAATTATAGGCTTTTCAGGGAAATGTGAACAGTAACATAATTATGAACAGCAAAACAACTCGGTAAACATCAAAGAATTTAAAAGTAACATGCAAAAACAACTTAATTATAATATTGTAATAATATCAAATTAAATACATAATAAAATAATTACAATTAAAAATATATTTCAATATTTGAAAATAGATAAAACAACAAAACAATACAAAAACAAGATAAATGTAACATGCATTTTAAAATTAAATCATAATATTATATAATATTTGTTAAAATTAATACAAATAAAATGTTATTTAAAATAATTTGTAATAAACACAACAACAAAACAATTCATGAAACAGCAAAACAAAAAAAGTTGAAAAAATGTATAATATTATAATAATATAATATTACATAATATTACAAAAATATAAAAAATAAATACATATAAAATATTATTTCCGTATATAAAACAATGGCCTACATAAATGTAAAATTATAAAGCACAACTTACCCCGACTTTAAAAATATAAAAGCATTAACTCCATTATGTGCTGTATGTCTCAGTAAGTTGGTGATTAATTATATTAACAATGTAGAAAATACTCTGTAGCTTATACAGTGTCATTTGTTGCAGACTATCTCTTTTGTTTAATTCACCATAATACATTTACCACATTGATGTTGGTTTAAACATAACAATATGGTTTTATATAAATGTCTTTAAAACAATTAAAGAAAAGTACTCCATAAATGCATGTGAAACATAATAATGTTAGTTTCCTAATGAGAAACTCTGGCTGAACTTGCATGGTGCTGTGAGGTGCAATCAGGTGGAATCAAGACGATAAATTTAGTTGCACAGCAGCGGAACTATGAATGTGAAACACTGTGTTAATGGCATGTATGAATGATCAGATATTCTGTATCCTTCCTGTTTTTCCTTGAAAGAAAGCATGGGCTGAACTGTCACAGAATGAAACCGGCTCTGTTCAGCGTGCTCTGTGAAATCAAAGAGAAAACAGGTAAGTGCTCCTTTATGCCCCACACAATACACTGCCATAATACACCTGCACGGATGATGCTCTTCAATACAGACTGCTGTTACATTCACAATAGCCACCAGCAGTCCTGCAGAAGCTCACGTTTATTACGGACAATAGTGTGTTTTACAATGACAGATGCTTCCTTACCAAAGTGTGAATGAGCTGTTTGTGGTGTTTTCTGATGACGTATTTTATAAAGGTGTGGTTGATATCAGCACATCTACTCAGAAAAAATGCAGTTTTATTGCATGTTAATAGAGCACTTTTTACAATAAGTGGGCTGGAAATGCTTTTAATATTTAGAGCTGTATCTCTGCTATAGGCGTAACAGAAACACAGAAGTTCAGAAATGTGCACTTCACAATTTATAGGCCAAAATGTCATTATGAGAAGGAAATTTCACCTGATTTTAGGGCGACATGTCAGATACATGGCCCAAATCCTATTTTTGGTATTTTTTGATATTTAATTCTTTGCAGATGGCCCTCACTGACTTGAGTTTAGAAAAGGAAGAGAGTTTCTCAGATGTCACGATGCCTTGCTGTGTTTCTAATAGCAGAAGAAGATGAAATTCAGTTTATGAAGTGCATTTTCTGTAAATTGAATTAACAATGCATTTTTATGTCTGGAAATATAAAAACACATCACTGTAAAAAAGAATTTGTTGAGTCAACTTAAAATAATTTGTTACCCCCAATGACTTAAAATTTTTGAGTTTACTCAACTCAATAAAGTTTAGTCAATTTAAAATTTTAAGTTATACTAAGTGAAAACTGAAATATTTTAGTTGACAAAACACAACCAAACAAAACCAAACAAAACAAAACCAAACCAAACCAAACAAAACAAAACAAAACAAAACAAAACAAAACAAAACAAAACAAAACAAAACAAAACAAAACAAAACAAAACAAAACAAAACAAAACAAAACAAAACCAAACCAAACAAACCAAACCAAACCAAACCAAACCAAACCAAACCAAACAAAACAAAACAAAACAAAACAAAAACAATTAAGGCAGCGGGATAACAAATTATTTAAAGTTTTTTTTTTACAGTGTACATTTGCATAGGTTACATTGTGCTGTAATTATTTCTGCAGATTTGTAATTGAATTTCCAATAGATTAAACTAGATGCAATCTCAATTCACACCCATTATAAATGACAATGATTTAGCTATATTATTAACCTTGTAACATATTTATCTTCAACCTATTGGTTTAGAAATGAATTCATTCAAATGAATAAATATTGGTATGTAAAAACTTTAAAATAAAAATGACACATTAGTAGTCTTTCAGTCATTTTTCCCTCAGTGAAAAGTGATGTTTTGTTTCAGAAAAATCTCTATTGTAAATCATCAATTTATGCAGAATTGTGCAACTTATGTCAGAAAATATCAGGCCTGGAAAGTTCAAATAGGTAAAATAGAAAAGTCAAATAGCTACAGTGAATATATATATATATATATATATATATATATATATATATATATATATATATATATATATATATATATATATATTTCTATGTATGCCCAGCTTGATAATATTTCATTGGCTTGATATTGCTTTCTAATTAAACTGCTTTGTAAGTAATCTAATGCCTTGAAAAGTCATGGTAATTCATTGGCTCTGTGAGGCAATTGGTTGTGTAAATTTAGTATAAAACATTATTTAGTCATGACAGTGCACTCTTGTGCCAGTACAGTAAACATTCAGATATTACCATGGTAGTGAGTAACTCCCCTTTCAACTCAGCATGCTGAATGCACTCACAAAAACAATTTTTGCAGTGCATGCATATTTGTAAATATGCATCTCTCATTCTGTAAAATCAATTGTCAGCTTGAAGTACAGCAAAGCAATTGCATTTGATTCATTAGGTTGATTTACAGTCGTGCTTTATATTAAGTAAGCACTTCTGAAGTCTGCTGGGGGCATTTTAGTATTGACGCAATCTGACAGAGCTAATGAGTGAAATCAATCACGCTGAATATTATACATCTATTTGAGCAATAAAATTTAATTAGGAGAGACTATAAAACATAACAAATAAATAAATATCAACATAAACATTGATGCTGGCTGTTGTGTTAGCAATAGAGATAATATTCATGCATAAAGTGATTTTAGAATAATACTTTTACTAGTTTACTAGTAAAGCAGTAGTTGCATTTTTGCATTTGCACCCAGGAATAATTCACCCAAAATGAAAATTTGCTGAAAATGTACTCACCTTCAGGTTATCTAAGATGTATTTGAGTTTGTTTGTTCATGGGAACAGATTTGGAGAAATGTAGCATTTACATCACTGTGATGTAGATCCTCTGCAGTGAATGGGTGCCGTCAGAATGAGAGTCCAAACGGCTGATAAAAACATGACAATAATCCACAAGTAATCCACACCACTCCAGTCCATCAGTTAACGTCTTGAGAAGCAAAAATCTGTGTGTTTGCATGAAACATATCCATCATTAATGGGTTTTCAACTGCAAACCATTGCTTTCGGCCAACGTACAAGTCCTCTGTCTATAATAATGCTTTTTCCAGCACCACTAAATATGAAATTACCATGATCTCAATTTTAATATTTCTAGTATAATGGCATTACAAAACCATGAGCATGACATAAAAGTGAGCTAAATATGATTGCAGACATGCATCTGAAATATCAATCTGTTAATGCATATAGTACACATTCCCTGAGCAATTTCTGCAGTTCGTGTTCGTTTTCACTCTAGCAGTGAGTTGTGCAATTAACTGGGCTGCACAGTTGTTAAGATGCGCTTGACTGTGGTGGGTGGATCATTACACTCTCTCGGCCCAGGCGGCTTGTGTTCAGCTTGCTTACCCCGTAGGCTGTGGAGGACTGTCAGAGACGGGCGGCATGGATCAGTGGCCTGGAAAATGGACATGAGAATGGAGCATAATTGATTTAAATCCCTAGCGTTCCTTCCCTGCTTATGTACTTCTATGTCGGTGTAGAGCTAAAAGCACAATGTACGTTTCTTGAGCAAATGTTTACTGCGCTCGGTGAGTAGTGGAGCCAAAAGCATTCAGCTAATGTCAATGCATTTTGAGTGCGCATGTTGTCTTTCATAAAGAAAAATAGCTGAAAACTTTACAAGCAAAACAAAAAGAAATGCATTAGATCCCGTAAAAAAAAAGTGATCTAGTGCTGAAAATGAAGATAGAAAAGATTGTGCAACATTGTTTCTGAAGCATTAGCCCAGCTAACAATAATAAGAATGTTATGTTATGCTGATGTTCTTGTTAAGTTATGAAAACATAACCTCTAAATGTTCTCGGTATGTTCACTACGTCTAGTTTTTTAAATGTTTCCTTGGTCATGTGAACGGTAGAGAGACATTAAGGGAAAGTTCCATTGAATAATTTTGCAAACATTATGGGAAAGTTGCTTTTAAATGTTCTCTGGACCATCTGAAACTATTAACTATTAATGTTTTCTGAATGTTCTCTAAACATTGAAAAGGTCCAGTTTTTTTAAATGTTGAACTAATATTTTTCTTGGTTATCTCAATGTTAGAGTAACATTAAGGGAATGTTCCATTTTATGATTTTGCAAACATTTGCAAACATGATTTTGGAAAGTTACATTTGAATGCTTGTATTAACTTTTTCTGAAAGTTCTCTGAATGTTTAAAAAGTCCATTATTTAAACATTAGAGAAACATTAAGGGAACGTTTCATTTGCAAAGTGGCAAAGTCAATCTTGAATATTCTATGAACCATCTGAAACTAGTAAGTATTAACATTTTCTACATGTTCTCTGAATGTTCAAAACATCCAGTCTTTTAAATGTTTAAAAAAAAAAAAAAACATTTAAAAAAGGAATATTTCACACAAAAATTTAAATTCTGTCATCATACTCACCCTCAAGTTGTTTCAAACTTGTATGAGTTTTTTTTTCTTGCTGAACACAAAAGAAGATATTCTGAAGAATATGCAAGTCATTGACTTCCATAGATGGAAAAAGTACTATGAAAGCCAATGGCTACCACCAGCTGTTTGGTTACCAACATTCCCCAGAATATCTTTTGTGTGTGTGTGTGTGTGTGTGTGTGTGTGTGTGTGTGTGTGTGTGTGTGTGTGTGTGTGTGTGTGTGTGTGTGTGTGTGTGTGTGTGTGTGTGTGTGTTCAACAGATGAAAAAAAACTCATGTGTGGAACAACTTGAGGGTGAGTAAATAATGACAGAATATTCATTTTTGGGTGAACTATCCCTTTAAGGGAGTGTTCCAATTTATAAGTTAGCAAACATTATGAGAAAGTTACTTTTAAAAGTTCTCTGAACCATCTGAAACTATAGTAATAATGTTTAAAAAAAAACGTTCCATGAATGAGAAATACATAATGTTTTTTGCTAATGCTTTGAGAACATCATGAAAGTCCAGAGACGTTTAAATGAACATTCTGTTAATGTTACTGGAAGAATGTTTGTTCTAAACTTTGAGAGAACCTTGCCAGAACATTCTGAGAACATTCCCCATTAGCTGAGTAATGGAACATTTTCATAGTTAATGCAATGAAGTTGAGGAGAACTGATTTCATACATTCACTTTATATCACCAAAACACCATCATTTAAAAGACATTGAGCAAAAACGATGAAGTCTGTTGTCAAGACGACCTGAAAGACACTGATTGTGTTCTGTCAGCACAACCTCACACTAAATTGAGTTAAAGTATCACTGCATTCATATTTCATTTCCCTAAAGTAAACGCTACACTCACCCCACCTCGTGTATTTTAATATTTTACATTTCCCCTGTGATGTGCATGCGATATGAGTGCCATTTGTGATCTGCGGTCATCCATAATTTTTCCACATGGGATAAAAGCCTGAGAGGGAAGGTTCATATATTTTATAGAGAGAAAATATAACAGGAGTCGGGCTGCTCAAGACGTCACGTGTGTGTGACTTTGACACAAGGCCGTTTCCTCTTTGTATCATGCATCAGGACGTTTTGTGTGTGTGTTTTTTCGTTCATAGCAACGCAGGTGTGTTCTTCATTTTTTTTTCCAGGTAAAAATTATGTTCAATCTGTAAAGAATATCCTTCATTTTGCTTGAATTGAATCTTGGGCCATTCTTTATGACTTATTAAAAATGGAACTTATTGAAAATGTTAGTGCTATTATATTTGGCTAATCTTCCATTTATAAGAGAAAATGTTAATATTTGTAAAGTTGGATATTGGTAATTCTTAATTTAGAGCCACTTTTGACAAATCTTGCAATATGAAACTTCAGATTTTTTCATCTAAATAATTATTTTTTTATCGTATGTTCTTGAAATTACAGATTTTGGTAAAAGTGATAATGTGGATTTATGATAAGCATCACTTTTCTTACTTTTATACTTTTTTGAGGAAAAGAGAATAAGCTAGCAGTCACTTTATTTGATTAAAAAAAATAGTTCTGAACTGTATCTGTTTCTGAATTAAAAATATTTTTTACTAGTACAAATACATTGTTTCCACAAAAATGCACTTGTTTTTTTTAAATGCTTGGGGTGACAGCAGTATTGGAGCCAATGATTCATGATTTATTATTAAAACATTAAGTAGAAAAAGTGTGATGTATATATTTTGGGATTTTAACACTTTTTAATATATGTCTAACAAGTATATTGTTCATCACTTTGCTAAAATGACTCTCTTTGACTTTCCATAATGAGATGATGGCATAAAACAACTTCATACAACATATATATGCAATCATTTGTGTAGTCAGCTGGGTGACGCCCTCCAAAGACATGTCAACAATGATTGACAGGCAGAAAACTGGCTCCATGCTTTCTGATTGGCTAACAGAGCAGTGTCAAAGAGGTGACTTCCCACAATACTAGGGATGCACCGAATCCAGGATTCGGATTTGGATTCGGCCGAATATTGGACTTTTTGACGGGGTTCGGTTTCTGCCGAACCTTAAAAAAAAAAATCCACCGAACCCTTAGCTTGCATTAAGCGCGCTACACTGGTTAACGTCACGCCGCCGTTGAGTACGGGAAGGTGTTTAAGGTGGACCGTTCGAATGCAGTATATGTGAGAAAGTGAAAATGGAACTCGTGAGCAGAAAAAGTGTTGTTTGGCAGTACTTTCAGTTGAAAGAAGGCGATTCAAGTCGAGCTACATGTTCAATTTGCAATGCCGATTGGTCTCGTGGTGGCAAGGATCCCAAACAATACACAACATCGCCGCTGTTAAAACGTTTTTTTCAGTTAAAATAAAATAAAATGAAAAATACACTGCTGTGGACGTTGTTTACTTCATTAATGTGTTTACTGTGTTAATGGTCTGAGGATGGGAGTAGGATTCGGTATTCGGTTTCGGGTTCGGCAGAATCTTAACCAGTGGATTCGGTATTTGGCAGAACCCCAAAAATCTGGATTCGGTGCATCCCTACACAATACATATTTCAATGATGTCTGGCAGGTAGTAGAGCCCTGAAATAAATAAATGTAAACTGAAAACATTAAAAAATAAAAGCTAGATAGATAGATAGATAGATAGATAGATAGATAGATAGATAGATAGATAGATAGATAGATAGATAGATAGATAGATAGATAGATAGACAGACAGACAGACAGACAGACAGATAGATAGATAGATAGATGGAAGATAGATAGATAGACAGACAGACAGACAGACAGACAGACAGACAGACAGACAGATAGATAGACAGACAGACAGACAGACAGACAGATAGATAGACAGACAGACAGACAGACAGACAGATAGACAGATAGATGGAAGATAGATGGAAGATAGATAGACAGACAGACAGACAGACAGACAGACAGACAGACAGATAGATAGACAGACAGACAGACAGACAGATAGACAGACAGACAGACAGACAGATAGACAGATAGATGGAAGATAGATGGAAGATAGATAGACAGACAGACAGACAGACAGACAGATAGATGGAAGATAGATAGATAGATAGACAGACAGACAGACAGACAGATAGATAGATGGAAGATAGATAGATAGATAGACAGACAGACAGACAGACAGACAGACAGATAGATAGATAGATGGAAGATAGATAGATAGATAGATAGACAGACAGACAGACAGACAGACAGACAGACAGACAGACAGATAGATAGATAGATAGATAGATAGATAGATAGACAGACAGACAGACAGACAGACAGACAGACAGACAGACAGACAGACAGACAGATAGATAGATAGATAGATAGATAGATAGATAGATAGATAGATAGATAGATAGATAGATAGATAGATAGATAGATAGATAGATAGATAGATAGATAGATAGATAGATAGACAGATAGACAGACAGATAGATAGATGCACAAATGACCCCCGTCAGCGTCCAGCAGATATTTCGGAGCAGAAAGTGTGGTGCAAAAAGACTGCAGTGAAATGAAAATTTAATCAGCATTTTCTCTGCCTTAACAAGGCAAGTAACCCTCATTTGCTGCCGAGGAGAAGAAACTGATATTTTATTCATATCCATTTTGGAGGTTGGTTGGTATATACTTCATTTTTTTTCTGAGATGAAAAAATAAGGCAACAAATGGAAGCTTAAAACTTGCTGCAAAGCACAACAGCCTAAAACCTCATATGTTGTGCAATTTACAAATTGTTCAAGATTTATGCAATATAATATAACATATGCAGTATAAGGTAAATGCATTAACCATGTTATGTAATGGAATTAAACACATTTATTATAGATGCAATAACATAAACCTTTGTATTTATATAAACCAAAGTATTTATATAGCTTATATAGCTTATGACCATCATGTCAAAATTGTTTCACTTATAGTTCATATTCACTTTAGTTTTATGCATAATTTGGATTTGATGTTTAAATTAATTTGCAATAAAATGTATTTCAGAGTTTCTTCATTTACTGAGATACAAAATTCCTGCTGTGTTTGAGTCTGAGTTGAAGTTGGTCAGCTGTGTTGGTTTGCAGGTCCAGTTCAGACCAGTCTTCAAAGGATTTGTAAACATTTGTAGACCTTTAAAGCTGCTCATGCATAACAGTCTCTTCACTAGATGCTGTCAGTATGTCCATATTGTTTATGAATATGATTGAGATCACCCTGGTTTGTTAAAAGGAGGAGCTCATAAAATCATTGCACTGGGCTTAATTTTCCCACAGTGCACTTCTTCTTTTCCCTTGTCTTTTATCACTGCAGCTCTTTCATATTGCTGTTTAGCAGGTTTGGTTTATGACTGTCTATCAGTCGTGTCAATAGAGTCTCCTGGGAATCTCATGGTTGGAGTTGATTAGATAAAGTTTAAGGGCTTTTAACTGATATGCGTGGTACTACAACATGATAACATACACTACAACTAGTGCGTATGTTGATAAATTGACTAATCTGATGATTATAATACTATTTGAGCATTTTTTTGTTTGTTTGTTTTAGCAATGATTAATCATTATAGCTCATATCCTACATGTTAGACTATAATGGCTTTTCAAATGACTAGACAATAAAAATATTTCTTGACAATTTTTTTTGTCAAGAACAGCTTTAATGTCCAAATGAAATCAGAATTGATCACATTTACTTTGAATACGTATTTTTTGGTCTTTTTAGATAAGAAAAATATATTTGTATATTCATAATCTTTTATTAAAATAAACTTTTTTTGACCTTTTTAATAAAAACTTTTTTTTTTGTCTCTATCAGCCTTTCAAAAATATTGCTTAGAGTGAGACACCAAATGGTGATTTTTTTTTAAAACCTGTATTACTATATTTTTCGCCACTTAAATTAATTACAGTATAAGTACTTTTTTTTTTTTATTGCAACTTCTCTTGAAATTTGCATGAAGTAACAGGATAAAGCCATGGCTTAAATTCTTTTGTTAATTTTGTTGACATATTAAAGTTCAGAAAAAAAAATAATCAGAAAATACTGCCAACAGTACTAACCCCCCCCCCCCCCCCCCCCCCAATAAAAACCTTCGGAATATAGATAGGAATAAAACGGTTAGTTGTATGTAGTCTAAGTGCTGTACTGAACTGGAGAAAGACCTCAAAAACAAATAAATCAAGCATAATAAAAACCTATTTTAAATGTTTTCTTTCTGCTAGTCTGAAACAAAACAAGTTAGCAAAATAGCCCCCCCCCCCCCCCCCCAAAAAAAACCTATGTTTTTGCCTGTAGTGCCTTGCCTTAACACAGTAATTTAACATCCATTTATCCCCCAAACACATAACTGCAACAAGTGAGACTTGAAGCAGACAAGGACACAGTACAGCGTGCTATTACACGGCTGCGGTGTCATCAAAGCGGCCTGTGAAGGAGTCTCGCACTCTCCTGTCACGGGGAAAAAATCAATAGTGCAATCCTCCCCGTTCCCGTCTCGCTGGCGGTAATTGAAATAGAAAATCAAATGAGCGGCGAGCAGATAATTGTTTTATCAATATCCTCCTGCCCGCCCTCCGCGGGTCAGTGGCGCATGATCACCGAGCGCTGGATATGACGAGGACGAAATGTGAAATTGAACAGCTCGGCTCTCGTTTATCAGACCTGACAACTCGGAGTGACCGACTCGCGGTATACGGCCGGACGGCGCAGCTGCTCCCGTCTGCTCAGACTCCCGCTTAAACATCTTAACGTGATAAAGTGGCTGCTGTCGTCAGCGCTGTCATCGGACCAACAAGATTTGAATGTATTCTTGCTCAAATATGTCCTATTGTACTGTAATGTGATAGATTACAGTAATCAATGGACACTTGCTTGCGGCCACATATTTAAAGGGCGATTGTATTGCACTGCACATTAAATATGATTAAAGACGGTCGGAGGACATGTGGATCACACAACTATGACCTCTACTCAGCCAACACCATTAAGATATGCAAGAGTTGTTTGTTTTCTGAATGTTCTGAAAAGTCCTGTTTTTGAAATCTTTTAAACACGTTTTTTTCTTGGTTATGTGAACATTCCATTTATGGTTCCATTTCATCATTTTAAAAATATTATTATGTTCCTTGAATGGTCTCTGAACCAACTAAGAATGTTGTGCCAACATTCCCGTTGCGTTCAATGAACGCCCAACTAAAATGCTTCAGAAAAAAAAAAAAGTTCAGTGAACAATGTTTAAATACCATTTTTGTGCTAATGTTTTGAGAACATTTTTAAAGACCTAACTTCGAAGAAATGTTCTGTTAATGTTACTGGAAGAACTGAAAAAAGACAGATTTACTTTTGCAGGTTTTTGCATGCAATTTTGAGTAATTTCTTTGGTATAATATTCAGTGAAATCTACACAGCTTTGCAACATAATATTGATTATAGCGAGTGAGTAAATGAAACTTTTATTTTCAGATCTAATGCAATTGTATTTAAAATAACGTAGACAAATCCTTGCATTATAAATTGAAGAAAATTTAGTTTAATTTGAAAATAGGAATGTAGCCATTTTTGGTAGATTTGGCAAAAAAAAAAAAAAAATTGGAACAAACGCATGATATTCCAGTAATTTCTTATTTACCACTTAGGAGGAAATTCAAAGATTTTAACGAATGCACAATCTATCTCGTGATATTCCACGAATTTCTTTTATGTCACTTAAGAAAGAAGGACGTAATTCCATATTTTAAACAAATACATGATATTCTGTATATATTTCAGGAATTTCTTGTATATTCTTAAGAAATAAGGACAAAATTCAAAAATCTGAAAAGACACTATACTTTAAAATCCACTTACAGAAAACACTAACACTGGGAAAAGGCAAGGTTCATTTGAAATGATACTGCTTTAATTACATCTAATGTAAACAGTGACGGTAAAAATGCCATTCTTACTCTATGATGTTCATGGGAATATGTATTATGATTGATACCATGCTTATGAAAGAGTCACATGCATGACTTACAGCAGTTCGTGTCCGGTTCTGATTCGGGTAATGAAGAGTAGCAGTAAATCTTTGGCTCATACTAGTGTTTGTTTTAAGATGCTGATGTCTGCTCGACTGCTTTAATTGCTCTTCTGTACTCTTGACCCTCTTGAGTGGCTGTTATATATCACACACAGTCATAATGAATTAGTCCACTTCACAGACAGCATATTTCTGTATGATAGATAACGCTCTGGAGAAACGACCTGTCTTAATTTATGACACCTCACAGAGTGGAGGCGAGAAAGACCAGACTAGGATGTCAAGAAATGTTATCCAAAATCAAACTGAAGCTTTAGGCTGTAGGTAATGCAACTTTTGCAAAATCTTTTCAAACTTGCCAAATATCAATTCTGGATGAGCTGCATTCAATGGAGAACCTGTGCGTACACATTCTCTATTCATGAGCCAAGTGCAATCTGGAAGTTTTAATCAGATTTTTATTGCAGTTATTTAATCAGGTTATGTTTATTAATAAAGTAAAATGTTTATTGAATATAATATCAGGTGCTTGAAGGCATCTTGCTTTATTAATACGAATGCAATAATACATCTACATTTTATCAATCCCTGATTAAAAACCCTTCTTTGGAAACTGGATTCATATGAAATGCCTACTTTGCAATCAATAATATCATAAAATATCCGAAATGCATCATTACAGAACTTAATGGGTTGTGAACTCCATTTAATGTTGCTTTACACCTACAGGTCAGCTGGAAATGACTATAGGGTTCTTGGCTTGGCAGCGTTTTGCTATTTAAAACATGCTCTCATGCAAGTCCAGCCCCCCCAAAAAAAGCATATTCTAGAGGTTTCATATATATATATAAAACAATGGAAACACTTGCATTATAAAGTTAAGTAGATTTAACTATTGACTCAAGATTGTGTGCAAAAACCTGCAAAAGAAATTAAGTAATATCTACTTAACCTTACAACATAATATTGAATAAATTAATTACATTTATCTTAAAGGAATACTTCACCAAATTTTGCCATCATTTACTCACCCTCATGTCGTTCCAAATGTATATAAGTTTCTTTCTTATGTTGAACACAGAAGAAGATATTTGTTGGTTGTTGGTCCCCATTGACTTAGTAGGAAAAGAAATACTGTGGACGTCAATGGGGACCATCAACTGTTTGATTACCAGCATTCTTCAAAATCTTTCATTTTCAGATTTAATGCAATGGTATTTAACATAACCTAAAAAAAAAAAAAAATATTATTATTTTTTTTTAAAAAAAGGGGATTTTTTTCCCTTGTGTTGCTGTCCAAAAGAAAACAAAGTCTGAAATTCTTGACCAAAGATTTGCACAAAAAGTCTATATCTAAAATACAAAACAAGAAAATCTAACTTTATGTTTTAATTGTTTTAATTGATTGATTTTGATCTGCTTAAACTATCCCTTTAATAACAAAAAAGACAGTATATTAAGTTCATGCACCCATTTTTCCATCTCAGGTGCAAATGCACGATTCAGTATTTTCATGAGGTCCTTTTAAGAGCACATTGTTATTCAGTCTGTCAAACACACGCGGTTCATACATTTCAGATGAGGGCAGAGGAGTCAGGTGTGGTTCAAGCGCACACATACCCATTATATGGTGTGTTTGGGCTTTTCAAGCTTTTGTGTGCCAAAACCGTTGTGTACGTCTGATCAAAGCCATACGCTCCACTGGAGACAAGGCACGCAATACTTCACCTTGGCTCTGGTGCTTTTCTTGGCATCACCTAAAAGCAGTCTTTGTTCCTTGTTCTAGATGAAAGAATCAATCCCTGACAGCTACCATACAGGTGAGACAACAACCTAAGAGAAACCAAGACTGTTCGCTTCAGGGACGACGTTGTTTATATTCGTGTTTGCTGCAGAAGTCGAATGCAGAGGGAGTTTTCGCAGCTGAATTTTACCGATAAAAGACAAAATTTTCAAGGAGCTAAAGCATTCATATGGCTGCTTACAAAAGATATCAAAAAGTCTCAATGAAGATGTTTTCTTTACAACCTGCTGATTTACAAATAATAGTGTTTTTATAGACAACATGCCTTCATCTCTTCCCTTCATTGGGTTGTTGGAGATGTTCAAATGAAGTAGTCAACCCAGTCTCATCCCAACTCGTCACATATTGAAGCTTGGTCAGGACCGTTTTGGCATAGATTTTTGACGCTCAAGGTACGCCTTTAGTGTCACTTTTCGACGTGAAGGGTCCTCCATTGTTTTCAGTTGTTTCTCTTAATTTAATGGTTTGCATGCATTTGTAAAAAATAGAAATAATTTTATATACATTTTTACTTTCACTGGAGCACCTAACCCCACCCCTACCCTAAACCTACCCACCTCTGAACAATATAAAACACACACAGGCAAATATAAGTGCAGTCACAGGTATTTATTGCAAAAACTGACCATAAACAAGCAGTATAAAAACATTACAAACAAGTCGTGTTGCATTCCAAGTCTTCTGAAGCCATACGAAGTCTTTATGCGAAGAAGCGAGCAAAACACAAGGTTTCAGTCGCTGAAAACGATCCCGTTCAGTTGGTGCATTCACATCTCATTCAAAAAGATACTCCCGTCCCGTTTAAATTGAAAAATCACACCCCTACATATATGCAATAATGGCAATGTTATTACCCAATATGTCATTTAATTATGACGATAAAATTCCCAGTATCGCGTCTGCATATTGACGCTAAGGGTTTCCTATTTAAAACAACGGAGGACCCTTCACGTCAAAAACTGATGCTAAAGGGGTACCTTGAGTGTCAAAAAGCGACGCCAAAGTGGTCCGGACCAAGCTTCAATATGTGACTAGTTGGGATGAGACTGTGTTGCAACCACCTAGTACAATAGTTTAACATTTGTTTATTTTTCTAGGTTATTTTATATGTTACTGCATCAGATCTGCAAATAAAAGTTAAAAAAATGTTAATCTATTAACAGTGCATTTGACCAGGTTTAATGTCGATGCCCATTTTTGCGTCTTGTAACCAAACATGATGTGCCAAGTTTTAATATGCACAGGAATTCTCTCCATTGATCTAACACAATTATTCTCTAAAATTTGGAGCTGATTAACCCTTTCCACCCCAGACACAGAACATTTTACTTCTACATCACCATCTGGATGCTTCATATACAGTAATATTGCAATGCATATCATGTTTTCACTGTATGGAAAAGACCAGTTCAGAGATTGGCTTTGATATTGAAGAAATTCTTACAGGTTTGGAATGACTTGTGGGTGAATAAATATTCCTTAATATCTGACCTCCTTGTAAGAATATCTACAACAGACTGTGTTAAAGTTCACATTTGCACAGTGGAAAGCTGTAGTATTCAGAGGGTCCTTGAGAGAACATTGAAAAAAAGAAGAAAGAAAAAAACAGTTCGTTCCCCTCCTACGCCCGACTCAGAGGAGTCTTGGGAAATCATATCGATCGATAGTTCCTGTTCCAGAAAGATTGCTGCACACACACTAACGGGCGATGGACGTTCTCAGTGGCCTTCATTTACAGTTTCCATCAATAAATCTTCATGACTAAGCATGAGTGTCAGAGGTGAATTACAGTTCACATTGGCTTCCACCAAGCTTCACGGCTTGGCCTTTCCTCAGGAATGACCACTCGACATTAACCAGTTAATCTGGTTACGATTGAGGAAATGTTTTGAAGTGAGACCATGCAATGCAAGCAGATTTTTAGAAAAATGCTGCCTTTAAAAACTGGTCGAACGTCGGCATTTCAACAAACATGTTACACAAACAGGGTTGTGTAGGATTCAGAATTGAAGATCCCATTAGTGCGAATTTGCATCAAATTGGCCAAAACACATCGGAAAATGAACTGGAATGACAGGAAGAAGAATTAACTGAATTGCAATTTGAAGAAATTCAATGCAGATGATGCATTCTGGTAAATGATGCGTTCTTCCACTCTAGTGCAGAAAACTACTTAGTTGTTACTTACAAAAGTAAATTAGAAAGTAAGAGAGAGAGAGAGAGAGCGAGAGAGAGAGAGATGTTCACAAATTTATATATTATGTAATTTTTATAGTTACTATCATGTATATGTCCTTATTTAATCATTTATTTATTATTATTATGTAATAGTAACTCTTAAATTAATTTATTATAAGACAGTCTGTTCTGGATTGGTTGAGGAGAGACTTTAAATATTAAAAATTAAAGCACTGTCTCTTTACAATTAATTATCTATCTATCTATCTATCTATCTATCTATCTATCTATCTATCTATCTATCTATCTATCTATCTATCTATCTATCTATCTATCTATCTATCTATCTATCTATAATAGTTTTTTTTTTTTTTTTTAAAAAGGTGTCTTGTGGAAGTTTGATCATTGTATCAACATAAAATGTTTCTTTTTCTGATTTTCTAGTTGTTTTTAAACACAAGGACACGTCCAGTACGAACGGCTCCTAACATGCAGCATTAGAGACTGTGTTTCTTGGATTTATGCTTCCTAAATGGGACATTAACACAATACTTTGAGCGGCGCTCTCCTGATTAGCATAATTAACGTGCATTCCACTGAGAGTCTGCCATCGTTAACGAGGTATAGCTGGCTAATGAGGCCGAGTGAGTGAGCTTATATCAGGGATGTGATTGGCTGGTGCGTGTGCTCAGGTTAGTTGTTCTGATTCATGAACTGTATGAATGTTCATCTTTGGCGGCTTCCTCATTTTCCCACTCATTTCAGCTCAGTGTTTCTTCATGGAGTGTAAATCAGTACATAAATGGGACTTTACTAAAGCAAGGTTTTTTTTGGAAGCAAATTTCCCATGTGTTTTTAAAACAGAAAGAGAGTAATGAGTAGGAAGATCAGATCATTTTACTGACTCTTTTATTCTCTCTCATTCATCAAAGTGAACTAATGTTTATTCACATCTTGATCACAATCTTGATCATATTCTGGATTAGAAAATCATATACTAAAGATAATTTATGAGGTACATAAATGATTGCCTCTCAGATTGCCTGTCAGAATTATGAGATGTAACGTAAGAATTACGAGAAGTAAAGTCAGAATTGCAAGATGTAAAGTTAAAATTGTGCAATATAAAGTCTGAATTACAAGATATAATGTCAGAATTGCTAAATGTAGTCATAATTGCGAGATATAAAGTTAAAATTGTGAGATATAAAGTCTGAATTACAAGGTATAAAGTCTTTATATAATTGCAAGATGTAACATCAGAATTGCAAAATGTATAGTCAGAATTGCGAGATATAAAGTCAGAAATATGAGATGTAAAGTCAAAATCGCAAGATGTAAAGTCAGATTGTGAGATGTTAAGTCAGAATAGTGAGATGTAAAGTTAAAATTGTGCAATTTAAAGTTAGAATTACAAGATATAAAGTCAGAATTGCGAGATCTAAAGTCAGAATTACGAGATGCAAAGTCAGATTTACAAGAAATGTTTTATTACTTTGTCTTT
The DNA here is from genome assembly GCA_036784905.1 of Acrossocheilus fasciatus. Lineage (NCBI taxonomy): Eukaryota > Metazoa > Chordata > Actinopteri > Cypriniformes > Cyprinidae > Acrossocheilus > Acrossocheilus fasciatus. Next base: position 40,922,800 of record CM071942.1, read on the forward strand.
GAAATAATTTTTTGTCCCATGGCGGAACCAGGCTTCAATAATCATGGCATGTGTCTGAATTATCGCATGCAGTCTATGATTTGTGTTCTCAGATTGCATCTGGTATCAGTGTTTGGATTGTCGTGTTCCAGTGAAGCGTGCTTTCAGTGACACAAAATCGTTGCAGTGCTAAACCTGCTGTTTCTCCCATCAGGCTATGTTTTGACAACATATAATATCTCTGCAAACCTCTTTGGAAAGGTTTCTGTGGGTCGTTTGCCTGCAGTGATAACAAGCGGTCACACGCTTTAGCCATGAAATGACTCCTCAAAGACAAAATGACTTTCGAGGCAAAAACGACTTTCGAATTGATCTGTCGCTATCGACAACATGCCCCGCCGCCTGTGAGCTGGTCATTATTCATGTTGTTTTGCACAGCAGGTCCAAACGTCTGAGATGGCATTGAGAAGCTGGGACTTTTTTCATTTAATACCTGGAAAGAAACAAAGGTTTAGGATTTAGAAGCACACAAATCAAATTAAACTTATGCAACTTTTGCCCATTGAAAAACAAAGATTCTGTGCTATTTCTAGGTTACTAAAATAGAGATATTGATTCGTTGCCTTTGCCCAGACTGAAATTAATGTACATTTTATTCAGATTTATTCACATTGTTGCTGATAACATATTGTAATAAAAAAACTGTTCTGCATTAGACCAGAAGGTAAAGTTAAAATGAAAACTAAAATGAAAAAAATGTCAGTCCAAATGTTTTGCTATCATATCTTAGGATCATGCAAGGTTTATAAATATTTCACAGCGATATGTCTACAAAATAGAATGTTTGGGATATTTCAGAAATAATTACTGAATTATTAATAAATAACTCACCATTATTTTTTCCTCGAAATTGGGCTTTATAAAAAAGTTGCAATTAACTATTTTTTTAGTTATATGTTATAACTATAATGCACTTTAAAATGATATTTTATAAACTTTTCATTAAAGGATCTGAAGCACCCCGCTGTTAAAAACACACGTCTCTTCCCAGGATGCTGTTCTTGTGAAGAGCTTGAGCATCTCTGACCTGCTGTTAATCAGCCGTGACACACTGACTGCTCTACAGTCTTTCCATGCACTCCAATTAACACACAAATCATCATTAGCCCTGTTATCAGAGCTGTGTGTGTATGTCGCTGCTGCTGCATTGAGTCTGATGTTGTGTCTGGCTGGTGTGAGGCTGACAGTGAGGATGATGGGAACTGTGAGGTTAAGGCCAGAAAATGTATAAAAAATACATAGAAAAGAGCAAAAAAAAAATCTGCTGGAATCATTTAATGGCTGTTAATAGCCCCTTTCACACATTCAGACTTTGCTGGTAAATTACAGGTAAATTACCATTAAGAGATCATGGGCCAGTTTTACTAACAGCTTGTGTCAGCGTAACCCATCTTTTGGCGTTAAAATTGTACTGTCAGGTTTTACTGAAGACGCACAGAGAGGAATTAGCGTTGAAAAGGCATGGACACAGTTATGGGAGGAGAGTATTCAAATGAATCACGCAACGCATTTTACTAATGTTTGCACTTGTCAAATTACTGCCATTTGCGCCATTATTAAATGCCCCAAAAAAGCATGTCTTAAACTATTTTGCGCTTGAAATGGCTGCAATTATTGTTGCTAGGAGACGGCACCGTAAAGAACAATGAGCAAATGGTAGAAGGGAGAGGTTTTTTCCATATGTATTAATTTAATTTGAATGCCAGAAGAACACATTATCCGAACATATCATTTGCCAAGCCATGTTATTTTTTTATTTGGTTCAGGAGATAAAAGAGAACTTTGAACCCTCAACTGGGAGTCACGCAATACCAGGTCTATCAAAACTTCTAGCAAGCCTTCATTTTTTGGCCTCCGGTTCTTTTCAACGTACTTTGGCTTATTTATTTCTTTATTCTTTATTTGCGACTACGCTAATTTGCGCTGCGCTTGGTATATTGCGTTGGTCAATATGTAAATGAGATGTTGTAAATGAGATGTTCTTTAATTTGCGCATTGTTAGTAAATCACCCGCAGAAATTTTCACACCCATCGGCGCTGTTTTGGAATTGTGCTCTCGCGCTAATTTGCCCTGTTTAGTAAAACTGGCCTCATGTGTGAACAGGACCTTTTAAAAAATACCGGTAAATTAGTTTCGTAAATTTACCAGTATGAGAAGTTTAGCATTAGCAGTAAATTGCCGGAATGATGCTGTGTGTGAACACAGAATGATTACCAGTATGAGCACGCACAAACGCGCTCACATAAGACGTCTACTACTACAAAGTCTAATTCAAGATTTAACAGCTCTGGGCCAATCATAACATTCTGACGCAGATGGCGCATTTACTCTGCCCTGTGTACTTTAGTTTGAAGTTGTCTAATGCGATGTCTCTGGGCCAAAAGCAGCTGTATTAATGTGAATGTTTGAAACACACACAAAAAAAAACCCATCAACAAAAACACTGAACCCTCCATGTTTACAAACACAACACCGTGAGTCGCAGCCGTTTAGAGGTCATCTCTGGTTAATGATGTCACAGAATTTACTGGTAATTTGAAACTGATGTGTGAATGGTGCTATAACGGTAAAAGCCGGAACATCATCGCCTGTGCGAACAGTGCATTTTTGTATTTACCGGTAAAGTCGTTCCTGTAATTTTACGGCAATTTACTGAATTTACTGTGTGAAAGGGGCTAATTTGTCACTACAGAGCTATTGCTAGGGTGTTGCTATGTGGTTGACGGGGTGTTTTGGCTGGTTTCTAGGGAGCTGATATGTGGTTGCCAGGGTGTTCTGGTTTGTTTCTTGGGTATTCCCATGGTGTTCCCAGTTGTTATGGTGTTCTAAGTTTGTGTTTAGGTTGTTGCTATGTCTTTGATAGGGTATAATGGGTTGTTTAAACAGTATTTCAGTGTGGTTGCTATGGTGTTCTGGTATGTTTCTAGGGTGTTGCTATGTGGTTCTAGGGAGTTCTGGGTTGTTTCTAAGGTGCTGATATGTGGTTGATAGAGCATTTTGGGTGGTTTCTACGGAGCTGATATGTGGGACCTAGAGTGTTTTGGGTTGTTTCTAGGTTGTCTCTACCTTGTTGGCAGGGTGTTCTGGGGTATTTCTTTGTTGTTACGGTGTTATAGGTTGTTTCTAGGGTGATGCTATGTGGTTGCCATGGTGTTGTGGCTTGTTTCTAGGGTGTTGTTATGTGGTTCTAGGGAGTTTTGGGAGTTTTTAGGGTGTTGATATGTGGATGCTATGGTGCTCCAGTTTGTTTCTAGTGTGTTTCTGTTCCAGATTGTTGCTAGGGTGTTCCTGTGTGCTTTCTAGAGTATTGTTATATGGGTGATGGGGTGTTTTGGTTGGTTGCTAGGGTGTTCTGGGTTGTTGCTAGAGTGTTTCTATAATGTTCTGGGTTTTTTCTAGGGTGTTGCTATGTGGTTTTTGGAGTGTTCTGGGTTATTTCTAGGGTGTTGCTACACTAGGGTGTTCTAGGTTGTTGCTAGAGTGTTTTTATAATGTTCTGGGTTTTTTCTAGGGTGTTGCTATGTGGTTTTTGGAGTGTTCTGGGTTATTTCTAGGGTGTTGCTACACTAGGGTGTTCTAGGTTGTTGCTAGAGTGTTTTTATAATGTTCTGGGTTTTTTCTAGGGTGTTGCTATGTGGTTTTTTGGAGTGTTCTGGGTTATTTCTAGGGTGTTGCTACACTAGGGTGTTCTAGGTTGTTGCTAGAGTGTTTTTATAATGTTCTGGGTTGTTTCTAGGGTGTTGCTATGTGGTTTTTGGAGTGTTCTGGGTTATTTCTAGGGTGTCGCTACAATTTTGCCAGGGTGTTCTGGTTTGTTTCTAGGGTGTTCCTATGGTGTTCCTGGTTGTTGCTGTGGTGTTCTAATTTGTGTCAAGGTTGTGGCTATGTCTTTGCGAGGGTATTATGGGTTGTTTAAACAGTATTTCTATGTGGTTGCTATGGTGTTCTGGGTTGTTTCTAAGGCATTGCTATGTGGGTCTAGGGAGTTCTGGGTTGCTACAGAGCTTCCAGATTGCTAAGGTGTTTTAGGGTGTTGTTATGTCATGCATTCTTAAATCTCTGTGACCAAGGATTTGTGTAAAATTACTACCCTTCAGTTTGAGTAATAGTAATGTTGATGCTTGACTGACAGTCAAAAATAAATGCATAGAATTGATTGATACAAGCAACTCAAATTTCATCCAAATGTGCCAATATTAAACCAATTTGAACTGAATATAAACGATCACTCTTGCATTTGATTGTCAGATGCTTTGCACTTCAGTAAGGAGAAGACATGCATTGTGATGTAAATTCACACGCTTCAAAGCTTCTCTGAGAGTTTAACCACGGTGTGTCGCGTGTAGAAACCAGCAGTAGCCATTTTCCCGTTGATTTGTGATGAGCTTATGTGAGAATAATTAATGCCAATTATCTCTTAATTACAGTGATTAGAGCTGCAGCTGTAGGATCCTCATCTTGTAGTGAAGAGAGAAACTGATGCGCTTTAAACAGTTAAAGACACCCACAGTGTGTGTGTGTGTGTGTGTGTGTCTGTGTTTGCATCAATAAACTGACCGATAAATGTGAGAGATAGCGCTAAAATGAGAAATATAGATTATTATTTAATCACCTCAGTTCATGAACGTCATTCACTTTTAGAAAAATCCAGTCTGAACGGGGAACATGACAATCCCTTGTTTTATTTAATTTACATTAAAGATAAAATATGTTATTTCAGCACTCACAGAGGTTGAATAGTTGAATAGTTAAAAAAAAATGAATTAATTACTTGATTAATTAATTTCAAAACAGTTTAATAAATACTGGTGCACTCTGAAGCTTGGTCTGGACAAAAACTGGCCACTTTCACACTATATTGTAAACAAACAAACAAATAAATAAATGGTATTTTGTACTTTTATCCTGTACATTTTTTAACATCTTTAAAATAGTTTTTAAGAGAATAAATCATGAATTGAATGTATTTTTTTTATCCTGTAAAATATCTAAACATCCATTAAACATCCAAAGCAACATTGTGAAAGCTTGTTTGAATGTATTTTTTATTACCCATAAATAGTTTAAAAATGAAATTTAACAAACATAGAAGTAAAAAAATAATAATAAATCTTATAAAATGGACAAATATTTCACACTATTAAAAAAACAAAAAACAACAAAAAAAAAACAAAACAACAACAACAACAGTATTTTTGCGTTTTTTATCCTGTAAAAATATCTAAACTATATCTACACTGAAAGATATTGAGACTTGTTTTCAGAGAATAAATCCTAAATTTTTAATCATCCAATTGGCAAACAGTTGGCAGGAAAGCAAAAAAAAAGTAAATATGTAAACAAACAAAGAAATAAATCTGTTCAAATGCAATTTAAGAAATATATTGCCAAATAGTTAATAAATAAATAAATAAATAAATAAATAAATAAATAAATAAATAAATAAATAAATAAATAAATAAAATGTAAGACTTAGTTGTTTTTGAGCCAGACACACACTCTAAACATCTGAATGTATGTTTATGGTAGTGGATATTTAGTGTTTCTTCTGTGAATATTTTTTTAAAAGATTTGATTCGACTGCCCTGATTAGTTTTCTGAGAAAAGCTCTTAGTATGGGTCTTGTAAACACAAATTTGTTTCCTGGCAGAGCCTGTGATTTTGCCAAGTGTTCAACTTCTTACTCTCAGTTTGCCGCAGGATTTGTTAATATAGCTGGTGTTTGGCCGCAGCAATTAAAGCTTTAATCTGAGTGTATTTTCGAGCTATATTCATCCAAATTAACCAGTATGACTGAAAGACTAATTAGAATACAAATTCTAATTAGCAAATTATGAAGCTTAAACCCACACAAGCATGTTTTAGTAACAAAGTGTGAATAAGTCAGGACAAGGCATCCATACTGCTCTCTAGAAAACCGCATTAAATGCCTGAAACTACCCAGCGGGCGTCTATTTTCTGACATAAGAAGGTTTAATGGTAAAAAAACCTCTCATTTTATTTCAGTTGCCTTTGGTATAAGCCAACTTATTTTCGATCCCGGTGCTAATTAGGAGCAGAAGAGCAGGCTGTGGCTTTGAGAAGATTTTCTGAGCATGTCATGGGAGAGGGAACGCCATCTATTAGAGTCTTTATATATCAAATATGCATTTCAGCGATTGGTTTTGCTCTGTGAAGAAATCCAAAACCACCCACAGCTCCCTCCAGCTGTACAGTAACTAGGGTTTAAAACTCTTATTTAAAACTGTCATTGCTCAGCGATGAGACCGGCTTTGAGCGTTTCACTGAGCAGATTAAATTAGACTTGTAAATGTGGGGTTGTGAAGATTTCAGAGCTCTGGATTATATTTATTTTAGAGAGAGAGACCCCGCTCGTGAAGGCTTATGCAAGTTAGTTGTCTTATGATTTATTTCGAGGGTCTGTTAAAGGAATAATTCACCCCAAAATGAAAAGTCTGTCATTTACTCACCCTCATGTCGTTCCAAACCCTGTTTAACTTTCTTTCTTTGTTTAGCAGAAAGTCCTGGCTTGTTTTTCCTGCAGTGAAAGTGAATAAGAAAAAAAAGCTAGTGTAGGATTCATTTTCACTCAGAAATTGCAAAAGAAACAGAAATGGCAAGTAACACATTGAATCAAACATGACATTTTGAAGACTGAAAGACTGAAGTAGTATTTTCCAGTTAAACGTACTCCAATAATCTTTCTTTACAACTTTAAAAAATCATTTTTACATGGCAGTATTCATGCGCTTTATTCCAAGTCTTCTGCAGTTATACTTTGTAATGGAGAACTGATCAAATTTCTTGATTAAATTGGCTGAAAATCTGGAAATTCATATTTAAAGATTATGAGATTTGAAAGCTAAAGCCTAAATGACTTTTTTTTAAGCATTTGATGAATTTGTTCTGTTCCTCACACAAACCTATAGAATTGCTTAAGCACACAAGTCATAAAGGTCATTTTTAGAGCTTACCCCAGTGGAAGAATAAAATGGGTGTCCTTGTTACACATGTACTTACTATTACAATATCAATAAATTATGCATAATTACTGTACATGCAAGTAACCCTAACCATATAGTAAGTACATGTAGTTAATTAATATTACTCAGTATTTAAATGTAGAATTACACTGTAACAAGGACACCTTAAAATAAAGTGTAAAAATGAAGTTCAACCTTTGATCCATCCTATACACACATTGTTAAATTTGCTGTCTTATTGTTTTGAGCTTTAGTCTTTAAAATGACTAAATAAATTAAAAACAACACAGACCACATAAAAATACACGATACATGCATTTTTTTTTTCAGGGGTATAATGATTCCCTCATTTTCTTGAAAATCATTTCAAAATCATTCAAAATCAAAACTTCAAAATCATTTAAAAATATGGATTATTGAACATGTTATTTTAAAAACAATTTAAAATAAGTAGTTCTTAAGTAGTTCATAAATGTCATATTCTTTTTCTTACCAAACACAAATTAGTAGAATTTACATAATCCTATGAATGCTTTTAAAAAACTACAGAATCAAACCATAAATAAAAAATCGAATCATATTGAGAATCAGATCAAACTGAATCATTCTGAATTAGCAAAAATCGTTCCTGATTCAAAAACTATGAATTGTGAATCAAATCATTTCGCTGTCTACCCAACGATTCACATCCTTAACTAAAAAATGTTCAGTAATTAAACTAAACCAAACTAAACTAATTAGAACTTAAACCTACAGAACTTGAAAGTAAATTAGAAATATTGCTTTGGCATTGAACTGAAATAGATTTAAGTACTAAAATGACTATAACTAAAATTGAAATAAAAATTAAAGTTATATAGAAATCTAAAAAAAAAAAAAGCACATACCAAAACTGCTAAAACCTAAACTGAAATCAAAACTGAAAATATAAAAATAAAAGCTAATTCAAAATATTATAGTATAAATAATACGGAATAACTCTCTAAAGTGTCTCTAAAGCGTAACATCGCAGGAATGTCTCCTCAGAACTCTCTGAATGAAAAACAGCTCAGAGAAATACCTCGTATCCGCAGCATCAAATCCCAGACGCTGATGTATTCCTGACATGCCCAGGCAACTTCCAAGAGTGATTAAAGATGATTATCGGAAGTCTTTGTTTGACTAATCCAGATTAATGGCATTGAAGGATTAATGCACTTGTGCTTGAACTCATGTGACCCGTCGGAGCTTCCAGCAGTCAGTAGATCCTGCAAAAGGACATAAACATCACAACGGTTGTGTGAGGTAATGGAGGTCAGGGATTTCTGGGATTTATTCTGTAAGACCTCTCCCAGGGTAGCTGAGGTTTTAACCAGACCTGCCTAATCTACAGCAATCCTCTGATAAAAAAAAAAAAAAAAAAAAAAAAAACACCACAGGCCCAAAATCGGCCATCTCCTCATATACAGCATTTTAATACGGCGTGATTCAAGGAAAAGTTTTTTTTTTTAGTACAAAAGGCTAAATGATTACAATTTTTGAAGAAAATGGTGCTTGTTCATGAAAAATCTGCAACCACACAGAAAAAGACTTTAAAATGTAATACATGAACTTGAAAATTGTTTTTTTTTTAAATTACACAAGATTTAACTTAATTTTTAAGTCAGTTTAATTTCATTTAAATCGAAATGACTTGAGCAGCCAATCTGATTACGCTTCAAAATTAAGGCAGCAACTGATTTTTTAATTATTTTTTTATTTTTTTTTAATAAGGATAACTACAGTAAGCCATTAAACTCCAACAGGTTATTCTGGACCCTGATGAATAAATGAATAAATAGACGGACATGAAATATTGATTTGCACAGATGCATCAGTAACACAAATGGTGCAGGATTAGTTACAAAGTTTAATATTTAGTCTAAAGGGTTTGCTCAAATTGCTAACAACAAGCATGAGCAATAGTGATAGTGACGATTAGCATACACCTCTAATTAAATTAAAAATAAATAAGAACAAAATTGTCATTTTCAGAATCCTGTAAGACTGCTGATGGATTTCTAATTAGATCTAAAAAATGTAGAACAAAATAAAAGGGACTGAATAAAACCCTTAATTCTAAACAAATTGGATTTTCCGTTTATCTTGTAGGAGCTTATTTGTTGTTTACATGGTTATTATTTGATCCTTTTAGGATTGGTACCACATTGATAATATATAATATATTATGGTTCTAGATTTGACTATCAAGTCAAATTAACCTAAATAAGACACTAAAGTAAAGTATGCATTTTTTAAAAGAATCAAAAAGCATACATACATGTTGCATCATTGTACAGTCCTCGTGCACAAAAATCTGTTTTATTCCAAACCATCAGACAGTATTAGCACAAATGTTTGCGTATTAGCCTGTGTGGAGAGCCTGGTGTGAGGTGTCAGGTGGAGAAGTTAAATTGGCAGCCGCTTCAGCAGCACACAGCTGTTTACTCACATTCAGACCTCAGTCTGTCATCAACATCTAGTTGCACAGGCAAACAGAGCACGAGGACCATAGCAACCTCTATCGTTTCTTATGTTTGATAACACTGGTAACCCTGTTTTTTTAAAATTGCTGTTTAATTTCCAGTTTGTTTTACATATACACTGGTGTGAAAAAGTTTTGGCCCTCTTCCTGATTTTTAAATTTTTTTCACAACATGCAGTTTTTAAATGAAATTTTTTTATTATGAAGGGAAAACAAAATCCAAACCCACATGGCCCTGTGTGAAAAAGTGTTTGCCCCCTCCTATTAAATCATGAAAGAACTGTGATTAACCACATTATTTTAGAAAGCTGAGTTAAATTTCACTAGCCAAGCCCAGGCCTGATTACTGTCAGACCTGCTGAATCAAGAAATCACTTAAATAGAACCTGTCTGATGAAGTGAAGCATGTTTAAAGAGCAACACATCATTCCGCGATCTTAAGAAATTCATAAACAGATGAGAAACAAAATAGTTGACATGTATCAGTCTGGAAAGGGTTATAAAGCCATTTCTAAGGCTTTGCGACTCCAGCAAACCACGGTCAGAGCCATTATCCACAAATGGAGAAAACTTGTAACAGTGGTGAACCTTCCCAGGAGTGGCCGGCCTACCAAAATTACTCCAAGAGCACAAAGACGACTCATCCAGGAGGTCATAAAAGAACCCAGAACAACATCTAAAGAACTGCAGGCCTCAATTAAGGTCAGTGTTCATGATTCAACAATAAGAAAGAGACTGGGCAAAAACAGCACCCATGGGAGAGATCCAAGGCAAAAGCCATTGCTGACCAAAAAGAACACAAAGGCTCGTCTCACATTTGCCAAAAAATATCATGATTATCCCCAAGACTTTTGGGCAAATATTCTGTGGACTGATGAGACAAAAGTTGAACTTTTTGGAAGGTGTGTGTCCCGTTACATCTGACGTAAAACCAACACAGCATTTCATAAAAATAACATCATACCAACAGTCCAAACATGGTGGTGGTAGTGTGATGGTCTGGGGCTGCTTTGCAGCTTCAGAACCTGGATGACTTGCCATAATTGATGAAACCATGAATTCTGCTCTCTATCAGCAAATCCTGAAGGAGGATGTCCGGCCGTCAGTTTGTGACCTCAAGCTCAAGCACACTTGGGTTATGCAGCAGGACAATGATTCCAAACACAGCAGCAAGTTCACCTCTGAATGTCTCAAGAAAAACTAAATTAAGTTTTTGGAGCGGACAAATCAACGTCTGGACTTAAATCCAATTGAAATGCTGTGGCATGACCTTAAACAGTCCTTTCATACTCGAAAACCCTCCAATGTGGCTGAATTAAAACAATTCTGCAAAGAAGAGTGGGCTAAAATTCCTCCACAGTGATGTGAAAGACTCATTGCCAGTTATCGCAAATGCTTGATTGCAGTTGTTGCTGCAAAGGGTGGCAAAACTAGTTATTAGGTTTAGGGGGAAAGCACTTTTTCACACAGGGCCATGTGGGTTTGGATTTTGTTTTCCCTTCATAATAAAAAACGTCATTTAAAAACTGCATGTTGACAAACATGCAAAAAAATAAAAAATCAGGAAGGGGGCCAACACTTTTTCACACCACTGTACATACATTATACACACACACACACACACACACACACACACACACACACACACACACACACACACACACACACATACATATATATATACATATATATATATATATATATATATATATATATATATATATATATATATATATATATATATATATATATATATATATATATATTTATATATTTATATTACATATATTTCTTAAATATATACTGTACTTGTATGTGTGTATTTACATAAATATACACAGTACACACATATGTGACCCTGGACCACAAAACCTTAAATCTTAAGTCGCTGGGGTATATTTGTAGCAATAGCCAAAAATACATTGTATGGGTCAAAATGATCAATTTTTCTTTCATGCCAAAAATCATTAGGATATTAAGTAAAGATCATGTTCCATGAAGATATTTTGTAAATTTCTTACTGTAAATATATCAAAACTTCATTTTTGATTACTAATATGTATTGCTAAGAATACATTTGGACAACTTTAAAGGTGATTTTCTCAATATTTTGATTTTTTTTTGCACCCTCAGATTCCCGATATTCCAATAATTGTATCTCGGCCAAATATTGTCCGATCCTAACAAACCATACATCAATGGAAAGCTTATTTATTCAGATGATGTATAAAACTCAGTTTCGAAAAATTGACACTTAAGACTGGTTTTGTGGTCCAGGGTCGCATATATATTATGTAAACACAAACTTTGTTTGGATGCGGTTAATCGTGATTAATCGATTTGAGTATGTAAGATTAAAAAGTAGTGCTGTCAATCAATTAAAAAATTGAATCGCGTTAATCACAGTCATGGAATCATGATTAATCACAAATTTAAAACCGCGCTGCGATGACGGGAAGAAGTTGAGGTCAAACCTTATCAAACGATTAATTTGCTTAAAAAAATATTAACACGTTAAATTTCTTAGATTAATCGCATGTGTTAATGCATTAATGTTGACACCCCTATTAAAAAGTAATAAATTTGAATATAAATTTGACATACGTAAATGTAAGTATGTAAATTATACACACACACACACACACACATATATATATATATATATATATATATATATATATATATATATATAAATAATGGAATATAATGTATATGTACAATTTTTAATTCCGATCATTTTGTAAAGTGACAGCATGTCTCCTCTTCTTATACTATCACTGAACCATGGTATCACCACAGTATTTCTATGGACGTATATGGAATAATTCAAACATTACTACAGTCATGAATACATTTGTCTGTTTATATACATGCACCTCTTTGTCGATCCTGTTCGCGTTCAGTCACCGTTAACTAATTAGACGTCTGCTTAAACTGAGAGCCGCTGTCTGAGAGATGCATTTCACGAGATGTGCTCTGTGCTGAATTAGCATTTCCGTGCCTGAGGTCTGAATAGGGAATGTGGCTACCTTTACTATTTTGTTGCCATTAAAAATGAAAGCAACACCAAAGAAAAGGAACAAGATGAAACGGAGATGTGATTGAGAGCAGAGCAAATGTTCATATTTTCATATGTTCATGCTTTCTCTCATATTCACTCCTTCCATCTTGCGTTTGTTTGCCTTTGTCTGCAGTGCTTTAAATGTCATCTTGCATTGACCTCATGAACACTCTGTCTGTCTGTGTGTGTGTGTGTGTGTGTGTGTGTGTGTGTGTGTGTGTGTGTGTGTGTGTGTGTGTGTGTGTGTGTGTGTGTGTGTGTGTGTGTGTGTGTGTGTGTGTGTGTTTCTGGAGGGCAGTGTGTGTATGTGTGGATCTTATTCTAGTCATTCTGAGCAGCTGTGGTGTGTTTACAATCTTGTCCTCGGGTTTTCATTTTCAAAATCACCTAAAAATGCAGAACAATGGCATTGCACTGTTTCTTCAGCAGAGAGTTTGATTGCTCTTTCATAGCTTGGCTAATGCACACTAATGTTTCTTTTAGTATCAACATGGTCTAAAACAGCTTATGAGAAAAACAGACACCAATGAGTCAATAGTAGAGTGCAGAGCTATAAAATGAATGTTGCTGCTCAGATTAGCTGCTCTTGGGTGTATTTAGTGAAATGATTGAGTTCATATTGGGATCTGTGACTTTTGATTGCAGATCTTAAAATATTTAGGCATACATTTAATATCTATGTATCTGAAATGCCTATAAAATCCTGTCCATTATGCAACATAACCTAATGAACTTAGCATGATACATATTTGTCAGTCAAAGATTTCTGCACTCAAAAAAAATCATGGCATAGTTTATTAACTACTTGCATCTATTTTATTTAAATATGTTGATCAAAATGCATTGATTCAAATAGCTTAGAATCTGTGAAAACAATTAAATTCATTCACTTATAAAGTATGAACATGATCCAATATATAATACCCAATAATCAATAATAAGATTGAAACAAATTGGATTTATTGATGATAAATATATAAAGCTGGTTATTGTGTGTTAAAAACATTCCGTTTATTAGTACTATTATAGAAATTTTAACTGCTTCATTTATGTATGACTGACAAATATGCACCACATTCAGTTTATGTGCAATGCAAATGGTTAATTTTATGCAATTCAAATACATATATCTGAAATGGATGCCAAAATGTTTTCTTCTCCATGGGTCTGTCTAAAAAATATTTTAGTTTTATTTAGAGTATTTGACTTTTATTTGCTCTTTTAGAGATCAGAGCAGTAAGAAAATCAAACACCACTGTTAAACCAACTTTAGTATTAAAATTCACAACATGAATAATAAGAGGAGAAGTGTGACGTTACTTTACTAAATGATCAAATGCACCATTTTCACCTGCTGGACCAGAAAACAGGTAACAAAAAATCCTACAGATGCTAATTAAAATATATATACATAAAAATAAGCAGAGTTAGAAAAACAATTAAATAAAAATTAAAAGATTCCATAAGAATTAATGTTATATCTGCACTCACACGAGCATCCTCTCCGCTACCTTTTTAATTCTATAAATATATATCAGTTAGATCAGCAGAGTTACAGAATGACAAAAACATAAACAAAAATGTGAAATTTAAAAACATCCAAAAAAAATTTAACACGTTATATCAACACAGTGCATTTTTCTCCTGCACCTGCAAAATGTCAATTAAAAAAATCCTATCATATCCTATATCATATATATCATTTCATATATATATATATACATATAAATCTATAAAAATGACATATAAAGTATATGTTATATTTTTCTCCTGTGCTGACATGACCATCCATTCTGCTGACTGCAAAATCAAAAGTGCCAAATAGTCTTTGGTGTGGAATTAAAGGAGGCCGTGTTGGGCGGCCGCTGAAGCACATCTTAACGGCTCACGGCGCTTTTATTCCACCCACCTCAGTGAAGAGACCTGCCACTGTCAATCATTCTCTTGTAGCCGCGCTGGCACAAACACACCTCGACCTCTGATAAACAGCGTGTCATAGCAGACTAATGCTGCCGTGCATTAACGGCGGAGGACGTGAGGGGCTTGCAGTTCTGCGGTGGGCCTGTCTCTCTTGTTCACTGTGGAGTGATAAGAAGAAATAACCAGCTATCTGAAACATGCTTAGGGAGGTCCAGGTGTTCAAGAAATTGTCTTTGCATGTCTGAATGTGTTTTTACACCAGCTCTGCCTCACACCTTTTTTTCTTGGCGTAATACATTGTGTACATTGCTCATCTTATTTATATGTATTTTATATCTAGTTAAACTGAATACATTTTTTTCTGTAAAAACAGGATTTCATCATCATTTACTCACCCTCATGTTGTTCAAACCAGTGTGCTGGAATTGTTTTGGTGAAACACAAAAGAAGAAATTTTGAATCTTTACCCAGTTCATATTGACCAACACACACACACACACACACACACACATGTTTACTTAGCTATCTAAATGGGGACATTCCATAGGCGTAATGGTTTTTATACTGTACAAACCGTATTTTCTATTGTCCTACACCAACCCTACACCTAAACCTACCCCTTACAGGACACTTTCTGCATTTTTACAATTTCAAAAAACCTTTGCTTACTTTATTTTTAAACCAGTTTTACAAATGAGGACGTCTCCAAAGGGAGGTTTTTGTATATTTTGTCAGGTTTAGCTCACTTTTGGGTACAAATTTGTCCCCAAAATATGGTTAAGTAGGTACACACACACACACACACACACACACACACACACACACACACACACACACACACACACACACACACACACAAACACAGACAGACATACATACATACTGACCTAGAGACCCATATATTAGTGCTGGGCAACAATTAATCATGATTAATCGCATCCAAAATAAAAGTTTTTGTTTATATAATATGTGTGTGTACTGTATTTATTATGTATATATAGACACACACATACATTATAAATTTAGAAAACATTTACATGTATATATTTCTATTAATAGAATTTGTATTATATATTTAATATATAAACATAACATATTTTTCTTATATATATATATATATATATATATATATATACACACATGCACGTGTGTGTATTTATATATACATAATAAATATACACAGTACACACACATATATTATGTAAACAAAAACTTTTATTTTGGATGCGATTAATCAAAGTTGTCCGAAGACAGGAACGGGTATTGTTTTGGTTTTAGGACAACTTTGATTAAAGGTTTTGATCCACTTCAAATGTTGACTACTATATACCTGAACCTTTTGTTTAGGAGAAGACGCACCTGAAAATGACCGAATATTAAGATGTAGTTCTTGTCTATTGTCTATATTTAAATTGGCTGTGTTGTGACAGGTCTCAGTATCCGTGGCAGTCAGGATGAAGACCCTACGGATCCTCAGCTCATGCGTCTGGATAACATGCTGCTGGCAGAGGGCGTGTCCGGACCAGAGAAAGGGGGCGGGGCAGCGGCGGTTGCTGCGGCAACAGCAGCAGTGGGAGTGGGAGCTGATAACTCCATCGAGCACTCGGACTACAGAGCCAAACTCAGTCAGATCAGACAGATCTACCACACCGAGCTGGAGAAATACGAGCAGGTCTGTACACCTGTGAACAACAGTCAATCAATCAGGAATATACGGCTGTAAAATGAGTTTCACTAAAATCAATCAGACATCCTGGTACTGCCGCTTTGAAAAGTAGCTTGTTACTGGAAAACTTACACTATATGTCTGAACTACCAGGGAAAAACAGCTAAGATTACCTATTCATGTATTGAAAACAACTTACATTATTTTATTTTTATTTATATATAGTTATAGGTTATAATTTTTATTTTGAATATATTTTGAGCTTTTATTATTATATTTTCAATTTAGATTACCTTTTAGTAATTTTGTTATGTGCTTTTGTCTTTTTTTGTTGCTTTTTTAATATTACTATGTAGGGTTTTTTTAATTATTATTTCAGTTTTTTTTTTTTTTTTTTTTTTTACAGACAGTAATTTTGGTGCTTCATCTTAAGCGTATTTCAGTTAGTTGCAACATTTCTCATGTAGTTAAAGTTTTTCATCTAATATTTAAATTTTATTTTATTTTAAATAACAAAAAATGTTTTAATAGCTTTAGTTATAATTAATTTTTTTTGTAATTTTGCTACTTAGTTTTTTTTGTCATTTTTAACTAAGTTACTTATTTTGTGTCCTGAAAACACATAAATACACTATATTATAGTCTATTATAATTTTCATTTCTTTTTTATTACTTTGAATTAGCATTTATTTTTATATTTTCAGTTTAGTTTGATTTTTAGTAATTTTGTTATGTGCTTTTGTTTGGTCTTTTTTAACATTATATTTAGGTTTAATTTTAATAATAATAATAATAATAATTATAATAATAATAATTTTTATTTATATAGTGCCTTTGAAGAACTTTACAAAGTCACTTTACAAGAAATAGAAAATTATCATACAGCAAGACAATTAATACAAAACAATACAGAACATCAAGAACATTTAATTTATTCATTCATTTATTTTATTTCCAGATCATAATTTAAAAATTTCAGTTAGTTGCCAATGCAGCATTTCTAATTTTCATTCAAAGTTTGTCATTGAATATTTCAATTTTGATTTATTTCAGCTTAATTTCAGTTAACAAAAATGTTTTAGTAGTGTTAGCTTTAGTTAATGGCTTTGCATTATCAGTTATGAGTAATTTGATTGGTCCGCAGGCATGCAATGAGTTCACTACCCATGTGATGAACCTGTTGAGGGAACAGTCTCGCACGCGGCCCATCTCACCCAAAGAGATCGAGCGCATGGTCAACATCATCCACCGCAAATTCAGCTCCATCCAGATGCAGCTCAAGCAGAGCACCTGCGAGGCCGTCATGATCCTCAGGTCCCGCTTCCTCGACGCCAGGTCAGAAACACATTCACAGTCATGCATTTGGCAGACTATGTTATCCAAAACATCTTGCATAACATGTAATGCCTGCATCTTGCCTGTATACATGTCTAGAAAAGGTGTTTTTTAGAACCTATTATTTATATAGTATTGCATGCTATTAATATTTTGAATGAGCTTTTAGTTTAATATCTACAGTTTAGTTTAACGTTTTTTAATTTTGTTATACAGTGCCCTCCAAAAGTATTGGAACAGTAAAGACAAAATTGCTCTGCTGGCTGTGGAGTCAAAACATTTACAAATATGAGGAAAAGATGAATATGAGACAGAACTACAGAATGTCACATTTTATTATTGGGTGATTCAACACATATATGTTTTACCAGCTGAGAAGTTCAGCACTTTTAGAGTTCATCCCTCGATCTGATGTGAGGATAAGTATTGGGACAGTTGCTCACAGGTCTTTCTGAGTGATCAGCTGTGTGCTGATGCATTAATTCTTCAGATATTAAAAGCAGGGAATGTGTCGTATCAGTTATATCCATTACTTCTGCATTCTGAATCTTGCATTCGATGATGACGCACACAAATCAGGATGAAGACGAGGGAGCTGACTTTGAGAGAAAAGCAAGCAATTTGGATGCTAACAGAAAAGAGGAAGTCAATTAGAGCTCCAGCAAAAACAAAGGGCATGGAGAAATCAAGAGTTTGGAAACCACCAGCGACACCAGCAACAACCTGATCGGCTGAGAAAACAACAGTAGATGATGACAGACAAATCATAAAAGCTGTGAAAATGAACCCTAAAAGACGTGTCTGTAAAATCACCAACAACTTCCAGAAAGCTGGGGTGATGATCTGACAATCTACTGTCCTCAGGAGACTTTGACACAGAGTAACAGATGCTACACAGCAAGATACAAACCTCTGACCTGCTCCAAAAATAGAAACGCAAGATTAGAGTTTGCAAAAAAGTACAAAGGTGAGCCAGAAGAGTTTTGGAACTGTGTTTATGGACCGATGAGACAAAGATGAACCTTTATCGAAGTGATGGGAAAGCAAAAATGTGGAGAAAAAAGGGAACAGCAAACATCCCAAGCATACAGCCTCATCTGTAAAGCATGCTGGAGGTGGTGTCATGGCATGCATGTCTCTGGAACAGGCCTCTCAACTTTACTGATGACTTAATGTATGATGACAGTAGCAGAATGAATTTGGAAGGGTACAAAACCATCTTGCCTACCAATATTCAAGAACATGCCACCAGATTCATTGGGAAGTGCTTCATATTGCATCAGGACAACGACCCAAAACACCTGCCAGTTCAGTCAAGGAGTCAGGGCAAATAAATGGAAAATCTCCAGATTTGAATCCAATTGAACATGAATTTCAGCAGCTGAAGAGGAGAGTAAAGGCAGAAACTCCCCAAAACAAGCAACAATTGGAATTGGCTGCATTAAAGGCTGGGAAAAGCATTTGAAAGGATGAGAGCGAGAGTCTGGTGATGTCTATGGGTCACAGACTCACTGCTGTGATTGAGCGCAAGGGATCTGCAACTAAATAATAGCTTTTATTCTTCTATTTCTCCCTTATGTTCAACTGTCCCAATACTTATGCTCACATCAATGATTGGGATGAACTCTGAAAGTGCTGTTCTTTTTATTTGGTAAAACATGTATGTGTTGAAACGGCTAATAATAAAATGTGACATTCTGTAGTTTTGTCTCATATTCATCTTTTCATCATATTTGCAAATATCTTGACTCCGCAGCCAACAGAACAATTTTGTCTTCACTGTTCCAATACTTTTGGAGGGCACTGTATGCTTTTGTCAGTTTTCTGCTGTTTTTAATGTTACTATTTAGGTTTCATTTATTTTTATTTCAGTTTCATTTTTTTTTTAAATAAAAAATAATGCATGCATTTTGCGAGTTTATGTGCTTCCTTGAATGAGGTGCAATCTATAATAAACCTTATTTGAATAGAAATGGTATTTAGTATTGCTTATATATTATTATAGTTTTTATTAATGTTCTGAATTTGCCTATTTTTTATATTTTCAGTTTATTTTATTTTATTATTTGTAATTTTGTAATTTTGCTTTTGTCAGTTTTCTGATTTTTATATTAATTTTTAGGTAATTTTTTTTTTTTTTTTCAATTTCAGCTTTTTAAATGTATTTATTTACTTTTTTCAGATTTTCAGTTTAGTTTAATTTGAAGTAATTTTGTTATATGCTTTTGTCAGTTTTCTCTTTTTAATATTACTGTTTTGTTTTTTGTTTTTATCTAAAATATCTTGCATAACATTTAATGCATGCATTTTGCCCGTATATGTGTTTGCTTATGTGAATAAGGTGCAATCTATATAATACACCTCATGTACATAGATTTAGCATAGATAATGCTTGGTTAAGTTGGATTGCACGTGGTTAGTGAATAAGCCCCAGATTCCTGCTCTAAAAAACAAAGCTCAAAACTGTTTAGTGACTTCAAACATCATTTTGCCCCAGAGAGACTGTCCTACTAATAAGACACAGCAACTAGCTTTACATAAAACAGCTTTTTTTAATAAAGAATAATTGTTATTGGTGGTGAGTCCGTGTTCTTACACATGTAGGTGTTTTTGCGAGTGTGGGTTTGTTTCTGAGTGTATTGGATGTGCTGAGAGCGAGGCGTGTGTGAACGAGTGGGTGATTTGGTAATATTTTAAGGTCTTGTGAGTGTTTTTCTTAAACTGGCAGAAGGAAATTTTCCAATTAGTGCCGGTTGGCTTGCAAGGGCACGAGTTACTTAAATCAAAGAGTAAATTATGCATAAATCTGCTCATCAGAAAGTTATTCAGCTGATGGAATGTAAATGAAGCAGACAGCGATTGGTGGGCTCAGTGTTGACATCATAAAGGAGAGTGAGAGATTGGCTGCTAAGGTCAGATGTAATCTAGTATCATTGTTTTAAGCAAATAAGCGGCCCAAAAATATGCTTTTATACCACATCAGGGACTGTTTATTGGATACAACCTAATAACAGTTGGCTGACCTATAACCCCCAATAATATATATGCCTATATGCAATAATTTATACTTCACGTATTGTGGTATAGTTATTGCATTTACTAGCAGGGGATTGTTGGATAAAGCTGATCAGATAAACCTTTGAAAACAATTTGCTGCAAAAACAATTTTCTTACTTAACAATTTTTATTTCGTTTTCCAGTACAAATATCTAAACATTTTTAACCTTTATGTTGTGTTTCAGTCATTTTGAGCCAGAAGGGATTTTCTTTTTCCTGAAAATGCTAGTTAATTTTATTACATTGGACTAAAACTTAATAACTTTGCCCACGCAGGTTATAACAACTAATTGGATATTTTTGTACTTTTTGGGCACCTTCTCCCCACCTTGTTACACTTCTGCTGTTTTTGGCTAAAAAAAAAAAAAAAAACCTGCTTATAAATGTCTTGTTATGCAACTTTTTTTTTTTTTAACCAAATACTGGATATCAAGGTTTTTTTTTTTTTTTTTTTTTTTTTAATTACCACAGGTCTTGTATTTATTTTTGATATTTGGGGAGGGGGGGGGGGGGGGTATTTTTGAATGCTTTGGAGCAGAGTCTCTTTTTAAAGAAGAAACTTGTCAGATTATTGTACAAGTTATAAAAAGTTTGGAAGTTATGGCAATATAAAATGTAAAAATTAAAAAATGTCTATTTTATATAAAATATATATTTAAAAAAAAAACATGTTTCACTCTAAAACTGCTAGACAATCAAAACGTTCCAAATTTGAGGTTGATATCTCAAAAAATGAGCTTTCAGTGAAATTTAGTTTGGGCGTAGTACCAAGCGTTTCCACTAGATGACCATCAAACCCTATAAGGGCGCCTCCATTTCCATATATGGTTTGAGTGATCTGAAACATGTTTTTCCATACTTTTCTCAATATTTATGACGTAGACATCACATTCAGAAGTATTAAGGGTAGTATGGCAGTATTTGATTTCAATTCAACCTCTAAAAAACACATAATAGACATGCGACACGCTGCATCAACAATTGAGAACCTATTGTTTTTTATTAATATTTTAATGCATGCATTTTTAGCTTATGTCTTTGTTACACCTGTGGTGTTCTCAGTAAGAAAATGCTTATAAATCTCTCATTGTGCTATATTGTTACCAAATATTGGATTCAATCTTTTGTCTACCCGTCTTCTTTCAGTTAGCACATGCAGGTTTTGTATTTGTTTTTGGATCTGATTGACCGTAGCCCTCATCGGTCAAAGCTTATGCAACATAGGTTTTGAGTGAACATTGCCAAAATTTCCCACAAATAATGCTTTTTTTCTGCAAAAGCTGAGGCCTATGATCAAATTTTAAAAAGGATTTTCAGCACAGGGTTTTTTGAAGAAAAAAAAAAGAAAGATCAAAATTAAGGGAGTTTATGCATAAAAATGAATTAAATTCAAAAGGGAAAACAAGACTATTTTTCTGACCCTGTTGGCAGATATTTTTTCTCATTTTAACCATAAACACACTTAATTTTGATATATATATATATATATATATATATTAGAAACAAGACTCAATATCTTTTGTCATTTTGCTTATCAATTACTTGTATATTGATTTAAGAATGTTTAGATATTTGTATTGGAAAATGAGACAAAAATCCAGAGGAAGAAGCTCATTTTTTGCAGTGATGTTGCTAGTGGAAATACACACTTCTCCTGCAATAACCTTTAATAGTATATCAAGATATTGAAACGATTGAGGATCTATCAGTACTCATGATTCCTCTTTCTCCAGGAGGAAAAGGCGCAACTTCAGCAAGCAGGCGACAGAGATTCTGAACGAGTATTTCTACTCTCACCTCAGTAACCCGTATCCCAGCGAGGAGGCCAAAGAGGAGCTGGCCAAGAAGTGTGCCATCACTGTGTCACAGGTCAGTCCAGATCTCGGACGATACTGCGCACACGGGTCTTCAGCTGACAAACAAGGAGATTTATTCACAATCTGAGCAAAATAACTAACAAATTTGTTAGAGGTGGTCTGTGACACTGTGAAGGTGCAGAGAATTTGGCTCAAAATAGCGATGAAGCACAGCGATGCGTCCCAGTAACATCTCAACATGAGTGTGAAGTGATTTAAAACGCAACAGTGAGCGCCCAGTTTTCTGCCGCACGGATCCTGGAAGTATTTTTCCCTTTGACTTTCTTTATAGAGATTTCAGAAAACTTCCCAATAAAGTTCAAATAGAGTTTAGTAGAAGGCTCAAAACATTTGTTTTGCAAACCTGTGTGTGAAAATCGAATGACAAAAGGTCTGTTTTTGTGTAAAAATGTGCAAAAATGTACTTTTGCAGGAATTAAAGAGCTACAACTACCATAAAGAACTGGAAACAGTTGAATCAGTTCTGTTGGTTGTTAACACAACTACAGTCTTTCTTGCTCCAATGCTACAGTTTCCCATATTAACTAACATTAAGCAGGTATAGTTAGTCTCAGCCTCAGTCCGCACACCTCTGAGCAAGTAAACATTAGTCACAAGTAAACTATATACATGTAGATATCTAAGTGCAGAATTGTATATTAGATTCTGTTTATCGAACTAATTAGAAGTCATTACTTTTGGTCAGATAATTCAAATCATAAAGTCTATTTCTGCTCATTTTTCAGATAAAATCCATCTCTAAATGAAGCATAAAATGAACTGTACAGCATGAGACTGGTAGACAGTTTTATTTGAACATTATTTATATACTATTGTAGTATTTCCTTAGTGTTTTGAATGAGGTTTTATTTATTTATTTTAAGTTTAATGTTTAGTTGTTTATGTGCTTTAGTCATTTTTCTTTTTAATTTTCGTTTATTTTATTTTATTTTTTTCAGTTTGAATTAGTTTATAGTTTGATATTTTTGATATATTTTATATTAATTTTAATTTTAGTTATTTTAATTTTAGTAATTTCATTTTGGTTTAGTTATTTGATATGTACTTGTCATTTTACGATTTTTTTAATTCTATGTATTTTTAATTCATTTTTACTTGTTTTTGTTTAAATTAGATTTTATTATGATTATTTATTATTATTTTCAGTTATACTTGAAATTTCTTTTAAGTAATTTTGTTATTGTCCTTTTATTAGTTTGTTTAAAAAACATTATATTATAGTTTTATTTCAGTAATTTTAGTACTGCAACGTAAACATATTTCATTTTCACTTTTTAAAGTTTAACTTATTTATGCATAACATTTAATAAATATGGATTTTCAGTCAGTTTATATTTTATTTCAGCCTTATTTTAATTTTTAAAAAAAAAAACAACAACAAAAACTAGTAACTAGCTAATATTATACCTACAAAAACACCACCCTCCTTACAGGAATTACCATTTCCACTGTAACAGCGGCTTCAGGATTGTGGGTAATGAAGTTCTTTGCAGGAAACTCTGCAATATAAACTTTAAAAAAAAGTTAAACAGATTATTGTACAATATATATACAACTTCAGTCTTTCTACTTCAAAATTTCAATTCATTGCGTTACTTTCCCTTTTTTGTGATTATATTTCGAAATGTATCAGAATATTCTGAGTGACACCGTTTGAAAGTAAATCCTACATCATTTCATTTATTTTTTTCAATTCAGAATCTCAGAGCTCACGGAAGCTCATGAAAAGTCCACTAAAAAATAAAAATCACTCTGAAGGGCATTTTTACTTCCAGAACGGACTGTTGCGCTCGATTGAGATGGACACACATTATGAATATTCAGCCTGTTTTATGTTTGTGTAACGGGTGGGTGTGTACAGGAAGTCGTTACTGTAAAAAAGCCCCTTCTTTTTGTGCCCTTAGGGGAAGGGAAGCACCATCACTGTGTCACAGGTATGTCACTAAAACATTTGTCCGTCCGCTGTGTTGTCTGTCGATGTTGGTTGCAGTGGCAGCCGTGTCTCTGTGTACTGAACAACAATCGATGCATCATATAGTCATTTATCAAGCAGC
This sequence comes from Acrossocheilus fasciatus, assembly GCA_036784905.1. Lineage (NCBI taxonomy): Eukaryota > Metazoa > Chordata > Actinopteri > Cypriniformes > Cyprinidae > Acrossocheilus > Acrossocheilus fasciatus. Next base: position 40,947,296 of record CM071942.1, read on the forward strand.
TGGAATTATTCTTTACGCCCATAAGACACACACACACTCAGCCAACCATGCATACATTTCCTCACCGCTGCCGACACTTACATGCTTTCCTGCACTTGGATGGTGTCTTCCGGCTGTCTTTTATTGGATCCTGAGATTATGACATCAGCGAGGCGTTTTTATAGCGCTTCTTGAACTATTCCGCCTCCCATTGGCAGTTTAAGGCCTGTTTGGAGATATTTTATGAAGGAGCCATTGCTCGAGGTGGATGTAATTTTAATATGTCTGGGTTTGTAGCAACGTTAATGTTCTTTTGCAAAAGGTTGGTCCATTTACAATGTCTTCCAAATGTGTGAGAATAACAGTCGCTGTGAAACACATAAAAATGCATGCATTTTTCCAAGAAGCCATGAACGTTTGGCTTTCAGCATGTATTTCATTGGACTTTTTTTTTTTCCAATATGGGTATAATATTTTATGATGTATATTATAATATTTCTATAATATCTCCTCATGAGATTCATCCACATTTACTTTCTCTCTTTCTTTTTCATTATGGAGGGGAAATGTAGTTATAAATAATGCCACAATACAAAAATGGTAATGGTTCGACTCGTTAAAGAGGTATCATTCTCTTCATGCAAAATGAAATTTCTTTCTTTGTTTCTTTTGATTTTGGGGTAAAAATATTTGTATAACATTTTATAATGTATATTATAATATTTTTTATAATATTTTCTCATGAGATTCAACCACATTTGCCTCACCCTCTCACTTTTTTATTTACATTATGGGGGAAAATTTTATTAATTAAAATGAAAATTATCTTTATATTCTCTTTATGCATATATATCATTTATTTATTTAAGTTTTTAGGTGAAATAATTGTATAATATTTTAAAATGTACATTATAATAATTTTTTGAATATTTCTTAATGAAATTCATCCACATTAGCCTCTGTCTATTTCTTTGTCATTGTGGGGGGGGGGGGGGGGTGATTATAATGTTGCAATACAAAAGTATTGTTGGTTCTTCGAGAGGCTTAATTGTCTTCATAAAAAATATCATTTCTTTTTTTTTTCTTTTGATTTTTGGGCAAAAATATATATTTTATAACCCGAATTCCAGAAATGTTGGGAAGTTTTTTAAATTTGAATAAAATGAAAACTAAAAGAATTTCATATCACATGAGCCAATATTTTATTCACAATAGTAGATATAATAGAACATAACAAATGTTTAAACTGAGAACTTTTATAATTTTATGCACAAAATGAGCTCAAATTTGATGCCTGCTACAGGTCTCAAAATAGTTGGGACGGGGGCATGTTTACCATGGTGTAGTATCTCCTCTTCTTTTCAAAACAGTTTGACAGGCCAATTCAGCACCCGGACTCTTCTACTACAAAGCCATGCTGTTGTAATAGCTGAAGGATGTGGTTTTGCATTATCCTGCTGAAATAGACGTTGTCTGGAGGGGAGCATATGTTGCTCTAAAACCTTTATATACCTTTCAGCATTCATAGTGCCTCCCAAAACATGTCAGCTGCCCATGCCGTATGCACTTATGCACCTCCATACCATCAGAGATTCTGGCTTTTGAACTGAACGCTGATAACACGCTGGAAGGTCTCGATCCTCTTTAGCCCGGAGGACATGGCGTCCGTGATTTCCAACAAGAATGTCAAATTTGGACTCGTCTGACCATAGAACACTTTTCCACTTTGAAACAGTCCATTTTAAATGAGCCTTGGCACACAGGACACGACGGCACTTCTGGACCATGCTCACGTATGGCTTCCTTTTTGCAAGAGCTTTAGTTGGCATCTGCATTGTGTTTACCGACAGTGGTTTCTGGAAGTATTCCTGGGCCCATTTAGTAATGTCAATGACAGAATCATGCCGATGAGTGATGCAGTGTCGTCTGAGGGCCCGAAGACCACGGGCATCCAGCAAAGGTCTTCGGCCTTGTCCCTTACACACAGAGATTTCTCTAGTTTCTCTGAATCTTTTGTTGATGTTATGCACTGTAGATGATATTTACAAAGCCTTTGCAATTTGACATTGGGGAACGTTGTTTTTAAAGTGTTCCACAATTTTTTTATGCACTCTTTCACAGATTGGAGAGCCTCTGCCCATCTTTACTTCTTAGAGACTCTGCCTTTCTAAGACATCAATTTTACAGCTAATCATGTTACAGACCTGATGTCAATTAGCTTAATTAGTTGCTAAATGTTCTCCCAGCTGAATTTTTTCAAACTTTCTTGCTTTTTCAGCCCTTTGTTGCCCCTGTGTCAACTTTTTTGAGACCTGTAGCAGGCATCAAATTTGAAATGATCTCATTTAGTAGATAAAAGTGTAAAATTTCTCCGTTTAAACATTTATTATGTTCTCTATGTTCTACTGTGAATAAAATATTGGCTCATGTGATTTGAAAGTCTTTTAGTTTTCATTTTATTAAAATTTAAAGAACGTTTCAACATTTCCAGAATTTGGATTGTATGAAGTATAATATAATATTTGTATAATATTTTCTCATTTGCCTCTCTCTCTCAGGTTTCGAACTGGTTTGGTAATAAACGTATTCGCTATAAGAAGAACATTGGCAAATTCCAGGAAGAGGCGAATCTGTACGCAGCGAAGACGGCAGTGACAGCGGCTCAGGCCGTGGCGGCCGCTGTACAGAACAGCCAGACCAACTCGCCCGCAACGCCCAGCTCTGGTACACACACTATAGACGAGACCACCGGGGCTAGTTGTCACAAAGGTTATATCTCTGCAACTATGACGCTTTGAGTCCAATAGCACAGATACCGGTTTTCTTCAGCACTGGTTTCAAATATCAACATTTGTCACCCAAAACAGTTGTTATTCTTAAATTAATAGCCAATCATCATCAGGGAAATAACCCAAGTAACCCGTTGTGACAACATGTCCTGCTATAGGGGACATATAGGGGTGTTAAATTAACTGTATCATGTTTACTTGGCAATAACAGTGGAAATGTACGTTATTGACCTAAGTATAAAAAGTGTGACAACTAGCCCCAGTCTCCCTTATATTGGAGATAGAGTTGATCTAGTGATTTGGTCATGAACATGCATTTTGGAAATAAGTACTTAAAGAGTTTAAGCGAGTTCAGTACTGTCATTTTCTCTACAGGCTTTCAGATGAAAGATGAAGACTTTCAGTTGGATGCGGCAGAAGATAAAAATAATCTGTTAAACAACATGTTTACTGGTATGTTATGGTGTTTAGTGTTTTAATGTCATTTGAGATACTATTATAGTTTTATTCATATTTTGAATTATTATTTTCTCCTATTTTCATTTTAATTTTAGTAATTTTGTTGTGTGTTTTTGTCATTTTTATTTGTTTTCTTAATATTGTCTATGTAGTTTTTATTTATTTTTAAATTCATTTTTAGTTTCAGTGTTTTTTATATACAGTATCACATTCAATTTAAAAGTAAACTTTTTTTATTTTATTTTATTTTTATTTTATTTTATTTTATTTTATTTTATTTTATTTTATTTTATTTTATTTTATTTTATTTTATTTTATTTTATTTTATTTTATTTTATTTTATTTTATTTTATTTTATTTTATTTTATTTTATTTTATTTTATTTTATTTTATTTTATTTTATTTTATTTTATTTTATTTTATTTTATTTTATTTTATTTTAATGAACTATAATAGCCCTGGACTTCTACACTTCCTGTGATGATTTGTTAGAATTACAGTGAACTTCCTCTGTCTGTGTGTTGTTCTTCCCATTCAACTCTCCCTCACTGTTCAACTTTGTGTGTTTATGTATGTGCATATACAGTGGCCCAAAAGAACATTTGGATAATTATTTTAACTGGCATGTCACACTGAATTCCTTTACATCACAGATAGAAATATCAAAGCAAGTGGCATCTGCAAACAAATAATGCAGCTTTTCTCAGACCTAACGTCACTGATTATGTTCACAGACTCACCATTTCTGTTTCTCTCTGTGTCTCTGCAGGATCTTCAGGTTCGTATAGTTTGCCGGGTTCAGGAGACATGTTTATGAGCATGTCTGGCCTGAACGGATCTTACCAGCCGGCCCAGGTTCCCAACACAGCACAGACACAGGTATATACACAATATATATATATATATATATACAAAATATAGAAACAATCACAATAGATAAAATAATTACTTTTTTTTTGAAAGACGTCTCTTCTGCTCACCAAGTCTGCATTTATTTGATCCAAAATACAGTAAAAACAGTAATACTGTGAAATATTATTAGAATTTGAAATAAACATTTTCTATTGTGATATATTGCAAAATGTAATTAATTCCCGTGATGCAAAGCTAGATTTTCAACATCAGTCTTCAGTGTCACATGATAATATGCTGATTTTCTCCTCCTTCTTATTGCTATAAATATGGTTTTAATGGTGTACAGTGGTTCATGACTCTCTTACGCTGACTCTCCTGTCTTTCTCTCTGCAGGGAGACTCCATACGTCACGCCATCGGTCAGTCGTTGGGTTACAGCGATGGTCTGCGGGGAAACCCGCTTTACAGCCCGCATGGCTTGAACGTGAGTTTGACAGAGAAAAAAACAAAAACATTTTAGCCAGAATCACAGAGGAAAATGCTTGGATGATTCCAACTAAATTCTGACGTCAAACAGCCTCAAATCCACACCAAAAGCTCTGGTGCAAAAGTGCATTAGAGTCGGAATATTACTGACACACACACACATACACATACACACACACACATGCAGTCTCATGTGGTGGGAAGGATTAATCTCTTTGCAGCAGGTCTCCTGGAGTCTTTCAGACAGACGTTGTATGATCAAACCGTCGCTCCATGAGCCGACGAAGACGACAGCTGAGATTAAGTCTGGGAGAGGTGATGCGCTTCTGTGAAAAGGCAAAGATAAACGTATGGATTCATATTAATATTCACACATGCACACAGGGCTGTTTGCTGGGATAGAAAGCAAATGCGTTCCATTTCCATTTTCCAAAATGCATCTAATAACACAACGACATGCACGGCTCTTGGCAGTATATATCTGACTTCTTATTGAACCACACTCTCACTTTCACTCTCTCTCTCTCTCTCTGAGAGAATTTGCAGTCCATTTCCTTATCACTATAATAAAATATGAAACTGGAATTGCCTGCAGCTTTGTACAGATGTGAATAGCGTCTTCCCAGATGAGGTCTGATAAGACACGCTTTATAATGGAGTCGATCTGGAGTCACAGCGCTAAAGGATCATTTATCTACTGAGGCAGCCATGTCGACTCTCTAATACTGAAAACAATCATATCACAAAGAGAAGTAAAGGGCAGTGTGAATAGCTTCAGATGTCATGGATACTTACTAACATTTAATCTTAACATTTACACAACCGTCATATAATGTTAGCCACACTTCAAAAACAATGATTTCTGAACCAGTTTCTTTGAACAAGTGTTTTCCAGTTAAAACATATCTACAAATGAGATAAATGTGCATAATACTGCATACGTTTTTTTAGACTTGTTGTCGAATTGTTAATTGTTTTTTATTTTTGGCTGGCAGTTTTGGCAGATTTTTTTTTTTACTTGTTTTAAGTATAAATAAGTAAAACAATAAAGTGTAAAATCTTCCAGTGCAGTAAAAGAAATTACTAATAAAAAAATAATAAAAATGTCTTAAAGACCAAAATAATTGTTAAAAATAACTTTTTGCAGTGTATACTATTTTCACTCTACATTTTCAATGTAAAAATCTAGCTAGTTAACTCTTTCAAGGGTATGTTAAATAACTAATGTTAATTGATATGGTTAGCCAGATGATTATAACAAAAATTAAATCCAATTTAAATTTAAGATTAGAAGATTAGACGTCTTTTTTTTTTTTTTGGCCTTATAAAAACAAACAAAAACAAAAAGCTTAATCCAGGAAAATGATTATTTGCTGGTCTTACCTTTATAATGATTCCCAGCCCAACCTGCTGACAAGTGTCCAAAAAGGAGACCAGGATGGTTTAAGCTGGATTTTGTTTCAACAACAGTTTAGATAGAATGGATACAAACAGAGCTAAAAAAAACAATCTGTCAGCAAGACATAATAATTATACAAATACCAAACAAAGTCTTTTTCACCCTGTAAAAAACAAAAACAAACAAACAAATAAACAAACAAAAATAATAATAATAATCCAGCATATGATGATTTGCTGGTTTTGCCTGGTTTAATGTGGTTTCGGAGCTAACAAATGTCCAAAAAGCTTCTAAAACCATATGAACAGACCGGCCTAACCAGACCAGGCTGGTTTATGATGGATTTTGTTTCAGCGTGGCAAACAACATTTAAGATTTAAGAATGGATACAAACAGCCAAAAAAAATCTGTCAGTAAAGAATAGGCCTTATGTTTACACTTAAGTAACCAGAAGAAAAATTAAATAAAATTTTTAATAAAATTAAATAAATACTGTATCTATCTAATTTATTTCCTCAAGTACGAGAAATCTTTTTCTAAATATAAAAACAAACAAAATCCAGCAGTGTTGGGGAAAGTTACTTTTAAAAGTAATGCATTACAATATTGCATTACTCGCTAAAAACTGATTACATTACTTAGTTACTTTTTATGGAAAGTAATGCGTTACGTTACTTTTATGTTACTTTTTGTAAATCTGGGTAGGGCTTGCTTGTTTGCTTTTAATATAAAAAGTTCTATTTTCTGGAATAGACGTAAGAGCCCTTTCACAACAAAAGTGAAATGAATAAGCCTCAGGCTGAAACCCCCAACATTGAAATCCAGCATATGGTGGTTGCATGATGTGTTGGTTTTGCCTGGTTTAAGATGGTTTCCCACCTGGCATGTGTACAAAATGAAATGAATATGTATCTAATTTCTTTCCACAAGTAAGATAAATCTTTTCACCATATAAAAACAAACAAAAAACTTAATCCAGCAAATGATGGTGGCGTGATGTGCTGGTTTAAGCTGGTTTCCCACCTGGCAAGTGTCCAAAAAGCTTCTGAAACCAGACCAGACTGGTTTAAGCTGGATTTTGTTTCAACAGTTTATATAAAAAGGATACAAACATAGCGTCTTATCTGATCTTGCTCTCAAAAATCAATACCAGCTAATGTTTCCATTCTGACTTTAATGGAACGTCTCAAATGGTCTTTTCTGTGTCTCTTTCCAGGGTAACGGTGGCTGGCACGATGCTGTCACTCCGTCTTCTGTGACGTCTCCTATAGAGGGAGCAAACAGCGTTCACTCGGATACCTCTAACTGAACCTGAACTAACCCGCAGGACAACCTACAGCACCCAACAAAATCTCAGACAAGAACTCAGAGAGATGAGCGCAACAATGAAACAGACTCAAAACCGCCTACTTTGACCAAAACAGCACCACGTTGCAAAAATCAGCCGAGAGGATTGACGGTACCAGCTTTCTTTCCAAAACTGGTGATACCTCAATAAACATGTCCAACATGTACGATTGTGGAAACAAGGGATGCTTTTGTCATAATCTCTGTGAACATCCTGGAATAGGTTTTAAAATGTATCATGATTTAAATTGACTTGTAACACTGTCTTATTGCACAGTATGTTCATTCTTAAAGCCGATTTTTCTCGTACAGATCAACAACATTGATTTTTAAATTCTATTTTTAACAATTTAACTTGAGCATTAATGTTATTCATTATAATTATCACTGGAATTTTGGTTTTAGGAAGACTTTAAAAAATGATTACATATGAATAATCAACACTGCAGTCATGCATATTCAGATTCATATGTGGATGTAAGGTTCCAGAAGTAAAATGCCATTGATAATCTCCATAAAGAAACTGATTTTTGGCAATAATGTACAAACTGTTGAAGATGTGTACTGTATGAAGTGATTTTATATGCTTCTGTGGAGCCGAATTGTTTTTTTTGTTTTTTTTTCAGGTCAAGATTGGTTTAGAAATTCAATGTCTATGGAGAAATTTACTTCTGAGACCTTTTGTTCATCTATTGCCATGACAAATACTTACATAATTTATCAAATTATTTTATAACATCTCCTACTTAGCATTGCTGTTAACAGGAATTTTTTATTTGATAACGCCATATAAGCGACTAGACATAATCATCACACATACTGTATCTATACATAAAAAAAAAACAATTTCGAATGTTATTCTTTTCTTACTCAATACATTTGAATTCTTCATTCATGCTCTGTATGACAGGCTACACTGATTACTTTGCTTTAATTTGATATTCATCACTTCATTTGGGTGGTTTATAATTTGCAATGCCGTTTTGAGAGGTTGTAATATTTAAAATGTGTTCTAATGTATTAACAGAATTTACACTGAGCAACTCTATGAAGAATAATTCATGTAATGTTATTAGTTTTTGATAAAGGAAATACTTGTGTTTCTGGCCCCCCAAAAAAGTGTTTCAATAAACATTTTGAATTGAAATTCTTACCGGCTCATGCACAACAACTAATTGGATGCTCATTTTTAGCGTTTTTTCCCATTCATATTTAATGGATAAGTTGCACATACAGTACACTGACTGAAACAGAGCTTTTCTGTCTTATTAAAGCATTTCAAATGACATTGTCTTTGTTCGATGTTCATATGTATTTAATTTTTTAATTTTTTTTTTTTAATGTCATTTATCTCCTCGCCCTGTGAGCAATCACTTCCAGACTCAATGAGACTGAATCTTAAGGCAAGACACTACAGGCAAAACCATGTTTTTTTTTTTTTTTTCATGCACTGGTCAATTTTGAAGTTTTAGGCTACTTTGCTTCAATAACGTCTTTATTAGACAATTGGAAAGAAACATCCAAAATGCACATTTAAGTATTTATTTTATTGCACTTTGTCTATTTTAGCCTGTATATTCCAATTACAATACATATCTTTAAAGGCTGTTTTCTCTAAATGAGTTTTTTCCTCCACTTCAGCACTACTTACATACACCAGAACTTGCAGTTTTATTCCTGTCTATATTCTGAAGATTTTTACTGAGGGGTTTGTTCATATGTTATTCATGCTGATTTCTATAACATTTTACTCCTAAAAAGCAGGGCAAAATTGCATATCTTTAAAGGCCGTGAGGTTCTTTCTCCACTTCAGCCGCACTTACATGCACCTAAACTTAGAATTTTATTCCTGTCTATATTCTGAAGGTTTTTACTGAGGGGTTTATTAATATATCGTTCACAATGGTTTATACAGCATTTTATTCCTAAAAACCTGGTGAAATTGTATGTTTTCTGGCTGTTGACAGTATTTTCTGGTTCACAGAGTGATAAAAAGAGATATCAAAAATCCCTTCTGTAAAATTCTTAAACGCTATTATGTTAACAAAATAAAACAAAAATTTTGAATCTGGCTTTATCCAATGTTCAGATGGAAATGGCACAAGACAGACGTCAATGTGTTTTCCACTTCACAGAAAACAGAACAAAATCCAATGTTCAGATTTCTCTTCTGGAAATGTATGCATATCAGTGAATTTTCAATTAGATAATGTCTCATTTACAGATTTAAACATACCAGTTCAGAAAACTTGTAATGCAAAATTCTTAATATTCTGTGATTAATCAGCTGGAGAAGAATTGTGATGTTTTATTGAAAATTTTATTCACCTGTTCAACTGTCATGTCTTGCCTTAAAACGTGATTTTTTTTCCTGTCCCAATCTAATAGGAATCAAGTAAAACATCTAAAGGAATATCAATTGGTTTGCTTTGAATGGCGTAAATGGAGACAGATGCTTTTTTGCAGCAAGATGGTGTAGTTACGTCATCTAACCATCTTAACAGCTAAACGCTTGGCATTTCCAGTGACAAATAAACCAGAATTAATATCAGTTATAATTTTTAATATCTATTTTATTAAACATTACCTGTCAAATGTTGTTCATTTTTACATTGTCATATTAAAAAAACAAAAACAAAAAAAAACATCATTTTAAACTGTAATAATATTTCAAAATATGACTGTCTTTACAGTATTTTTGATCAAATAAATGCAGCCTTGGTGAGAAAAACAGCCTTCTTTTGAAAACATCAAAAAGTTTTTTTTTGTTTTTGTTTTTCACTGGTATGTGAATTGGGACGCAGGCCTGGTCAATGCACAGGTGCTGTGAATAGACAAAAGCAACAGATTCAGATTATAAACTAAACTAGATTTTTACATTTACTGAATAATATCTGAATGATGCTTTCTGTAATTCTTCTTTGTTCTTAGGTAGTTAGCTATGGCTAGAAAGTCTGTTTTCATCATCCTCCAGACAGAAGCACTTAGGGAAAGTAAAAATAGCAGCCTGCATGTCTCCTTAACAAGCCACGTGACTTAATTCAGAAATAGAAGTTATGCTGCAAAGTTTAATACTTAGTATTAGGGGTTTGTGCAAACCCCTGTGATAAAATGTGACAAAACGATAAGAACAATAGCAATAGGCCTAGTGATGCTCGCAAAACCTAAAAAGAATACAAATGAAGTACAAAGTGATTAAACAAAGAGATGAAAAAGACTAAAGTATTTGAAAAGCTTGTGTTAAGTTCAGTTTGATTAGTTAGCATCTCTAAACCTCTACACACACACACACACACACACACAGACGGCATCGTCAGCTTTGGCAAACGGAGCTTCATTAATAATTCCACCTGAGTGGCAATAAATCTGTGGTGGTTCTCGATGAAGCGGCAACACACGCTCATAAATCAGTGAGATTACAGGACGATATTTCACGATCTCACGTCTATTTCTGTCAGTCGAACTAATAGCCTCTGCCGATCCCTCACAGTGATAGCTCATGAATCCGAGATTTGTTTTCAAAATGTCAACGGTGCAATATGCAATCTCACTGACAGCGGCAAAATGCCCTTTAATTATTTATTTACCCTCCGCTGTCAGTTAAAGGGCTGAGGGCTGAAGACGAGAGGTCAGGCAGAAACGCTGCATTAATGAGAAGTTTCTATGAAAAATTCCCGAGCGCTCCTGGCTTATCGAGATCAAAACAGTAGAGGAGGCTGGAATTGCCTATTGATGAAACGTCCACCGCATATGATCCTTTGTGCAGCTTAATTGCAATTCAACAGCCTATTTAGGGTGAAAGATTTGTTTGTCTGTGACGTGAATTGAGCTCAAGTTGTTGCCTTCGCGAAATTATGTGCGTCAGTTTTGACAAGCAGAAAAATAACCTTTTGCCAGCAGAGGACTACATTTGAGCTAAATTTACTACACAGCGTGTTGGGGAACACAGCTTGCAAAGTCAACATAATAACAAAACTGACTCTGTTTACTTGGTTTTTCCAACCACCTGTCCTATTGAGACACTTTTAACCAGTGTTGGGCACTTTACTTTAAAAAAGTAATTAGTTACAGTTACTACTTCTCACAAATAGTAACTGAGTTAGTAACTGAGTTACATCATTATAAAAGTAACTAATTACCAGGGAAAGTACCTATTGCGTTACTTTAAAAAAAAAAAAAAAGTTCAAATGTCAAATAACTTTGGATGCCCCCAATATTAAATATGTTATATTAATGAAATGGACACTAAAAAGAATAAATTATTATTATAAAACCTTGTACATTAATCTACACTATTCATCTACTGACACTTAGGCCTAGTATCAGTCAGTAAAGCATTATAATATAATATTATGATAATTTAATATTATATGATGATATAACTTTAGTAATTAGAATAACCAAGTATGAATGCATATCTGTCATCAATATAAAACGCACTAAGGATTAATGAGCTGCTGGGTTCATGAATATTAATCACGTTGTCTGCATTCGCTCGAATTGATTTGCTGAAATCAAAACAGGGACGATAATAGGTAAGCGCCAGCCAATGAGATTGTCGTTTGCGCATTAGCTCCGCCCACTACCAGAGAGTTCTTAAAAGCTGAAGAATTCCAAAGGAACTCCGTTATATTGACAGGAAAATACAACAAAGAATATCGTTTACATGTAGCGCGTCAATTCTGCATGTTATGAAAGACTCTCTTGCTCTGTATCTTTCTTTGCGTGCGTGTATGTGAGAGAAAGCGACGGTGAGTCGTGTGCTTCATACTAGAGTTTATATTATCAAATACAGCTACACTGCGCATCCATTCAGATAAACTGAAAAAATAAATGCTAATAATATAATATAGTAACGCCACATTTTATTGTCTGTAACGGTAATGGCGTTATAATGGGGAAACAGTAATTCGTTTGATTACTTGTTACTGAAAAAAATAATTATTTATAACGCCGTTATTCCCATCACTGTTTTTAACCATATAATCAATTTTTTTTTTCTTGAATATCGTAGTTGACGCAGAAAAAAATAAGGAATTAAGCAATTAAACTAAGCTGCTCTTTGGAAAAGTAGTTGGCCACTGTAAGCTAACAAATGGAAACTAAATGAAAACATATTTGTTGACTGAAGTAAAAATAAAAAAAACTGTAAAAATAGGGCACAATGTATTAATATGGAGGAATTTTCCATATTGATTTTTTAACTGGTGTTTTATTTTGAATTTTGCACTTCATTGCATTGTGTTTTAGGGTTAATTGTACACTACTTTTTTTTTAAATAGTGTAATATAATATATAGTAATATAACATAATACAGTTATAATTAAAAAACAATACATTTTCAAAAATGAAACTGATATCAAATAAAAATGGTCACAAATTAATTTTAGTTTTAAATATATAACATATTTCAAAGATTTCAAATGTTGTTTTTATGATAATGGCACAATATAACAATAACGGCAATACTAGAAGAACCTGAGAAATTTAACTTGAAATATTAAAATAACTAAAACTGAAATAAATATTAATAAGATCTTGAAACAAAAATAAAGGTTAACTGAAAAAAAAAGAAACGTTATAAAATCAGGGTTATTATCATTAAAATAAAAAATAAAAAAAACACCCCTCTCTTCTTTCTGGCATAACCGGACCTTCAGACTGACGGCTGAAGGTCTGCAATCTGTGGTAGCTTTCATTGGCCAAGGCCCGCCTATGAGACCGTTTGACCGACATGTCAAACAACCAATCACAGTTTGTTTCGTTCAGCACCACACATCGGGGTGTGGAAATGTTGCCACAATAACAAAAAAAAACTCTCAGACGTATTTTAAAGATTCTATGCTGCAAACTTTATTTGATCCCAGCATTTATTTGATCCTGATAAGCGTTTGTCGTCACAGTTGTAAACATGACGGCTTTCTTCTTTCGAGAGGGGGTTTGGCGTCACGGCATCTTTGTTTCCAGGCGGAACGTTAAAGAACGCAACACACACGTCTCCCGGAAATCCTGTATAATTCGACCAATTCGACGATGACTTCGACACTCCTGAAGTGTTTCCACTTTGTGTTTAGCCAAAGTTCCGTGGGCGTGACGTCTGAGGCTGAGACTACTCTCTGAGACATGGTAAACTTTAGCCGCATTCTTCGTTAAACTTGCTAACTAGCACATTATTAGGAAAGGTGATTTGTAAAGATTCATTAAAAAACCTTACACTCACATCTTCTGGAGATGAAGCTGGATCAGGAATGATTCGCGCGAACATAGACGCATTTAGGTAGATCGGGGGTCGCATTCCCTTCACAAACAAATGTAATCCACTGCGTCTTCAGTGGCTCAGATGTCGGGAGTAAATGACGACTGCTATGTTCATTATTACATCCAACAACAGAACACCTCAGTCACTTAGGAGTGTTTCTTGTCTACTCCTGCTCTGGCATCGAAACAATGGAGGACTGATGACAGCTCACTCAGGGCTGGTCTAAGGTAAGACGGCCGTGTCAATCAAACAATCGTGGGAGGGCCTGAGTCTGTGTGACGTCACACAGACAGGCATCTGAGATCGGCTCGATTTGAGAAAGGGGAAATTATTTAACAAGAAAAAAAAAACACTGGGTGGATCTTTATCATTATAGTGTGGTTGTGTACACACACTGCCAACACACATTTCAGTTTAAACAGCTTGTAAAAGTGCATGTCGCATCCGATGACCCCTTTAAGGTTTTTAATATCAATATTTGTAAAATATTAATACTGTTTGCAGTGTATCGACACTACTTTTAGTTAATCACCAACACTGCTAGACATGTCACTAGTGATCTGATCACCTTGTGTACAGTCAAAAAACTAGCAGATTATCTAACCAACCCTGTGGCTACTGAAAGACTCTGTGGAATAGAGATGCTACACGCTCACACACACACACACACGCACGCACACACACACACACACACACACACACGCACACACACACACACACACACACTCCAGCCTGAGGACACAGACTCTGGGAGTAGCTGCTCATTAGTGCCCACCATGCTGCTTATGACACCATTAAAAGTAAACAAAAACCAGGCATTTTATTCTTTACCCGTTGTGCTATAAGAATCAGCATCATAAATTGAAATGAAGGTCTTTGAGGTTAAAGACACCAAAGGCTTTCGTAGCCATCAGAAGCATGCAACGTTTATATGATGATGTTCACTAACAACTCAGTCACGTCTACTAAGGCGAGCATCACTAATAATATTACTGCTGCTGAAACTTATATTCCTCAAATCCGAAGAAAAGGTGTCCTGTTACATTTCTAAGACATTGGCAGACGATAAAAATGGAGAGTGGAAAATAAGCCTGAATTGTAAGGGAAAGCAGCTCTGCAGCCAGCAGGCATCATAAAGGCTATGCAAATCACACCGCCTGTCTGCCTCGTTAATATTAAACACGGGTTATTAGACGGAGCAAAAGCCTGACCCCTGGAGCGGCTCACCACACCTCCTGAATAATTAATGCTGTCTGATTATGTTAATCAGGAGCGTTCCAGGAGAGCGGTGGGGATTTGCTCAGGGTTTGGGACGACTTGAGCCGTGGGCTTTTCGTTTTATCTCCTGTCAACTCAATCTGTGTTATTTCACTACATGCATATATATATATTTTTTTTAATTTGATCAGCTTCATAAAAGTCCTAAATAAAAGGTTATTACAAATATACATTTTATTGCCCTTTGCAACATAATTTTTGTTCCACTTTGCTATTTTATACACATTTATATATCTTATACACCAATATGCTCATAACTGGTTACTGTATAATGAGGTAAAACCGTGATCACAGCATGCACTGCGATGTTTAGCTGCCTGTAGCTCACTTTTTACGCCACACATCTTAGAATCATTGATTTACTTCTATACTTTTTAAAAATAATTTGAATTAGTCTTTGTTTTTATATATTTTTTTTTTTCACTTTGATTTGTTGAAATTTTAGCAATTTTAGTTTCATTTTTATATTTTATCTCAGTTAACACATTGTTTAGGGTTTTTTTTCTGTTTGTTTTAATTTTATAGCGATAATAAGCCTGATCTTAGTCACATACACACATAGCAAAGGGCATTTGATTAGTGCTTGTTGTGTTTGTTTTTGTCCTTTTTATTTAATTTTTATATCTATATAACCCTTATTAATTTTTATTTCTGTTTTAGTTGTAGTTATTTTGTTTCAAGTTAATCTTAAAATGAGAAATATTGCCTTGGTAAGCTGAAAATGTAAGATTTTTATATTATATTTTATTTCAGTTAACGTTTACTTTATTTAAAGTAATGACTTTTTTATGGTTTTAGTTTTAATTTTAATTTTAAATTGTCATAATAATATTAATAACCCTGATTTTAATCATGTCTGAATTATGAAATTATGCCTTGGGAACTAGCTGAAATAAAATAATTTTAAGTTTTATTTCATGTAACGAAAATGTTTTTTTTTTCTTGTTTTTTTTTATGGTTTTAGTTTTAAATTTATTTAATTATAAATAAATTATAGTCTTCTTTTTATATTTTATTTTATTTCAAGGTTTTATGATTTTTTTTTTTTTGAGAAATGATGCATTGGAGAATGATGAATGATGGATTTTTATATTTCATTTCAAGTAATGATAATGTTTTTTTTTTTTTATGCTAAAAACCCTGATTTTGGTCACACCTGATCATTTCATTTTTTATTTTATTTTATTTTATTTTATTTTATTTTATTTTATTATTTTAGATTGATTTTAATATTTTAAGTTAAACTTTTAAAGTTAAAGATTTTTATATTTTATTTTATTTCAGATAACGTTTGTTTTATTTCACTTTCTACACACAGTGGCAAAGGGCATTTGATTAGCAGTTTACACTGACCTCCACTTGACCCCTCATTTGTACTGGATCTTTCTGCTGGTTTCCTCTGGGGATGAAGACCAGCAATGAATGACCAGCAGATCCCACGGAAGAAGATCCAATCAGTCACCGCTGAGCAGAACCGCCCTGTGAAACTCATCAAGGATAAAGATGGCCAGTGGCTCCTGGTCCTCCAAGAGAAAAACGGCCCCAGAAATGATACGATCAGCATCTGCCGGTAAGATGGCGCTCAAGGCCATTCTTTAGCTTCAATATCCTGAAGAGGAAGATGAAGATGATTGCCAAAATAATGACTTTGCAAGGCTGGTGAAAAGATTAATATGAGATATACGGACAAAATATGAGATTTAGTTCCAGTTTCAGGAATAGCTCGAAATGTATTTTTAGCAAAGTCTTATTCTTATGGATACTATACTATCCTTGTCATAAGAACACACTCTTAAAAATGCAGGATCCAAAAGGCAGTTTTTGCCAAAGAAGAACCATTTTTCATTTGCAAAGAACTAAAAGTTGTTTTTATTATTATTATTTTTTTCCCCTAATGTGAAAAGCATTTAAATAACCTAAAGAAGTGAAATCATTTTCAGTATAAAGGACCTTTTGTGGAATGGAATGATTCCATGCGAGTTAAAGGTTCTTCATGGTACCATCAATACCAATAAAGAAGCTTTATTTTTTAAGAGTGCAGCTTAAACCAGGATGGATTTACAGCTGGTTTGGTGCTAACAGGTTAATAGCCATGCTGTTTACAAAAAAAATAAACAAATCGATCAATCAATCGATCAATCAATCAATCAATCAATCAAACCACATGGTCAGTCTGGTGAAGAGAGTTGACCACAGAGGCCATGTCTAATTAAAGGAATAGTTCACAGCTTGTTGTTTCAAAGCTGTGGAGCAGAAAATGATCAATTCTGTCCAAAAAGAGCACAGAAAAATAGTTCATATAACTTTTTCTAGCAAATTCACAAAGTCAAATAAATCCAAATTAGAATGAATAATTTTCTCATCGCTTAAATCAGTGTTATTTTTGTATCATTGAGATACAATTATATATATGTTTTTATTTTTATATTTTCTTTTTTCTTTTAATTTTAGTTAATGCTTTAACAACTTTGCTGTTTTGTCAGATTTAGATTTTTGTGTGTATTTAATATATGTCTACATAGTTTAAAATAAATAAATAAATTCAGTTTTAGTTATTTTAGTACATCAAGTTACATGTTAGGTTTCATATTAACATTTGTTAATGCACTGTGAGCTAACATTTTTATTACCTTGATTTTAAGGTAAAAAAAATGCTCTAAAAATATATTGTGCATTGTTAAATAATGTGAGTAAATGCATTAATTAATGTTAACAAATGTAACATTGTATTGTACACTCTAAGAAATAAAGGTACATGTTTGTACCTAAAGAGTCCATTTTGGTACCTTAAAAGGTACATATTATTACTCAAAGTGTACATATTAGAACCCAATACACTTTAAAAAAAAAAAAAAAAAAAAAAAAAAAGTTAAAATTTTAAGCAGATTTTTGAGTTTGCTCAACTTATTTTTGAACTTAAAACGACAAGTTGAGAAAACTCAAAAATCTGCTGAAGCTGGTTGCCTTCAAATTTTAAGTTGGCTCAACATTTTTTTTTTTTTTTTTACAGTGTAGGTACAAAAGTGTACCTTTTGAAAAGGTACCGCCCCAGTGACAGCTTTTGTACCTTTATTTCTGAGAGTGTATAACAATGTATTGTAACGTGTTACAGTTCAAATAAATAAAAATGAGAAATGTTGCCTTGGCAACTAGCTGAAATCATTTTATTCTATTTAATCTTATTTCATTTTATTTTATGATTATTTTGTTTATTTTATTTAACATTTATTGTATTAGTTTATAAGTTATATTTTTATGGTTTTATTTTTATTTTTAGTTAACTACAATAACCCTGCCTTGATTTACTAAGCTTAACTTTTTTTTTTTTTTTTTTTTTTTTTACCTTTGGGGTCAGTATTTATTTATTTATTTATTTTTTAAAAGAAATTAATACTTTTATTAATCTAGGATGCATTAAATTAATCAAGAGATGGTAAATACATTTATAACGTTACAAAAGATTTCTATTTAAAATAAATTAAAATGTAAAAAAGATTTCTTGAGCAGCAAATATTAGAGTGATTTCTGAGTGATCATGCTACACTGAAGACAGGAGTAATGATCACAGCTATACATTACATTTGATATTTTTCATAATATTTCACATTATTACAGTTTTTAATCAAATAAATGCAGCCTTGTTGAGCAGAAGAGACTAAATCCGCACAGTTTGAATCAGCAGCGCAGTCGTTTTGGTCTGCACAGTACTAAGTGGCAGCTAATTAGTGCAGTATTAGCATTCATGTGTGTTCGGAGAAATTTAAAGGCCTTCTAGGGACAAGTTGGTCATAAACACTGATTCATTTCAGCTCTGTTTCAGCTGGGATGGTGTTCATCGTTTGCTTGTAATTGATTTTTTTTTCTTTCTGCGCTGTTATTACTGGCAGACTGTAGCACCTGCGAGTGCCGCTAATGTGCCATCTTCCCTTCAGATGCTACTTCAGCGATCACTGTTGCCAGCGTAACCGTTTCATAAAATTTCACGGTTCGCCATCTGCTCCATCCAGACGGCAGCTCACGCGCCTCATCAGCAGCTTTAACACGGCTCCTCTCAGGTGCAAAGCGCCGGCGAGTCTGACAGAGAAAGAACAGCTCCTTTAAGCAGATATTTTTGAAGGACATTGATTGTTTGATTGATTGAGACTCCCTTTATTCAGCAAGGACGCGTTAAACTGATCAAAACAAAGTGATGTCTAATTTTACAAAAGATTTCCGTTTTAAATAATGCTGTTCTTTTGAGCTTTCTATTCATCAAAGAATCCGAAAAAAGTCATAAAATGAACAACTAATGAAGGCTCATTTATTATTATCAGTACACTCTAAAGAACCAGGCCCTGGGTAAAACATGGACAGACCCAGCATTTTTTAGATATTCTTCATGGGAAAATTCTGTTATTATAAAGATTTATTTATTTAGTTAGTTAGTTAGTAAACTGACCAAATCACAACTTGACTGGAAATTACACACAATCAAAATATTGTGTATAATATTTACCTTTACACAATTATATATATATATATATATATATATATACATACACACACACACACACACACACACATTTTTATTTTACTTTTTTGACCTTGTTTATTTCTGGTTTTCTCCACACATCAAGTCTAATCCTGGGGAGGAAAACAGAAAAAAAAAAAAAATAAATAAAATTTTTTTTTAAATGTAGTAATTACTTTTTTATCAAAAATATCTTTCTGCATTTCACCCTTCTCTAACTTGTTTCCTAATCTATCTTTCTAATAAACCTGGCAAAGTATGAATATTGTTGGCTTAGTGACAAATTGCTTGTTATTTTGTAAGTCTCTTGTGGATGAGTGTCTACTAAATGAACAAATGTAAATGATTTTCCTATTTTTAATAGTGCAAGTCTCAATCTGGCTCAAAACCAAACAGCATCAATGATTCCAGGGAGCCATAATAAATAACTTGATAGGTGACAAAAAATTTTTTTTATGAATTATACAGTAAGTTTAATACAGACAGAGGACATCTGTATATAAAACACACACAAAAAAAAACCAAAACAAATGTGATCAAATGGCAGTTTCTGATGTGAGACAAACAGTAAAAGTAATGGCTTCTTCTGCTGGCACCTTCAGCTTACAATAATACAATAACAGCGGCTGATCCCACATGCATATCTTTTAATTATTCTTTGTCTTGTTTGTCTTTACCGCTGTTTCTCAGTGTTTTCTGGAAGAGCCGCGGGCTGTGCTGTGTGATGAGATAGATGTGCTTGTAATAGTCAGGCAGCGTGAGTAAAACTAATGATTATGATTATGATGATGAATGGGGAATGTAGGGAGTAAAAACTGAGTTAGAGATGATTGTCCCATTCTGTTGTTTAACACTGGGACTGTATCTGCACTGATTTACACCGAATACATTATGTTCAGTAGGTTTTGGGACCTCGTTGTATTAACTCTTTGACTGCCATGTTACAAGAAACGTTAACTTATCAAAGCTATCAGAAACTGCTTATTGCTAGTGATGTTATGTTTCAGCTCCAAATATTGTGTAAAAAAGCCAATGCATTTCATATTAAAGCAGTGTATCAGAGCTTTACTTTTTCCCAAAACCTTGTGACATTCGAAAAAGTCTGAAGCTTCGTTAGCTGGAGAACCGCATGACATTTAGTTTAAAAGATACATTGTTTTCCCCCCAATTTTGTTATTTATATAAAAAGCACAAATCAACTTTGCTTATAAAATGACAGTAGAAGGACTAAGGCATAGTCAAAATAGGCATTTTATTTTTATTTATTTTTATTTATATAACTTCAAAAATGACTTTTATTTCTTTAAAATAAAATAAAATAAAATAAAATAAAATAAAATAAAATAAAATAAAATAAAATAAAATAAAATAAAATAAAATAAAATAAAATAAAATAAAATAAAATAAAATAAAATAAAATAAAATAAAATAAAATAAAATAAAATAAAATAAAACAGACTATTTATTTTTATAACCAGATCCGCAAAGCTTTTTTTAGCCTATCACTACACTGGCTGCTATTTTATATAAAATAGTATGCAAATCATCATGCATTATATATGCAGTTTTCATTTTAAACACTATTGTTGTCACATCATATGGCGTCATTTATTTTTTTGTTTAATTCTGCGAAATTTTAATCAAATATTGAGTCCAGATTAAAAGGATTAAAAATATTGGTCCCACTTTATATTAGGTGGCCTTAACTAATATGTACTTACATATAAATTAATAATTTGGTACAATACACTTATTGTGTACATACATGTTTTTACATTGTGCTTATATTTTTAAAAATACCAATATGTAATTACTTCTGTAATTAATTTTTGTATTTACATTTATAATTACACTGTTGACCCATCCCTTACACCTTAACCCACCCTTAAACCTACCCAGACCACCAAACCTGTCCCTAACCTTACCCATATCCCACCTCAATAGCAGCAAAAGTGTTTTGCAATACAATATGAACACAATAATTACATTGTACTTATTTTTTGATGCAAGCACATAGTAGTTAAGTGTAACCAAAATATTATTTACGCAAAAGTTGTTGGTCATCTCTGTATTTCTATGCATACAGACATACTGCTTACTCTGCACAGTACTTCTGAGAGACCTCATTTTGGCCAAATTCTAAAGCAGCATTGCACAGAATGCTATCAACTGCACAGAAGGCAATCCCACAATTAATTGCAGCAAACTCAGTAAAAATATCAGTACAGGATGGCAAATAAAAGCAAGAGAAATATGGAATACTCATTCCAAAATGTGTACCGATTAAAAAAAAACAAAAAAAAAAACAATATAATTCAAATGTTATCAATAATGTATTTTTTTTTATTGTATTAGAGTATTGCATCACAACACACTGATGAAAACTCTTTGTATGATGAGTGTCATTCAATCTGCATGTAAAGTGCTTCACATTGGATCTGAGAAAAATCAGAAATTTTCCATGCCAGGTGACAGTACAAGTAGGCACAACCTTACCATCTCAGAACAAACAGGTGTTTCATTTGCATAACAGCACAGCTTGCATGTGAAAATACATGTTCCACGTCCTGCGTGTTCTTCGGTTACATTCGTCAGAGTATCTTGAGCTCGACTGATAATGTGTCGCTATTTTCTTTTGATTAGAAAATAAATAGGGTACAGACAGCTTCTGGAGTTTCCTGAAGAGAAGAACGACAAAACGTGTTTTTTTGTTGTTGTTTTTTTAACCATAATTTTATGGTAAAATAATGTTAAAATCATTGCTGTATTTTATAAATAAAATGCATAATAGCAAATATAATATATTATAAACAACATTAATAATTTCATAAATAACATAATAGCATGATATAATAGCAAATACAATATAATAATTAATTTTATAAATAAATAGTATGAATCACCTTCTTTCAAGTCCATGCATGACCCATAAGATTTTCAAAGTTTTGTTTGCATTTTTATACTTTATTATTATTATTATTATTATTATTATTATTAGTCATGCTAACATGCTAATAGCATTGTATTTCTTTTTTTTTTTGCATGCAACGTGCATGCATGAGTTGCATGCAATGCTTTATGTTAACAAAAACATTTTTCCCTTAATTGCCAATTGTCACTGTATTATATACAGTACGTTTAACAAGATTTTTCTATATAATCAGCTACATTTTTGTGCTGTATATATAACTAAGTGACTAAAACAAAATATAAGCAGGAATTGATAACATTTGAATATTTGCATATTGTCTGCAAGCATGCTATACACACACACACACACACACACACACACACACACGCGCGCGCATATTTAATCTCTTTAATTAAGACGCTAAACGGTGGCTCCCCAAGACAGAGTATTTAAGCCAATTGCAGTATTAATAACCTCATTAATTGAAGAACATAATTGCCTATCAACAGACTGGCTGCTGTGCAGGTTCAGAGGGGAAGGGTTAATTTTCTCAGGGAACAAGTCATGCATTATTTACATACGCCGATGAATAATACATAGTAGCGGGGTAAAAAATAAATTTCCCCCCACTCAGCAAACCTGCAGAAAGCAAATGATTTTAATATTCATGGCTCGCGTGAAATATAGCAGGCTGTGGTTGCGGGAAACAAGAAAAACTGCGTTTCATCTCCTCCAGCTATAAATAAAAGGTGCACAGGAACAAACTTCATTTATTTTGCTAAACAAATGACTGACCTGGCAACACTTGTGGTAGAAACAAAAGAAACATTAGAGAGATAAATGGCGCCCATGATAATGGGCTGTAGAGAAGGGTGAGCGCGCCTATTAGACATGTATATTATAATGGCAAAAATTCTCAGGAAAACAGTGTTATGAGGAATAAAATGAGCAGGGGGATTTATCATGTGCTCAGAAGAGGAAATTATCATGTAAAATCACACCAGCCACAGTAACACAATCATTATTATACAGCAGTACAGGGTACATGCTAAAACAAATGCAATATTTCTGGAATACAAGAGTCTGCAGAATAGCGGTTAAGGGAGTAGTTCAGACAAAAATGAGAATTCTGTCAACATTTACTCATTTTCATGTCATTCCAAAACCAGTCTTGAACACAGAAAGAGACATTTTCATTAATGCTCACATTGTTTTTTGGCTATACAGTAAAACCAGTAAACAGTTGTTGTGAATCTCCAAAGGGAGCAAAATATATCATAAAAGAATGCATTTTAGTCTGAAAAAAATCATTTAAATGTGTTCTTTATGAAAAATAATCAAATTTGAAGACAGAAAGAAAGCCATATGAGCTTTGAAACAACAAGAGTGAGAGAAATGTTTTACATTTTTGGCTATTCTTTTAAAGGAATAGTTCACCCAAAAATAGAAAATAGAATGAAAATTAACAAGATGTAGAGGAGATTGTTTCTTCATCACAGATTTGGAGAAATGTACCATTTTGCAGTGAATGGGTGCCGTTAGAATGAGAGTCCAAACAGCCGATAAAAACATCACAATAATCCACAAGTAAATCAACTACTATTTGGATATGGATAGTGGACTTAAAAAACATGCGGCTTTTTACTTCACAAGACATTAACTGATGGACTGGAGCGGTGTGGATTATTGTGATGTTTTTATCAGCTGTTTGGACTCTCATTCTGGCGGCACCCATTCACTGCAGAGGATGCATTCCTGAGCAAGTGATGGAATACTAAATTTCTCAAAATCTTTTCTGATAATGAAGTTAACTCATCTAAATCTTGAATGGCCTGAGAGTCTGTAAACTGTCATCAAATTTAAATTTTTGAGTGAACTATTTCTTTAAATCTCTGTTTTTAGATACCTCAAAATTTCATGAAGACACTAAACGCACTAAGAGCATAAAATGCTGAATTTTTTGTGAGTTTGTTTGTGTATATGTGGTGGAAAGTCCTCCTCAGCATTAATTACCGCATATGACAAGCAACTTGACAGGCGTGTAGAGCTCATTATCCGAGCTCACTTGAAACTTCGCAATATACGAGTGAGGCAGACCAACCATCGGCCAAATTAATCTTTGTTCTCTCTCCTTCCAGCGAAAGAAAAAAAAAAACCTTTTCTAATATTCTCATCAATAGGCTTGCGCTCTGCATCTCATTATGTGTCAAACATTAACCAAGGATCCAAACGTTAACAAAGAGTGGAGGAATTCACATAAGCCTCTCAAAAAATAGCATATTAAAGACCAAAATACTATTATTATTTATTTTTTTAATTGAAACAGACCACCCTAAAAAGCACATAGCAACCCTCTAAAACATTCAAAAATGAAATCCAAAGAATATCCATTCACTGAGTAAAGTAACAGCACATCTCCTTTTCAGTGATTAATCTATAGATGCACTAAAAGACTGATTAATCCATATTCAGTCATATGCATGATTATGGTTGGAATTTTATTGCATTGCTTGATACATCCACATGCATGTCTAGTAACTAAATCAGCTCATGGATTTAAATAGCATTAGTATTCTCACATATATAGATCAGTGTATTACTTGTGCATATGGTATGAAGGAGAAAGAGCAGCTAAATTCTCAATTTCAAGGAAGTTTCCATATAACAAACGAATGGAAATGAAGATGTGGTAATCAGCATAACGAAAGGACTTTTGTGAAGTGTAATCCACTGGTTTTAGAGAGCGCATGTCCTCCACACCGCATTAGCACACTGTCAGAAAGCAAGAGACAGCAGCTAATGTAGGTCAGATGGTTTACAGTGGAAAAACTTACATGTGTTTTGACACCAAGTCAGGATATTGCCCTATGCACTTCAGTATTACTGAAACATAATTCAATAGTAACTAATACTACATTTCAACATATTTTGAAGAAACTATGAGAAAAAATATGGGAAAAATGTGAAATTTAGAAAACAAAAAATTCCCTTTAAAACCCACAACATACAGTATGCTTATCATTTACAGTGTAGCTTAATCAATAACTTCTCTATCAAAACGGTTCCTTGAACATGTGAACACGTGTCCTCCACCTGTATGCCTGGAAATTGCTTCCATATAGAGTTATTATGGTTCATTTCCACAGAAATGGTGCACATCATATTTTAGTCTGTAACATGACAGGTCCCGGACATTTTGAAATGCACTGGCCCACACAATGTCTAATGCATATGAATTTGCGCTCGGGGGTGAGCGGGACTGAACAGACAGAGAATGGTCATGATGAAAGGTCAAGCACCTCAAAGCATTTATATGCATGCTGACAGATAGACCATCTAAACTCATACACCAGATCAGCTGGAGAAAATTACTTCATTTTCTTGGGGAGAAAAAAAAAGAAAAGAAAAGAAAAGAAAAGAAAAAGATTCAGTCTGCAGCCTGGAGATCATATCCTCCACATAATAAGTAACCTGGCACTAGATTTTATGACTAAATCATTATATATATATATAAATATATACATACAGTATACATCAGTTGTTTATGTTTAGAACTTTATTTTATTTTAAATCGAGTTCAATTTTAGTAAATTCTTTGTGTTTTCTTGTAATTTTTAGTAGGGTTTTTAAAATTTCAAGTTATAGTTATTTTAGTAATGGAAATTATGGATTTATTTTAATTTTAGTTTCGGTTAGTTTCAAGTTAAGCTAAATTAAATATGAGAAATGTTGCCTTGGCAAATAGCTGAAATACTACTTTTTTTTTTTTTTTTTTTTTAATTTACATTTTTACTTTGTCATGTTATATAACATTTATTTTATTCCAAGTAATAAAAATGTTTTAATGGGTTTAATTTTAGTTTCAGTTAACTATAATAACCCTGGAATATATGTATGCATGTACATATGTAAAGATTAATATCTTTATCAATATTTTTTATGGAAAAATGAAATTTTACCTGCTGTGCTCTATGCTAGTGCCAGTGAAGTGTGAGGCAGTATTTGGTTAGACAGCCATAACCCAACCCTCCCGTTCCTCACAGATTATCATTTATTTTCAGTTTGGACTGTCATTTTGTCTGGTTGATGGCTCCTCGCGCTCAGTCTCAGGTGCAGGTTGTTGAAATAGCACTCACAGTTGAATGTGTGATGTCAGATTTTATCATTCCGTGACTAATAGTCACATTTAAATGGTGGTGGTACATTCACCATTCAGGGCTGGTGCATAATGCAGTGACAAATCTTAATATTTTGTGTATAAAACATCAGTTGCATGCAAATACTGTTTACATATCACAATACATAAGCATTAAGCAACATAAAAGTGTATACTTGTGCATTCTGAATACTGAATGATAAGCTCAATGGATCATATATTCACAACCAGCTTGACTTCTCTCCCTATCTGTCTCTCTTTCCGTGTAAAGACCTTATAAAGAAAGAGAACTGTATGTATACTCCATATGAAGATAGAGCACTGGCATTACTTGTCATAAGTAATTTGTTGACCTTTTCAAAAATGCTTGCATGAAAAAGTCAAATGTGGGTGAATGAAGCTGTACAATACCCTCTCAGCCCACGGCAAAAAACAGATCAGCCTCAGAGACAGAGCACTGCTTACTTCTTGTATATAATAAGAGTGTGTCCACCATAAATATGTATATTATACTGGGATGTTTTGTAGATTTTCCAAATATAGACAATAACACATTACAATACAGTATAGTCATAAATATATGCATGATTCTCCCTGGGAAAAAATGCATTTATATATATGTTGGGACGTTTTTTAAATTTTAATCAAATGAAAACTAAAAGACTTTCAAATCACATGAGCCAATGTTATATTCACAATAGAACACAGAGAACATAACAAATGTTTAAATGGAGAAATTTTACACTTTTTAAATGAGCTCGTTTCAAATTTGATGCCTGCTACAAGTCTCAAATAAGTTGGCACGGGGGCAACAAAGGGCTGAAATAGAAAGAAATTGTGAAAAGATTCAGCTGGGAGAACATCTAGCAACTAATTAAATTAATTGACATTGGGTATGTAACATATAACGGATGTCTTAAGGCCAATTCACACCGCACAGACAAACGCCAACAAACTCCAACAAACTAGTCTGTTGGAGTTTGTTGGATCAGTGTGTTACCCCTGTTGGCGTTGGTTGGAGTTTGTTTTGACCCGACTGATCATCCATTTTCTCCCCAGTCAGTGCGAGTTGGTCAGTTTCTGTTGGTGCAGTGTGAACATGACCGTTATTTTTCATAAGATTCTAAATCCAACGGCCAACTTGAGCCAACTTGTTTATTGGAGTTTGTTGGCGTTTGTCTGTGCGGTGTGAATTGGCCTTTAGAGAGGCAGAGTCTCCCAGAAATAAAGATGGGCAGAGGCTCTCCAATCTGTGAAAGAGTGCGTAAAAATATTGTGGAATATTTTAAAAACAACGTTCCTCAATGTCAAATTGCAAAGGCTTTGCAAATCTAATCATCTACAGTGGGTAACATCATCAAAAGATTCAGAGAAACTGGAGAAATCTCTGTGCGTAAGGGACAAGGCAGAAGACCTTTGCTGGATGGCCTTGGTCTTCGGGCCCTCAGACGACACCGCATCACTCATTGGGATGATTCTGTCATTGACATTACTAAATGGGCCCAGGAATACTTCCAGAAACCACTGTCGGTAAACACAATGCAGATGCCAACTAAAGCTCTTGCAAAAAGGAAGCCATATGTGAACACTGTCCAGAAGCGCTGTCGTGTCCTGTGGACCAAAGCTTATTTAAAATGGACAGTTTCAAAGTGGAAAAGTGTTCTATGGTCAGACGAGTCCAAATTTGACATTCTTGTTGGAAATCATGGACGCCTTGTCCTCCGGGCTAAAGAGCAGGGAGACCTTCCAGCGTGTCATCAGTGTTCAGTTCAAAAGCCAGCATCTCTGATGGTATGAAGGTGCATAAGTGCATACGGTATGGGCAGCTGACATGTTTTGGAAGGCACTATGAATGCTGAAAGGTACATAAAGATTTTAGAGCAACATATGCTCCCCTCCAGATGACGTGTATTGGCCTGCCTGCAGTCCAGATCTTTCACCTATAGCGAACATTTGGCGCATCATTAAACTAAAAATACGTCAAAGACGACCACGAACTCTTCAGCAGCTGGAAACCTATATCAGCCAAGAATGGGACCAAATTCCAACACCAAAACTCCAGAAACTCATAACCTCGATGCCAAGACATCTTCAAACTGTTTTGAAAAGAAGAGGAGATACTACACCATGGTAAACATGCCCCCGTCCCAACTATTTTGAGACCTGTAGCAGGCATCAAATATGAAATGAGCTCATTTTGTGCATAAAATTGTAAAATTTCTCAGTTTAAACATTTGTTGTTATCCATGTTCTATTGTGAATAAAATATTGGCTCATGTGATTTGAAATTCTTTTAGTTTTCATTTTATTCAAATTTTAAAAAACATCCCCGGAATTCGTTTGTATATATATATATACACACACACACACACACACACACACACACACACACACACACACACACACACACACACACACACACACACACACACACACACACACACACACACACACACACACACACACACACACACACACAGACACACACACACACAGACACACACACACACAGACACACACACACACACACACACACACACACATACATACAGTGCCCTCTACTAATATTGGCACCCTTGGTAAATATGAGCAAAGGCGGCTGTGAAAATAAATCTGCATTGTTTATCCTTTTTATCTTTCATTTAAAAATACTCACAAAATTCCAACCTATCATTGAAGTAAAACAATTGAAAGTGTGTGTGTGTGTGGGGGGGGGGGGGGTCTCATTGTGAAATAAATGCTTTCTCTACATCATGTTGGCCACAATTATTGGCACCCAATTATTGCAATGTCCTTTTCCCAAGATAACAGCTCTGAGTTTTCTTCTATAATACCTGAAGAGTTTGGAGAACACTGATAAGAGATCAGAGACCATTCCTTCATACAGAACCTCTCCAGATCCTTCAGGTTCACAGCTCCATGTTAGTGCTTCTTCTCTTCAGTTCACCACTCATTTTCTACAGGGTTCAGGTCAGAGGACTGGGATGGATATGGTAAAAGATTCATTTTGTGATCAGTGACCTATTTTTGTGTTTATTTTGATGTTTGTTTTGGATTGTTGTCCTGGTGGAAAATCCAAACACGGCTCATTATAAGATTTACAGAGGCAGTCAGGTTTTGATTTTTTATCTGTTGGTATTTGATAGAATCCATGATGCCATGTGTCTAAACAAGATGTTCAGGACCTCCAGCAGAAAAACAGGCCCACAACATTAAAGATCCAGCAGTATATTTAACTGTGGACATGGGGTACTTTTTTTTTTATCCCTGTTTGTACTAAACCCATCTGGTGGGTTTGCTGCCAACAAGCTCTTTTTTTCAGTTTCATCTGGCCATAGAAGCCAGTCCCATTTGAAGTTCCAGTCATGTCTGATAACTGAATTTGCTGGAGTTTGTTTTGGATGAGTGAGGAGACTTTTCCTTGAAACCCTCCCGAACAATATGTGGTGATGTAGGGGATGTTTGATATATATATATATATATATATATATATATATATATATATATATATATATATATATATATAGGTTTCTGACCCCAAGACTCAACTAATCTCTACAAGCTGTGATCCTTGGAGAGTCTTTAGCTGCTCAAACTCTCCTCCTCACCATGTATTAGGACGATATAGACACACGTCCTCTTCCAGGCAGATTTGTAACATCTTTAATTGACTGGAACTTCTTAATTATTACCCTGATGGTTGAAACGGGGATTTTCAATGCTTTAACTCTTTTCTTACAGCCACTTTCTATTTTGTGAAGCTCAACAATCTTGTTCTGCACATCAGAACTATATTCTCAGGTTTTACTCCTTGTGATGGATGATTAAGGGAATTTGGCCTTTGTGTCCCTCATATTTATAATCCCGTGAAACAGGAAGTCATGGCTGAAAAATGTCATGCTCCTAGTCACCCTGGTGTACTAAAAAATGTAAATATGAATGGGAATATACTTCAGAGATATTTTACACATTAGAATTTCCAATAATTTTCAGTAGCCCCTCACTGCAGAACAAAAGATCCAGGGGGTGGAGATTGGTAGGTTTAGGGGTGGGGATGGGTGGGTTTATGGATCAGGGGGTGGAGACGGGTAGGTTTAGGTCTATGTAAGGTGGGAGGAGTTGGATCTAGATCCAACTCCACCCCCTGGATCTTGTGTTCTGCAGTGAGGACCATCTCATAATTTTGGCCAACATTTATTGGAGAAAAACATTTATTTCATCATGGACCTGCCTTTTGCTCATATTTATCAAGGGTGCCAATATTAGTGGAGGGCACTGTATATATAAATGGAAAAACACTACTGGAAAATATATTCTAATAAACTAAAATATATTCAAACACATATATTACCAATTATTTTCTCCTGATTTTCTCTTTATGTATTTTTACAATATGCCAAAAGTGAAAGAATATGCCAGTTTGGCCACCTCCAGCTCGAGAGAGAATATTGCTTCTCTAGTCTAGAGAGTGGACAATAAGACAAACCTTTACTGTCATTCACAAAAAGAAGCCAAATCAGAGTTCAGCCGACATTGGCAATGGGCTGCAATGACCTCTGACCTCTCTGAGCCAGACACTGGAGGTGTGATTGATAACCCCATTACAGAGCGAGAGAAACCTCTCACACAAAGTGTGCTTCACCGTGATGCATGCAAGCAGATAAAGCAGCATCAAACTAGCTAACTGGTATTTAGTAAAAGGACAAAACAATGTTTATGATCACATGGTCTATGCATTAGTTCATTCTAGTTTAAAATGTACTCACCCATTACATGTTGTTCCAAACTCGTATGCTGTTATTTCTTTAAAGGAACCTTCACATAGTTCTTTCCCACATCTGTCAAGACAAAAAGCAACATTAAAGTAGTTCATATGACTTGAATGCTTTATATTTACATGTAAGTCTTCTACAATTGTACAAATAAATCACAGTCAAGTCATGATTCACAGAAAATATTCCTCTCTGCCAATATCACTCAAAATCATCACATGTTTGATTAGAAGCAAGCAATAACCAATGGCTTACATGAAGGAGAGTAAATAATGACAAAATAACGACTGTCAACTTGCAAAAGCTAACCAAAGAAATGTTTAAACACAACTGTTCTCACAGAAAAAAAAAGGTACAAAGGGTACTTTTCAAAACTACACCTTTGTTTCTCATTTACCTCTAAAAGATGCTAGCACCTTAAAGTACATATTATGAGTACACATAGTACCTAAATAGTTCTTTTTAGTACCTATAAAGTACATATTAGTGCACCTTTTAAAATGGTACCACCTCAGTAACAGATTTTGTACTTTTTTTTTTAGAGAAAGTGATATAGTCATCAATTCATCCAGTGTATAAATATATATATATATATATATATATATATATATATATTCATAACAAAGATGTATTTGGTAATATGTGTGTGTTTAGAATATATTTTAGTTACTTATTTTCCCAAAATATCTTTTTAAAACACACATATAACAACTCAAATATATGGAAAAAAGTTTATATATGTAACATACATATAAATAAAACCTTAGGATAGAAAGAAGCTTTTAAAACAGGCATAAATAAAAATAGGCTGCTGGAAGCCCTAACAGTCCTGCATGTATCAGATAAACAAATAAGAAAACAACAAGTGCACCTACACAACCTACACACCAACTGGACAGTGAAAACACTATATATACACACCACAGCCTCTGCCAATCTCATATGACTCCACTTTACAAATGCTGTTTCAATATTCAGCTAAACAGAAGAAAACCATTATATACAGCAGGAGATAAACACTGCTGCTCAAAGTTTGGAGTCTGTACGATATTTTTTGAGGAATGCATTAAATTAATCAAAAGTGACAGTAAAAGACTTTTACATTGTACAGAAAATTTCAATTTCAAATCAAAACTTATCACAGATTCCAAAAATACTAAGTAGCAGAACTGTTTTCAACATTGACAATAATCAGAAATGTTTCTTGAGCAGCAAATTAGCATATTAGCAAGCATCTAAATGCAAGCATCATTTTACTACTCCTCATACTTAATGATTTGATGGTAATAATGATAACTACTAGATTTGAACAAACTCCTAAAAATCTTAACCCACATACATTGACGAAACGTTGGCAAAAGAATAACTATATGCCAAGAACCGCTCAGAACACCTTAGCAACTGCATAGTATCAAACAGGCAACCACACACAACAGCTTATAATGCGCACACATTTTATCCATTCTCTTTTTATATACTAAATGCCTTTTTGGGATGTTTTCTTTAAACAGTATATACGTACAGTATAGATAAACTATGAATAGCATACAGGCTGCCATTATTTTGGATGTTTCTCTTGTCTGACACACTCAGCTCAGTTCATAGACACATGATAAGTTGATTCAGCTGTGTAATAAGAAAGACATGAGACAACATGAGGAGACAGAGTGCAGCGCCTCACACAGCTGTACCAATGCCACCCTCCTGTGGTCAAACTGCACAATAACAAGAGCCAAAGACACATGAAGTCAGGATCTGAGCACGCTTTCAGAGGGATTTTGAAAGACAGTCTTGACCAAAGGATGAGATTTAAGGTCAAGTAGTTTAAACCATCTTTATTTCAATCCTTTCATATCTTCATAAGTAGATAAGAATTCAGACTGAAAACTAGAAATGATGTGCAAAGCTCTGTATGTAGAGCAGAAGTTAAATATAAGTTATTTACTCATCCTCGTGTTGTTTAAATCTCATGTGCAATTATATTTTTCTGTGCAACACGAAAGAGACATAACATGAGTTGAGAGAATGAGAGTTCTACAGTATTCATTATTCAAATGACAACCATTGCAGTGTTGTTATTGAAAGCAAAACTTAAAAAAATGATTGGAAAAACTGCAATAAAAATTAATTTCAAATTTACAAAATAAAAATGTAAATATAAGTTTGAATGATTAAAACTGAAATAAAATAAAGCTAAATAGAAATAATTAAAAAATAAAAATAATAAAATGACAAAAGTAGAAAATGGCTGAAATTTAAACTAATTTAAAATAAAGATATAATATAAATCACATTAAAAAAAGCTAAATTAAAATGACAAGTGTATAACAAAATTACTGAAATTTAAACTAAATTAAAATTAAAATATAAAGTAACATTTAAATTAAAATGAAAAAGGAAAATTACTAGATTAACAAAATTATAAAAATGTAAACTAAAATTTAAATGAAAATGGAAAATATAAAAATAAATCTAATAATTCAAAATATTAAATAAAACTGTTATATTAATAATACTGAAATACCACTGGACCATTACAGAAAACCTTTGTCATTCATCAAAGTTATAAAATTACTAAAACTAAAAGGAAAAATGACAAAAACAACAAAATGACTAAAATGTAAACTAAGCTAAAATATGATATCAAATCAAATTTAAAAAAAATGAAAAGTGAAAATATAGAAATATTATAGAAATAAGCTAATTCAAATTAATTAAATAATACTGAAATACCACTGGACCATTACAGAAATCTTTGCTGTCTACCAAAGTTCTGAAATCTCATTTGCAATTTAATTTGCATAATAAATAAATAAAAATACATACATATATGCATACACACATACATATATAAACATACAGGTTTAATACCATAGATGTCCAGCCTAATTTACAGAAACTCTGCTGATCATCTGAATGT
This sequence comes from Acrossocheilus fasciatus, assembly GCA_036784905.1. NCBI lineage: Eukaryota > Metazoa > Chordata > Actinopteri > Cypriniformes > Cyprinidae > Acrossocheilus > Acrossocheilus fasciatus. The sequence continues at coordinate 40,981,415 of CM071942.1, forward strand.
ATAACTTTGATTTCTTGATTTATCTAACACCAGCACACACACATCACACATCTGCTATGTGACTTAATAGAATAATTTATAATTTGGGGGAGCCCTCCACTCTCACTATCTGATGGCACTGTATTAATGTAATTAAAGTGAGATTATCATGTCGGCATGGCACTCCAGATGGCACCGTTCACAAGGCTTGCAGATCAGTGGCCAGTGCTGAAAAGGCATTTATGTATTCAGCTAACAAATATCCAACATGGGCTGATGTGTTCTCAACTTTCACATCAAATTTAAGATGATAAATTAGGTCGTGCATGCATGCAAATTACACAACTCCTCAAATATTAATATTGATTAAACTTCAGTATGCGATTAAAAAAAGTGAAATGGTGCAGAGATTCACAATCTACATATACTGCTAGTAAAGCTTTGGGCTCTGTTTACCTGGTAATCCTTCTTAAGAATGAACTGTGGGCTTCACTACAACAATCTCATTAGTCCTCTATGAGATCTGGGGCATCAAGAGCTTTCACTGTTTGTCCTCTGTGGGAAAAACACTCTCTGTCAAATGAGATTGTATCTGAGACCTACAATCACAATCCCTCTCTTTAGCACTCAAACACACCTGGATATATTGTATTATATAACAGGGTTTTACCCTGTGTAATTAGGTTGTGCTTCTATCATTATCTGAAAGCTTTAATACCCAAGATCTGATATAAATAAAAAATTATTTATAATAATATTATTCACAGTAATAGTATTATTCAGAATATGTAACTTTTGGGCCTTTGCTCATATTAAAGTAACATATATTCAGTGGCACAATCACACTGAAACTACACTTTTAATGTATTAACATTTCATGTATAAATTGATGTCATGTAAAATCTTATTGGGAAAATATTAGATGTATTATTATTTATGCATATGTTTTTATTTATTTATGAAAACATATTATGTATTTATTCATTGTAGTCACTTATCTTTTATTATTTTTATTTTTTTACACTTTTTTAAAATTAAATTAAATTATTTTAAAATAAATTATTAATCGATCACATGCTTAGTTTACCTTCTAAATCGTGAAAACTCCAGATTTAATCTAACCTGGACTGTTTTGCAATGCATTAGCAATAGTATTGGGCTTTTATTCCGAATATAAAACAGATATTCAATGGCACTCAACTACATCAGCAACAAAACCACAGAAAAAAAAAAAAAACGAAAACACACACACACACACACACACACACACACACACACACACACACACACACACACACACACACACACACACACACACAGCTACCCCTACCTCCTTCCCTTCTCAGTTTCAGTGACTGGTTAGTAATGGCAGCTACTGAGGACCCCTAAACCACTCTGGCAATTTAAGGAGAAATGCGTCGTCTAAAATGGATTAAGTCATTAACGGGAATGTCAACAGTCCAGTCGTGAGCTGTAACGACAGACAGAAGAGGATCCAGTGGCGTATATCTTTTCAAACCGCAGCGTCTGTCAGTCTATCTGTGTGAAGTGTATTTGTTGGGGTAAGAGAGACGTCGATTAGCATTAGCGCTGTTAGCTTCGCTGCTGCTTTCGCCTGCCGCTGCTCCTTTCGCAGCCGAGCTTTCGCGCTCTTCCCGCCGCATTCCGTCCCGCTCCGCCCCGCTCTGCTCTGACGCGCTGCCGAGGCTTCTGCGGCCTGCTGCTACCGCTGTGTGCCGCAGGTCATGAAAAGCTGCTTTTGTCCGAAAAGGAAGGACGCTGTGCATTTTACAGTTAAGTCAATGTGGCGTTTAATGGTTGAAATGCTTTTTGCACAAATTTCGAGCAGAATAAGGAATATTGAGGAGACTTGGGTTAGCTTGTTAGCTCCTCTAGGCTAAGTATAGAATCTCTATGGAGTCTCCTAGCAACCTGCTGGAGAATGCTAAAGGCTAAAATTGGGCTTCAGCCAAATGATAAAACGCACTATAATGCGAAAATTATTTATTCATATCATGGACTCAAGATATTACAACAACGTCAAGATAAGTGGTTAAATTTTTTAAAGAGTTCTGAATTGTTCAGCAGGGTAATAAATGTTGAGTGGTTAATGTTATTGTACGTTAAAGAATTGCTTCATGAAATATTACTTGTTTGCTTTGTATCTGCATAATTTAAAGAAAAGCGGAGATATTTTAAGATTATGGAGTATAAGATTATTATTATGGTGATGCATATTTATTATAGAGAACATTGCTTGTTTACATGGACAATATCTAATCTGTATGTTAATTAAATTTATGACATGTAGTATCAGATTTCTGTGTGCATGATTCAGGTGTTTGATATAGCTATTATGCAGCTTCTGTTCAATTCATTCAAATCACAAAAAGCAAGTGAGTGTGTAAACAGAGGTAATTCCTTAAGAAATAAATGCTGTTTTATGATTTGGCTCTTTGAAAACGTTGAAATTGGATTTTCAGATCAGATTAACACTAAAGTGCCAAATGAATATGATAAGGCAAGACCTGAAACTGTGTCATTTTGTTATCAAATACTCCAGCATTAGTTAGAATAAATGGCACATTATAACGGCCAGCCAGAGTCTGAATGCTGCCGTTGTTTGTGAGATATTTGGAGCCCTATGTGGGACAAAGAGCTTCTCCATATTTGCATGACAGTTGTGAATGGATGTGTATATTTATTTCTATATATATATTTATGGCCTGGATTTATCCCAGATGTGTGTCACTGTTGTTGACTTGTTTCATTTTGAGAAGCACCTGAGCTGTTTTGATTTTGTTTCAGAAATGAAAATGTTTTCAGCCACCTGTGCAAACAAACATGTTTTCTTAGAGAGGTGGAGTAAACTTGAACAAGCAATGAAACTAACACATGCAGAGCATGTTTTCCTTCTGTATTGTACAGTTGGGACAGTAGATCAGATTTTTGCTTGCCCTGTAAATATTTTCACTGTCCTTGAAGCAAACATCTTTGTCAACATATTTTTAACATTTATGTTTAAGCAGCTGATTTTAAGTTCATCAAAGAGCCAAAAATATTTGTAATATACAGTGCCATGTTTATTAGACAACAAGATTTAATGGTTTAATTCAAATTTAATTATCAAAAAGTATTGAATTCACAAAACTTAATAATGTCTTTTACCCTTTTTCTAAAAACAGGGCTCTATAAAATGTTTTATATTTTCAGAAATTCTTTTATTTTTTTCTGGACTCAATACAAATGTATTATCAATAATGGTGATAATCAAATTGAAGGCATAAACAATTTTATTTGTCCTTTAAAATGTAATCAAATGAAAATGACAATTTTTATTTTTGGCAAACCAACAGGGATTTACTGTTAAAATGTACAGTGATTAAGAAAAAGTATGCCGTTCATTCGCACAGAGATATGCAGAACATGCAGATTTCATATTTAAATAGTATTTTTACAGTTTAATATTCACAGACACTAGTCCATATCGCTTTGATTAATTGTACATCACTTCTTTTTATGTCCAAATTCCGTGACTTTCTGCATTATAGAGTAAATTCCATTTTTGTGACTGGATTCGATTCCATCCATGTTTTCTGCATTGTGGAAATCATAGAGCCCTAAATATGCACATCTGCGAACTGAACAGCATAAATGCAGCAGTGCTCTGACTGGGTGAGTGAAGCTTATGTAAACTGACCCAAACTTCTCTCACGCTGGCTCCGGGCCATCCTTATTGTTGAGCCCTGAAACATCTTCCAGACAATGTGTTGACAGTGCCAGCGTCTGTGCCATCTGAGGCAGCTCTGTCCTCCTGGCAGATGAGTGATATGAAAGCAGATCTGCCCCTAATGTCTGAAGGGCATCTCGGAGCCTGTCCTGCTCATGTTCCAGGAAGGTTGCATCCGTTCTTTATGATAATTGCTTTGGTGTGCATTCGGTTATGAAGATGCATCATATTTACTGTTTACACGTAGCTGGTTGAAATCCCAGTTTACACCTCCATGACTTTTGCATCATTGTGATTTATCCAATAGGTCTTTCCATTTAACCTGTCATTTCCTTTTGATTTTTGGGATGGGGATAGGAAAAAGCTTATTGCTAATACTGATGTAATTCTCCCAGCATTTAATTGTTCAATAGGACTATGTCGATTCAAGAATATGTCTTGGTTGCTTCACGTGTTTGCATACATTTTCATCTGTCTGAGCAAGTTCAATCTGACTGCAGACTCAAAATGTACTGTTCATATGTGCTCTAAACTTTCCAGTCCAATTAAATTACTTAAGTATGATACTTGCTCTAGTTTTCATCAACTGGAATGAATCCAACTCTATTTCAGATTCTGAAAGTTCTGTTTGAACCCTAAATATAGCAGTGCGATTCATATGTTCATTTACATGTGCATTGCACGTATTCCAAGCAAAATGCATGCATACATAGTGCAAGTAAAATTGTCAATCTTGCTTTGTTTGATTGCATATCTAAAAACAAAGCTGGCTTTTATGTTAAAGGAGCTTTTTTAGCACAGTCTCCTCCACTGACCAGTTTGTGAAGCACATTTGGAAGACATCAAACGTATGTAATCACATGCCTCAACTTTGCTCATGTGCGCAAGATCTTTTTGAATCTGACTGAGAATATAGTTGCATTCAAGCATTTACACGCTTAATTTTTTCCTGTTGATCGATTATTTGAGGTCTACACCATTCCTTTCAATCCAATCAAAATTTCATTTGGATCAAACATACAGTGGTGTGAAAAAGTGTTGGCCCCTTCCTGATTTTTTATTTTTTTGCATATTTGTCACACTTAAAAGATTCAGATCATCAAACAAATTTTAATATTACACAAAGATAATGCAAGTAAATACAAAATGCAGTTTTTAAATGATTTCATTTATTAAGGGAAAAAAGCTGTCCAAACCTACCTTGCCCTACGTGAAAAATTAATTGCCCCTTCCTATTAAATCATGAAAGAACTGTGATTAACCACATTATTTTAGAAAGCTGAGTTAAATTTCACCAGCCACACCCAGGCCTGATTACTGTCAGACCTGCTGAATCAAGAAATCACTTAAATAGAACCTGTCTGGCGAAGTGAAGCATGTTTAAAGAGCAACACATCATTCCGCGATCTTAAGAAATTCATAAACAGATGAGAAACACAATAGTTTACATGTATCAGTCTGGAAAGGGTTATAAAGCCATTAGAGCACAAAGACTACTCATCCAGGAGGTCATAAAAGAACCCAGAACAACATCTAAAGAACTGCAGGCCTCACTCGCCTCAATTAAGATCAGTGTTCACGATTCAACAATAAGAAAGAGACTGGGCAAAAACAGCATCCATGGGAGAGTTCCAAGGCAAAAGCCACAGCTGACCAAAAAGAACACAAAGGCTCGTCTCACATCTGCCAAAAAATACCTTGATTATTCCCAAGACTTTTGGGCAAATATTCTGTGGACTTATGCTACAAAAGTTAAACTTTTTGGAAGGTGTTTGTCCCGTCACATCTGGCGTAAAACCAACACAGCATTTCATAAAAATAACATCATACCAACAGTCAAACATGGTGGTGGTAGTGTGATGATCTGGGGCTGTTTCGCAGCTTCAGAACCTGGATGACTTGCCATCATTGATGGAACCATGAATTCTGCACTCTGTCAGAATGTCCTCCCATCAGTTTGTGACCTCAAGCTCAAGCACACTTGGGTTATGCAGCAGGACAATGATTCCAAACACACCAGCAGGTTCACCTCTGAATGTCTCAAAAACAAAATGAAGGTTTTGGAGTGGCCAGGTCAAAGTCTGGACTTAAATCCAATTGAGATGCTGTGGCATGGCCTTAAACAGTCAATTCATGCTCAATCCCTCCAATGTGGCTGAATTAAAACAATTCTGCAAAGAAGAGTGGGCCAAAATTCCTCCACAGCGATGTGAAGGACTCATTGCCAGTTATCGCAAATGCTTGATTGCAGCCAGTTATTAGGTTTAGGGGGCAAGCACTTTTTCACACAGGGCCATGTGGGTTTGGATTTTGTTTTCCCTTCATAATAAAAAAACTTCATTTAAAAACTGCATGTTGTGTTTACTTGTGTTATCTTTGATTAATATTTAAATTTGTTTGATGATCTGAAACATTAAAGTGTGACAAACATGCAACACTTTTTCACACCACTGTAATTGTATCAGTTAAGGTGTTTGCATTACGTTTAATCTGATTGAACCATAAATCCAGTTCTAAACGGATTATTTTGGTGCATGTCAGCATTGCATGAACCTCACAGATGATTGAGTTGTTCAACAAAGGCTTTTTGATCCAAATTGAGCCATTAATCCAATTATAAATTGATCATTTGTGTGCATGTATTGCCTGCTTATCAATCAGATTATAAGAAGATTATTAGGTTTCATATAAATGTAAACACTGTGCATTTTAACACCGATCCAACTTGGTTTAATCTAGTTTGTAATTAGTGACAGTGCTGGTGGATCAGTAAAATCCGCACGCTCGTTCTGCTGATTCTGGTTGTCCTAGGACGCCTTGCCAGTTAAACTAGTTTGGAGGCCTGATGTGCACAGCATTCAGAAACACTGTGCTGCTGACCAGCAATGCTGACTGCATAAATCATATGCATCATAAAGAGAGGCTCCATATATCAGAATATCAATGAGTTCTGAATGAATGACTGGCTCAATAATGATAAATGGATGTTGGAAGCGTTCCACCATTTACCTCTTTCCGTGGCTGATGGATTCTGCAGACCTCTTTCAGATCCAGACCACATTTCTACTAACTTAAGTTTGAAATAATGATGTGGCTCGACTGAAAAAGTTTCATTCTTGCATAAGTAACAAGCCTCCATAAGCTTTCATGGCTGCGGTTGCCAGATTTCAAGAGTTTAAATCTGCCAATCAGAGCCTTTTGCTTAAATTGAAACATTTTCTGCTCAGTGGTTTACTTGCATACCTGCAAATAAGTTGCTTTTCGGTGAAATTCGCCGTTTTGAATCAAAATATGTCATTTATGTGAATCGTCTAGACTGGAGTGAGACCATAAGTGTGTTCAAACAAAGTCAGTTCTCAGTTCTTTCTCGGTTTGACTTGAAGCAGCACCGCGCAGACCGATCATTGTATTGTCACATGCTTTCGAATCGCTCTCGCTCATCATAATTTGATGTCGTACAACAATAGGTCTGCGGCGCAGCTTAAAATCAAATACACCCCATCTCATGAGCTGACCCTCCGAGCTGGTCCGTTTTGACCACACGCTTGCGCTCACATCCGCGTGTAAACATGTCGTCGGTGTGGAAGTTCTTCATTGTGAGTGAAGCAGACACAAAGGTCGCAATTTGCAATACAATATTGACTGTTTTTGGCCAAGTTTGCTGACGAAGTTTCAATCAAAGCCACAGCAGAACTGTTGTGTCTCCCAGCAAGACACAGCAGTGTTTCAATACTGAATGAATCCACATTTTTGAACAAATCAAGTGAGTCAATGATTCAGTAACCCTTTCATAAAGACAGACGCCTCGATTCTGAATGAATCAGCCCTTTGAATGAATTACTAATGACTCGCTCATTAAAACAGTCATTTGCCAACATCTACTGGTGGTTTGGTTTCATATTTACAAGTATTGCATTTTCCCCTTCATTTTTAACTTGTATGTTTAAAAATATTTAAAACATTAATGATTAATTTTGTGGTGTACCTCAGCTTCATCAAACAGTCTGTGTAAATCTAATGCCCCTTCAGATGCAGCTTCTCTGCAGTGAAAAGATGGAGATTGTTGATGGTATGAACACTCTAATGTGAACATTAAAATTTTCCCCCAGACTCCCCTAGAAGGTCTATATTCGAAATATGTCACCTTTTTGACCTCTTGTGAGTTTGCAGGTATGTACTTAATCTTGGCCAACCTGGCAACCACGTCACTTAACCATTATCGTGCAGCCCTACATCGTACATCCCATGTCCATTGTTCCAGTCTTCACTGGTTTAAAGATTTTTCAGGCTCAGAACAGCCTTTTTTGGGGTAAAAGCTGACCAGGTTTGGCACATTATAAGTTGAAAAGGGTTCTATGAAATCTCAGTGTTATCAGTCATTTAGGATGTTTTGCAGCCTTGAAGTTTTTTTATTCATAAAACTAATTATACAGTTTCCTTTTCTGTAAGAACTGCATTCCTTCCCTGTTCACGAATGCAGTCTATTCCTGTTTGGTTTTCTCACTGTCGACTCCAGGGATCATCATGTCACACCTCTTTTTAACACTCTCTCTTGGCTCTGGCAGAGTTCTCACATGCTCTCAGTTTGATCTCGCTCTCTTTCTTCGCTGCTGTCTGCTGTTTGCCCTGCTGCAAGCTGCTTCCATGCGCACCAGCGATTTGACACAGCTTCTTTGTGGCTTGTTTGGGAGATCGCGGAGGGCAGGCCCGGTTGCCAAGGCACCTCCGAAGCGCTTAGCTCCATCCAAAGACTGCGTTTCATTTGTATTCAACTACACAACTCCTCAGATGCTCAAACAAACCCTGACTCCAAATCAGTTGATTTGTGAAGTGTCTCCTGATGAAAACAAACGCAGCGTGATGGAGACGTTACCAGAAAGCCTCCAGAATGTCTCTCTTGTGTTCATCACACACACACACTTTTTTTCCTCAGCTCTTGTTTAATCTGTTGATCTGTGGTAGACATGCAAGTTCCCTTGTTTACATTTTAGAGGAACGTGCAAGTTCTTGTTCGTTATGTGCTTTCAGACGGTCTGTTTTCTTATCTCAAAGAGAATAAACAGACTTCATTATCAGAATCTAGCTAATTATAATGGTCTTGAATTAGGATTTTCTTCCTTTGCTGTAGTCAGTGTGTTAGATTAGAGGAGTAGTTGATAAGGAAAGGCTATATAAAGTCTTGCTCGACTGGCTCAGTGTTTCATCCCCACCCTCTTGTGCTTTTCCCACTAGACTCTTTTTCTATTCTCCAGGACATTGTTCTCTGTTCAAACTTGTCTTGTACACAGTGGCTTGGTTTCATTTGTCAGTTTGTCTTCGTGTTTTGGCGGTGCCGTCATGTTTTATTCTGCTCTGTGTTGTCACTGAGATGTATTTGGGTATCGGCTTGTGTAAATGTGAATATTACAGTAAGCTGTCACTGGGGTAGTATCTTTTCAAAAGTAGCTCTTTAGCACATTGTTTACCCCTAAAAGATGCATATTGCTACGTATTAGCACATAAAAAGTACGTATTTTGAAAAATTACAGCTTTTGTACCTTTTTTTTCTGATTGTTTTGATGTTCAAACCACTTTTATATTGCTAACAAACAATATAGGCTGTATTTGGCATTATTTTATGCTCAAAGACAGGGTTCCTCGAATCTTTCCCTGGAGGGCCAATCTGCTGCAGAGTTTAGCTCCAACCCTGATCAAACTCACCTACCTGTGATTTTCTAATGATCTTGAAGACTCTGATTAGCATGCTCAGGTGTGTTTGATTAGGGTTAGAGCTAAACTCTGCAGGAGTGGCCCAGATTTGAGGATGCCTGCTCTAAGAGAACCTTTTAAATTGCCATCAATGCTGTTGAAGCCTTAGGAAATTGAAATAAAAAATTGAATCATGGAAAGCAGTTGTCATACAAGCTTTTGCGCTTTAAGTATATAGATGTTCTGTGTATTTGGATGGTTTTAAACAATTTTATGAAAAAATGTGGTAATATGTTGTTGCTTATAATGTCACAAACAAACATCAGTGAAAACACCTACATTTATCCCAATGTAAAGTTAATTCAATAATAACAGCTTTAAATGTTTGTACTGATTGCATGTCAATAGCAACTAAAGGGTTCACAAATAGTAATGTTTTTACTTGTAATAGCTTTCAAGTGAGACCTGTCTCTCTTTTTCAGTCTCTGCAATTTATCACATTGCAGGTATAATTTAACAATCACTATTAGGTATAATGACAGACAAAAATGGCACTTTGAGTACATTTTACTGAGAAATGGAAATCCCCAGTTCATTCCTATGGGATGTTCTGAGTTGTCGACCGTAACCAAGGGAGGCGGAGTCCAACAAAGAATAAATTCATCTGCTTTTGTAGACAAAACAAACACGGATCCGACATGTTCTGTCAAGTGGTTTGTTGTTTAGCGTGTAAATGTTTTAACGCTCCTGTCTCCTCAGAATTCCTCCATGATGCCTGAGGTGCGGGACCTTTCAGACGCTCTGCCAGAGATGCCCATGGACCCGATCACTGGCGTAGGGGTTGTGGCCTCCAGAAACAGAGCTCCCACCGGCTATGATGTGGTGAGTGTCCGATACAGTACACTCATGCAGATAATGTAGAAAGTGCTTTAGAAAGTAAAACTCTTTGTTCCTCCAAAGCATTTGTCAAGAAATTACATCTTTTAAGAAGTTCTTCTAGTTCCTTTGTGGTTTGGGTTAGTCCCTAGTATGCAGTTTCTACCACTAGAAGCTATGGCAGTGTTTAAAAACCTAGTGAGCTGCCCACCTAGAAGGCGTTTTTGTCATAGATAAACATGGGTTTTTCAGGGCAATTATGATGCTAATATTAATATTTTACATTTAGCAGATGCTTTTATCCAAATGAGGAAAAGTTTGGGATCAGTAAGATTTATTCTTTTGTAAGAAATTAAGATTTAAGATGCACTACATTTTGCAAAAGTGACAGTAAAATCTTGTATATTGTTACGCGTTTAAACAAACAAATAAATAAATGCTGTTCTTTTGAACATTTATTAATCTAATCTTGAAAAAATGTTGCATGGTTTCCACAAACGTATGAAGCCGCACAACTGTTTTCAACATTGGTACTAATAATAAATGTTTCTTATGCAGCAAATAAGCATATTAAAATGATTTCTGAAGGATTTCAGAAGAAATGATGCTAAAATTCAGCTTTGCATCACAGGAATAAATTACATTTTAAAATCTATTACAGTATTTGAAATTGTAATAATATTTCACAATATTACCGTTTGTACCATATTTTTGATATTAAAAAATCTTACTGACTCCAATCTCTGGGCACAGATGTGTTGATGTTAATGTGCCTTTTTGTACACAGTATATTCTCAAAATTCTCCCAAAATGTTTGAAACAATATTTATTAATTCACAAGGCAGACCAGCACTATAGCTAATACAGACAAGCAGCGTGATAATCAGTCAAATATCAGCAAAATAACCACCCTAAAATTCTGACTAGATAGGCAGCTCAGTAGGTTTTCAAACACTGTCATTTCAACAATGTACAAAGCAGCTATGTTTGTGTCATATTTCAGTCTTGTGAGGCACATGGTCTTCACTGATGGGTAAAACAGACTTATATGAGTGCTGTAACATGGCAAGCCTTGTGGAATTGTTGATATGTAATACAAGAACGATGTTGGATGTATTCCGCTGGGGTTTTAGAGTTGGTATCAACAAAGAGGCCTGTAGATCTGCTCGTAAACCATGTCGATCTCAGTTGCAGAAAACCCCTGCTCACGGTGGCCTCAGTTCAGAGGCGTGCACAGGAGAAACTCGATCTGTATGTGGGGCGCTTGTTTTCCCAGCACTTGACTTTAAAATGCACGCAGCTTTGCAGGCGAGATCTACGTAATCATACCGCCAGAAATGTCAAGGGGACCAACGAGACGTCTTTAAGAAAGTGTTTGCGTACAGTATCAGTGTTGTGCTCTATTGTAACATCTGTTTTATTTCGTAAGATCTCCTTGAGACTGTTTTCCCAAAACCTTTTGGGAAAAGGCCACAGCATAGCTTCGTGATTAATGATGCACCTCATTAACAGCCCGACGCGAACGTCACTTCACACCCTAGAAAGTGCACCTCTGATCACAGGCCCAGCTGCTGACGTTTTGTGCCATTAAAACATTTTTGCACCCTTTCATTTGCATGTTTTTTAGTACAAACTCACACATGATCTGGATGTACTTTGGCAGCAGAAGAGGCAGCGGGGTTGTTGTGTTTCCTTTGGCTGTCCCAGTCATTGTCGTCACTCCAGCGCAGAGCTTAACAATGCTTCCTGTGTGGATTGCGAGAGTGTGTGAAAGCGGGGTCTGTTGATAGCACCCATTCCACCCCCAAACGTCTTCTCAAATCACAGAAAAACACTAGTCTACACGCAAAGCATCAGAGGGAGAGAGTAATCTGTTGTTTCCAGCACTAACAGTGAGCTTCTTTCTGTCTGTTCAGTATCAAACTACAGAAGTCTGAGGTTTGACCCTTGGATAACCTCTAAATTCTGAGCTCTTAACTGACTTTATTGACTCATCACTTATCAAATATCCTTCCAAGTTGACTTTTAATTGATTAAAGTGAATGCGGGTTTGTCTGTTTACAGTGAAATGCCTTAAAAAATTTTTTAAAAAAAGGCAAAAATTGTTTCAATAATCATCCAATGAAATTATACGTTGGTACAAATATTATGAATGTTGTGAGGGTTCTAGGCCTATGCATCATTAATGATTAATTTAGTCAATTAATGGTGCATTTAAAACCAGTTTGGGGTTGTTGTTGTTATTATTATTATTATTATTATTATTATACTTGGTTTTGAAAACAGCATTAATTAGCAAAATGTAATTTAAAAAAAAAACAGTAAAATTTTTAACAAAAAAAATTATACCAGAATAAAAAATATTTTAGAGCCCTAGAACTATTATTAGTATTATTAAAGCCAAGTGTAATAATGATGATAATAATAATAATTATACATGTTGTTGTTATCACATGTCTTGGGATTTGGAATTTAAACCAATTGCATGGTTAGTAATTTCTGGTTGTATCTACAGAGAAATCTGCTGATACTGAGCAGGTCAAAATTTGTTCCAATGTTTATAACAAATGGCAAACAGAGTGGGATCTATATACAATGAATAAACTCCATGAAATTAGTCCCAACGTATAAGAATTGGTCATTCTAGAATAACACACAAGTTTTTCATGCTAGGGGAAGATCCTTCAACATGTTCTTTCTGCCGAATCCCTTAAGCAGGTTTTATCAGATCGTGCTGGTTTTAACTCATTGAGAACTCTTTTGAAGAGATTTTTAACAGAGTAAAGCCAAATACAGTTTTGGAGTTTTTAGCAAAAATAAATTATAAAAACATAATATAATTCGCCATTAAAATAGCCACAGAATCTGGAATGGTGTTAAACAAACACACACACACACACACACACACACACACACACACACACACACACACACACACACACACACACACACACACACACACACACACACACACACAAAAAAAACTGAGCAGGTCAATGAAAAAGCAATTTTACCATTTTATTACAACAGGAAATACAGATAGACCGTTTTAGCAAGCCTTGACTTTACCTTTAATCCAGCTCTTACCCGCTGGCCTTATATTTATGTTTCCTCCTTTTTTTTTTTTTTTTTACTACTTTTGCATGATGCTGTGAGCTCTTACCTGGAAAAAATGATGGGAGCAAGTTGTATCACAAAGCCAAGCGGGTAATGGGCGGCGAGTCTGAAGACAAATCAGTGGGGCCTATACAATGTGAAATTGTTTTTGAACAATTTTCTTTTTAAATGCAAACTATATCATTTGAATTAAAAGTTAAAATTAAGTGAATTGATTATTTTTGTCATTACAAATTATTATCTGCATTAGAATGTGAGTGAAAAATGTTATTGAAAATTGACTTGAATTTGAGAATGCATTTGGATCGAGTCTGTTTTGCTTTAATGGCAGCAGAACTGAAGCTACATGAACAAAATATGACGATCATGTTCTCTAGCATGATTTGAGATTTTTCAGAGAGCATCTTGAGCTTTAACAAAAGCAAGAACGTGTAAATGAATTCACATGGTCACAAATTTCCTTACATTTCAGTCACTTAGAAATAGTAAAGAATCTGAAATATTCCTTATTCATTTCTTCAACTTGAAGATTTTTCTAATTCCTTTTCCAGTTTAAATAAAAAAATAAATGAATAAAGAGAGAAAAAATCCCTAATTTCAAACCCTAGACATTTGGATCCCAATGTATATCCCCCAGACTTCTTTCCTGTGCATTATCTTGTTGTATTTTATCTCATATTATACTCTTATCCTCATGCTTGTTGCTAAATGAGCTGAATGAAGACGTCACTGAATCAGCGATCAACAATGAACTGACTTTAACTGAAAAATGTTCTTGTTTGGCACTGTAAAGCTTCTTTGACAGAGTCTATTGTATATAGTGCTGTATAAATAAAGGTAAGCCTTGGTATACAACATGATATTTGGTGTATAAATGAGTGCATTTTCATGTCCAGTCTAAAGACTTCTTCTAAGCAGCACTGGTGTCAGATCTAGCAGCTCAGTGTCTGTGGGGTTTGTCGAGCAGCTTGTGGGAAGCCAGTTGCCATGGCACGACTGATGGGCGGCTGTTTTTGTGGGCAGCTCAAGCTGTTAATTGAGCAATCATGCGTGCTGACTGCTGTTGAGATGGACATCAGACTGAGAACTGCACTGTACGGCTAGCGCTGACCAGCTTTTAGAGACATAACTTCTCAAAAAAGGTTTTAATAGCCATTCTAAGAGGTTGATCTGTTGAGGGTAGGAATTTCCCAGAAGCCCTTAAGAAGCTAATTAAAGTACATTATAAATGACCAGCCTACTTTAGAATCCTTAATTAGGGACACTTTTTGGACTAAATCTGGTCTGTTTTCTGATGATTATTAATGTGAATGAAAGTTGTTTGATGTATTGGCTGCCGTACTGCATGAATTATTATTTTTTTCTTTAAGAAGTTCTTTACTCCTATAAACCAAAAGAATCAAACAAGTGACCTTCGGCACATTGGGGAAAAAACACTTTTATAATACTTAATCGGATCAAATCTTTTCATTCTTTTTAGGTTGCGCAAACCACAGATGGGATTGATGCAGACTTGTGGAAAGACGGTCTGTTCAAATCCAAGGTGACCCGCTATCTGTGCTTCACCAGGGCTTTCTCCAAAGAGAACGTGAGTCATTTCTTCAGCTCTTTATCAGATACTTAAGGAGGTTTCTTTGAAGTATGATTACATGTTACAAATTGATACTTCTAGTCCTAGATGCTGATTAATTAATACAGCATTCCTGTGATGCTTCTAGACAGATGCTTAATCATTTCCTTAATATAAAAAACATTTTAATTAAAAGAACACTCCACTTTTTTTGGAAATAGGCTCATTCTCCAACTCCCCCAGAGTTAATAAGTTGAGTTTTACCGTTTTTGAATCCATTCAGCCGATCTCCGGGTCTGGCGATAGCACTTTTAGCATAGCTTAGCATAGATCATTGAATCTGATTAGACCAGTAGCATCGCGTTCAAAAATGACCAAAGAGTTTCGATATTTGTCCTATTTAAAACTTGACTCTTCTGTAGTTATATCGTGTACTAAGACCGGCGGAAAATGAAAAGTTGCGATTTTCTAGGCCGATTTGGCTAGGAACTATACTCTCATTCCTGCGTAATAATCAAGGAACTTTGCTGCCTTAACGTGGCGCAGTGATATTACGTAGTGCCTGAAAGTAGTCCCCAGCTATATTATAACTAGGTACCTAGCTGGGGACTACTTTCAGGCTCTGCGTAATAACACTGAATGAATGAATGAATGATGCATTTATATGCACTGCACCTGCTGCGGCCATGGTACGGCAGCAAAGTTCCTTGATTATTACGCCGGACTTTGAGTATAGTTCTTAATCATATCAGCCTAGAAAATCGCAACTTTCACTCCAAAAAGTGGAGTGTTCCTTTAATTTACATCCTTAATATGTATTGCTTGTTTTTATTTTATTTATCATATTTCATATTATTTATTTAGTTTTATTTTTTTTATTTTAGCAGTAAGACATGCCTAACAACACCCTGCAGTACTTAGTTACTTCAGTTTGAAGGCCAAAAAAATGGATGGATGTTTAAAAGATCCAGAACTAGTTCATGCTGGAGTGTTTATATATTGTAATATATTGCTGGAGTTGAGGAGCTCTCTGTTATGTGTCACAGGATCTCATCTATTTGTTTTTTTTATATACAATTTCTTTTTGTTCATGAAAACAAAGCTGTTTCCTCTTGTGCCGTCCCTGCGGTGTTTGTCTCATTCTTCTTTCTAGGACAAACCTCAAGTGGAAAGAACTTTAAAACAATGTTTATGGTGTTATTTTTTTCCCGCTTAAATGTTTAGCGGTTCAATAGCTGTTGTTTATTGTAATGTTTAGTCACGATGAAGTCATACAGCAGAGCATTTTGACCCCCCCAAAAAATGTATAAACTGTTTTGGGAAAAAACACTGAACCTGTATTGAATTATGTTACATGGCAAGTAAAAAGCCATGTAATACAGTTCAGTACAAACTGAAACAAAAAGAAACAAGAAATTATGAAATTGTACTTTGCAATAAAAAGACAACACTGTTAGAATTGATTCAATTCATTTTTGTTAAATCGATGCATTGCGATGCATCCCTAATGAGCGTATGACTATCAGTGTTTGCACATCAATACCTATTTAGTGCCTTGAACTGCCCTGATATACTGTATGATAGGGCTGGGCGATAAGACCAAAATCTTATATCATGATATGACTAATTTTATATCACGATAACGATGTATATCACGATAAAGTAATCTTTTTTTTCTTTTAAAAAGGTTTTTATGATATTAAAATCTTTGATACCATAGAATTTTCATAATCCTTGTCACCAATGTCAATATCAAACTAATACAAGCCTAAAAAGAGACAAAAAAACCCAACCTCAAACTCACTGAAGATAAATTAACAGACAGTGATGAAATAAGGATAAGAAACTAATTGCAAGCAATAGGACAAAAAACTACAATAAATAAGAAACGCTACATACATTGTGTAAATTAATTAATATTCACTCTGTTAATTCTATCTATCTATCTATCTATCTATCTATCTATCTATCTATCTATCTATCTATCTATCTGTGATAGATATAATTAACGTGTGTTATGTATAGATTCTATTATTCTATTATTATTTATTTATTTTTTATTCTTCTTCTTAAAGTTACAAAGTGATTTAGTCAAGAGCAGTGAGAGATTGTCTAGCAATGTGCTATGATTAATATGAATGGCAGACAGAACGAATATTGGACAGCTTCCCCTTTAAGACCAAAGTCCGGATCCAATATACTGTTACGCGTTTTCGCTTTCAGCAGTTTACTCTCTCTTAACACCTAAATCGTAGGGGTGGCACGGTACACAGATGTCACGGTTCGGTACGTACCTCGGTTCGGTGGTCACGGTTCGGTACGATTTCGGTTGGGGGGGGGGATTATATATTATATATAATCTGTTTTGTTTTCATTGTGAGTGTACACAAATAAAAGCAGACCTTTATACAGTGATTATTAATAAGACAATATGTGTTTAAAGTTGATTCTGCTGGTATAAGGAAACAGTTGAAGTGATCGCAACGGAGCGCACACGCACGCACACACACACACACACACATACACACACACACACACAAAACATATCAGTTCCAGCATTGCTAACTTAACAACGCAGTTGGTACTTTATCAAAATAAAATTCATTGAGCCAAACATCAGCGCGCGCGCCTCTGTGTCACCGTTGGAACGCGACTGAAGTACAAAGCCTTATCATTTACATCATAAATTATAGTTTCGTTTTCAGATACGTTACATCGCAAATATGGAAATATTATGCAATATTTGGATTTGTGCCGAATGAGAGAGGTAACGTTAGGATACTCGAGCACAAAGCTCCTTTTCGCAAACAGTTGAGTGCGCAAGCCTTTAAAGTATACTCCCTTGTCAGTCAACATGAGAGACGCGTTCAGAATCAGCACATAGTCACTGTATGTTCGCGCGAAACTGTCTGAGCACGGGGCTACATTGCGCATGCGTCGAACCGTGCGACGCACACGAACCGAACCGAGACAAGCGAACCGAACGGTTCGGGTGTTTTTTCATGTACCGTGCCACCCCTACTAAATCGCTGTGTTTATGAGGATACTTGCAAAGACGGGGATTCTGACACATACAAATGTGTTTATGTAATTGTTCAAAGCCAATAAAGCGGCAAAAAAAATAAATAAATAAAAAATGTGCTGTCCTCTCACACAGAAACAGAGACCGCGCACGCAACGGCTTAAAATCGGTTGTTTTAAATCTGCAGTGCTTAAAAACGCGTGCCCATGCTGCAGGTGTAGTCCCTCGTTTAGGAACGAGCTCCTCGTTTTGTTCTGGTCGTTCTCCACCTGGTTCTGTCTCCCCTTCACGTCCCGTGGGTGGCATGTAAAGATCGCACTCATCCAAATGATGAAGTAGTATTACCGTAAACAATGTATTTTGCAACACCACGAAATAAACGATAGAACATAGTATGAAACGGTAGACTTTTTATTTCGTCCATTCGATATATATCGTCATATCGCACAGCCCTGCTGTATGACAGTGTAGACACCTTTATACAACACAGATTGTGTCCAGTGTTAAACAGGAGAATAGTTTATGCCATTCTTCCTCTGTGTAAACTATGCTGTTGAAAAAGTAACAAACATCCTGTTTTATTGTAAGAGTTAGACAGAGAGTGGAAATTGGTTGTGCAAAATCTAAATTTGGTACAAGAAACCATGACTAACATTGTTTATATTATAATTATGCTTGTAGTTCTACATTCTAAAAAATGCTGGGTTAAATGCACCTCAGTGCTGGGTAAATATTGGATAGAACACATGCTGGGCTGTTTTCAATGTTTAACCCAACCGCTGGCTTCGTCCATATTTTACCCAGCGCTGGGTCGTATTTAACCCAGCATAATGTTCATTCCTAAAGCATGCAAAGAAGGGCATCAGAAGAGATGTTGTCTGTTCACATTCCCCTATATGTGCTTCCTGTATCTCTCCACAGAGTCATTTAGGAAATGTGCTTGTAGACATGAAGCTCATCGACATCAAGGACACGCTGCCTGTGGGATTCATTCCCATTCAGGAAACTGTGGACACACGTAAGCGCCGCCCGTATCTCCTCTCGTTCATTTACAGCTGCATTCTTCAGCTATTTCAGCCTAAACACTGCAGCTGCATCTTTAAAACCCTATTTTGATATGCATTGTTATAGCTTAAATAAACCAGTGACACTCCAGACTGGAGTTTGTTTTCCACTAATGTATTTTCTTTTATGCATGCAGCCTGATATGTGGCGTTAAGAAGCTTGTGGATATAGTTTCTATCTCGTGTTAAATAATTAATCGATTGTGTGAAACGATCCTCTCTTAATTCCAGCGCTGACCTCGTTCTGTCTTTTTTTCCTCTTTCTATTGTAAACTCCATCTCCCTTTCGCTTTCTTCAACATGTCCCGTTCCTCTTTCTCTCTCCAGAGGAGTCGGCGTTCAGGAAGAGGAGGCTATGTATCAAGTTCATCCCGAGAGACTCCACTGAAGCTGCCATCTGTGATATCCGTATCTTAGGACGCTCTAAACAGGCGCCGCCACAGTATACGTTCATAGGGTCAGTTATGTCACACAAAGTCTCAATACACAAGACTGTCCTACCAATATTTAAGGACATTTTGTTAATATTCAGTGAGAAAATTAATTGTATTCTGTTGGTGGGTAATGAAGTAGGCAATATATCAAATATTAGTTGTATTTGGGATGATTTTTATTGACAGTATAAAATTAAACAACATTAGGAACAACCTAGTGTTACCTAACAGCTTTATATGTAGTCAGTGAAATTTTCAAAAGAAGTCACCAAATTTTGTATGAATTTAAATCTTTTAGTGTGTGTTGACAAATATTGCTGTTATATTTATTACACGTACTATATTTTAAAAAATAATAATAATTTATTTATTAATATAAATAATGTTTATATCATATTTATTATTTTAATATTTGTATATGTTAATAATAGTTTAACTATTTCTTTTATAGTGTTTTATTTCTGTCATTAAACATTTCTAATTTAACTTTGTAAATTATGGTTTCTCTGGGGGGAGGAATTTTAAACAACCATTTTTATACATGTCTTTGCATTTAAAATCCCAATGTTTTACTTTTACTTTCTCTTAAAACAGTTTTAAATCATTTCTGAGCAATACTCAACATCTTTAATATGCTGTCATGAGGCTGAAATGTATTAAGACACCATTGTTTTGGTGTGTCTTTCTCACCCTGCGATATCTGTGGATCTCTGGCTGCATTTTGAGATCTGCAAAGCACTTGCTGTCTTTATTGATTTGATTTTTATTGATTGCATCTGTGTTTTGTGTTTCCGGGTGATGGTGTGGTTCTAGTTTGGTGGAATGATTTTAATTCCGTATTTCCTCACAGAGAGCTGAACAATATGGGGATCTGGTACCGTATGGGAAAGGTGCCACGGGCCCAGGATTCTTCACCTGTACAGAACAACTCCACCACCAACAACACCAATAACATCCAGACTGTCACCAACAACTCCACTCCAGCGCCAGTCTTGCCCAAGTACGTATTTGTGATGTCTAAGGAAGTGAGAACTGCATTTTTTGCAACAGCTGCGGAATAGAAAGAGTGACTGAGACAAATCGAGAGAAGGAAGAGGAACATTGAAGGGTAAAAACACTTTGTTAAAAGGTTAGTTCAACTAAAAATGAAAATTAGCCCATGTTTTGCTCACCCTCGAGGCATTTTAGGTGTATATGACTTTCTTCTTTCAGACGAATCCAATCAGAGTTATATTAAAAAAATATCCTTGCCCTTCCAAGCTATATAATGGCATGGGTGTGTGTTTTTGTTCACGGGTTTGTGTTTTTGTTTTGGTTGGAAGAGCAAGGACAATTTTAATATAACTCTGATTGGATTCGTTTGAAAGAAGAAATGCATATACACCTAGGATGCCATGGGCTAATTTTCATTTTTGGGTGAACTAACC
Source organism: Acrossocheilus fasciatus (assembly GCA_036784905.1). Classification (NCBI taxonomy): domain Eukaryota; kingdom Metazoa; phylum Chordata; class Actinopteri; order Cypriniformes; family Cyprinidae; genus Acrossocheilus; species Acrossocheilus fasciatus. The sequence goes on from CM071942.1 coordinate 41,002,322, forward strand.
CTTTAATAGGCAGGTCCAGCACAGCATTCCTTATATTCTGGAATAAATTAGTTGTGGTCTGTTAGGAATTCCCATATAGTTCACAGCTGCGTTTGTAGTCGTACTAACAGGCAAAATATTCAATTCACTAGCTGAATCATAAGTCAACATGACATTGCAGTTTACACTTCTCACACACTCAGTTCCTAATGGATAAAACCGAATCGCGACAAGTTGTGTTAATAAGCTCATGGTTGTGCTGTCATAATCATGACGATTCAAAAGTTTGGGGTTGGTGAGGTTTTTTTGATGTTTTTGAAGTCTCTTCTGCTCAGCAAGGCTGCACTTTATTTGATCAAAAATCCAGTAAAAACACTAATATTGTGAAATATTATTACAATTCAAAATAACTGTTTTCTATTTGAATATATTTTAAAATGTAATTTATTATTGTGATTCAAAGCTGAATTCTCAGCAGCTTCAGCATCACATGATCCTTCAGAAATCATTCTAATATGCTGATTTTAATGATCTTGGTAACACTTTACAACAAGGTGTCATTTGTTAACATTATTTAATGTATTAACTAACATGAACAAACAATTAACAATGCATTTATTACACTATTTATTAATCTTTGTTAATGTTAGTTAATGAAAATACAGTTGTTCATTGTTTGTTCATGTTAGTTCACTGTGCATTAACTAATGTTAACAAAGACAACTTGTGATTTTAATAAAGCATTAGTAAATGCTGAAATTAACATTAACTAAGATTAATAAATGCTGTAGAAGTATTGTTCATTCTTAGGTCATGTTAACTAATATTGTTAACTAATGAACCTTATTGTAAAGTGTTACCATTATCTATTATTATCTATCTTATTTATCTTTTTGCTGCTAAATATTTCAGTGGAAACTGTGACACATTTTATTTCAGAATTATTTGATGAATATAATTATGAGTAGAATCCTTTGTAACATTATAAATGTCTTTAATGTCACTTTTGATTAATTTAATGCATCCCATCCATCAAAATAAGCAAAAAAAAACAACATCCTGTTTTCCATGGTAGAAGTGGATTAATGAAACTATTTACAGTGTTTTCACCTGTACACTTGTGAAAAATGTGTACGTTTTCTCCCATACTTGATGTTTATGGGCTTGTTTGTGTTTCCGGGTTTTGTACGCCCCAGGCATTTCTCCGACACAAATGGGAAGTGTCTGTTCCAGCTGTTTCCCTCTCATGGTTTCCTCTCTGTCTGTCTGCTCTCTTGATACTGTCCGTTCGAGATCTTATTATATATATATATATATATAACAGGATATAACTGCAGTGAAGCCTCACAAGCAGAAATGCATCTCAATGAGGGAGTGGCCATCTCATCTGTGGCCCTGAAACACATGTCTGGACTCTTTCTCACAGCATTGCCCAACACTTCAAGGGCTGTATCATGGAAAACAGTATCTTTCTTTTTTTGGGGGGAGGGGGGCATACAAAAAGTAGGAATAAGATAGAATAATCACTTGACTATTTGACGAATGACAAGTGTGAACTTCTCGTTATTCAGCAAGGATTCATTACATTGTTGAAAAATGACAGTAAATAACTTTTTATAATCTTGCAAAAGATTTCTGTTTCCAATAAATGTTTTTTTTTTTTTTTTACTTTCTATTTATCAAAGAATCCTGAAAAAATGCAGAAATGTATGGTCTCCACAAAAGTATGAAACTGCACAACATTGCTAATAATTGCAGCAAATCAGCATAAGAATGATTATAGAAGGATCATGTGACAATGTAATGATGCTGAAAATTAAACTTTGATTACAGGAATAAATGACATTTTAAAATACTGTATATTTAAATAGAAAAAGGGGTATTTTAAATGGCAATGGTATTTCCCAATAGTACTATTTTACTGTATTTTTGATCACATAAATGAAGCAGTAGAGAAAAATCTTATCGAGCCAAAGGGAGAATATCAGCAGTCCAAGATGACCGAATTCTATTCATATACAGTTGTTTTGTTCCTCATGATGTGTGGAGTTTCCCTTGCAGCTGCCAGCAGAACACATACAGTACATACTGAAAACATCAACTGGGTAGAGCATGTGTCATGTGTGCGGTGACTATGAGTGTGTTTAATGGTGGGTGTTTCCCATAAAGCCTACAGCATTCTCCTGTTAATGAGTGGATTTATTTGAGTGTGTGCTAGCAGCAGTTGCTTATGTGTAATCTCAAAAATGAGAGTTTCTAATGCATAATGCTTCTTGTGAGGATATGCAGAACTACATTTCCAAGTAGTTGGTTCAGATTAGCTGAACTAGTGGCTCATTGAAGCTCCAACCCTGATCGGACACGTTTCTTAGGGGGAATTTGCATAAAATATGTTCTGCCCATTGTTGTCATTGTTAACAATTTCTATATAATCAATCTATTAAATTTTTCTATTTAAAAAGTTAATTAATTGAAAAAAGATCAAATATAAATATAAGATGAAAACTAAACCGAAAAGAGAGAGAATTGCCTAGGCAATTAACTGAAATAAAATAAGTGTAAGTTGAAGTTCTAAAATTACAAACTGAAATAAAAATAAATTATAGCTTAAATTGAAATATTTAAAAAATCCAATGAATAACAAAATTACTAAAACTTAAAAAAAATCAGAATGAGAACTTAAAATGAAAGCTTATTCAAAATATTAATGAAAAAACTAAAACAAAAACACTGGTTCTTGCATTAAAAAACAGCTATATGGAACGCAACGCAAGGTTTTTTTTTTTTTTTTTTTTTTTTAAATCCATTGGTATTTTTAACTTGTCACACCATTATAAAACACAACACTCGTGACAGGATGCGTAAGATGTGCACGATGACCAAAGACATTTTTCTGAGCGGTTTTTACTTTGCAAGCGATCTAACAGCTAAAGCAAAGCACGTTGTTTGGTGTGCTATTTAAAGAACCGCCACTCAAAATATCAAAACTCATTTTGAATTTCTTTAAAGCACAACTGCTAAAAATAAACCTTTAAAAAAACTAAGAAAAATTCTGTGTTTAAAGTATCATCAGGCGAACAGTTTGTTTTATTAGGATGTAGATCTCATCATGCAGCCCTGTGAGACTGAAATATCACCATTTGCACGCCTGTTACAGACACAACCTTCAGTCTTCATTAAGTTTGTCAGTCAGATGACAGGTTGTTAATGACATTTGGTCTGAAAACAGCCGTGATGACACTCAAACCGCGGTGATAATAGTGAGGTCTGAGAAGGAAGATATATTGAATATTTATTTGATTAAGTGCTAATGGTTTTCCTTTTGTGTTTCTTTGCAGGCACATATCCATGACCCTGCCGGCATGTTTCAGAAAAAGCACAACCAGACCAGACTTTGAACACCAGAACTCCAACCTCTATGCCATCTCTGGTACCAAAACCACACAAAACACACCTGACCCAAACTGAACACCTTCAATATCACACGAACATTTAAGTAGAGAGGACTGTAACATAAAACCACCAATGAGGGAATGTCTTAGAGCTCCGATTTTACATGCTTTTACAAATGAAAAAATTCATCACTTATTTATAAAATAGTAGAGCTGGGCAAGTTAACACGTTATTATCGCTAGGGGTGTAACGATAAATCGATTAATCTAATGCATTGCAATTCTCTCTGAAATCGATTCTGAGCTTAGTTTTAACAGCAGATGGCACTGCATGCTTTAGAAACAGCTTGCTTTCAGTTCCTTACACACACACACACACACACACACACACACACACACACACACCACTTGAACTTAAAATAATCATTCATAAAGTTCAAAAAGGTTGATGCGAATTACAAGAGTGTTCACAGTGGGTTGTGTTTACATTAATCAGAAGTGCAAGCACATTTAACCACTCAGTTGAACGCACAAGCGGTCTTCTTCGTGAGCATTTGAGTGTGCAGTTAAAAACTAGCCTAGAGCACCATCTGCTGTTAAAAACTAAGTTCAGAATTGATTCAAGAGAGAATCACGATGCATTAGAAAAAAATCACAGAATTGATCCATTAATCGATTTATCGTTACACCCCTAGTTAACACATTAATTAAATAACGCAGACTAAATTATTTTATCGCGCATTAACGCAGTGTTTTTAAAATTTTTTTATTATTTTGTAAGCCCATTGCTCACTGGCTCTGAATTCACATACAGACAAACCAAGTGTCACAGGAGGGCGGGATGTTGATCAGTACTGGCTTGGGATGGGTGTCATCACGTGTCTTAATCAATGAGAGCATTTAGAGAGGTCTGCAGCAGCGCTCACATGGATGCTCCTGATAAAATTATTTAGGCTAAGCATCAACAGTCACAAAACCACTGTCCACTGTTATTTTTAACAGAAAATAATGCAATGAGCTCGTAATCAAGCGCTCTCGCTCAGCACAGTGGAGTGCATTGTTTTGTTAACTTTGTGGTTTATTATTTTGAGTCATTTGGGATGCGGTGACACACGGCCTTCTCACACGCAATCATGCTGCACGTATCAGAAGTTAGCGCTCACACTCACTGATCTATACATAACTGAACCGTGCTCTGGCCCACCTCTTGCAACCGAGCCAGGGACGGCTAAACGAACCGCGCCCGAACGTGGCACAGAGCGATCACACTAGTCAAATGAACCGGGCTTTGGGGGTCAAACGCACTCGGGCACGGTTAAGATTGCCTAGTGTGAGTACACCCCTTATTCTCCCGCATCCCGCACACATGAGTCTCTACCCGCCCGCACCCACACTCGCCCAGCAAGTGTTGTCCCGCGCCGCACTCTGTTGCGTTAGGTCCCGCTGTAGTGCAGGTCTCTACTCTGAATGTTATGATCGAGGCTCTGGACTCTGAGCATAGCTTGTTTTTCTATAACAAACTATAAAATATTTTCTATAAAACATTAATGCCCTGGCAGTGGCAAATAGCTTTGGTTTTATATTTAATTTGATTACGTTAACGTTATAAGTTGAGATTTATTTTTAACTGCTACTATGTAAAAGGAATACTGCTGTAAAAAAACACCTTATTTGTTTAAAGTGTTTGCAAACCAAATGTTATTGCACTTTTGTTCATATAGCAGTACTTTTAAATGAAAAAAGTGCACAATACACTACTTTTGAATTCATTATTGAATTTTGTGCATAACAGTGCGATTAATTGCAGAAAATCATGCGATTTTAATCACGATTAAAAAAATTGTAATCGTTGCCCAGCACTAAAATAGTTTAAAAAAAAAGGACTTTACACTACAGTTCGACAGTTTGGGTTAAGATTTTAAGAAATTAAAACTTTTATAGCTTGGAAAAGATTTCTATTTCAAATAAATGCTGTTAATTTGAAGTTTCTATGCATAAAAGTAGCCTGAAAAAAATGAATCATAGTTTCTACAAAAATAATAAATAGCAACTGTTTCCAACATTTGTAATAATCAGAAATGTTTCTTGATCAGCAAATCAGCATATTGCAGTGATTTCTGAAGGATCATGTGACACTGAAGACTGGAGTAATGATGCTGAAAATTCAGATTTAATCACAGGAATAAATGACATTGTACAATATATTAGCGCAGAAAACAGTGATTTTAAATGTAATTTTAATCAAATAAATGTAGCCTTGGTGAACCAAAAAGTCAAAAAATAAAAAAAGTCACATTTTCACCAACCCCAAATTCGTGTATTATATATCAGATATATTGTGCATCTCTAGACTGCTTGACATGAGAGAGCACCTCACATTTGAGATGAAGGTCAGTGCATGTAATAATGCTGTCTGAAATCCCATCAGCGCTCGAGTGACGTGTGGATTCATGACTGCTGTCGTTAGGGATGTAATAATAAACCCTTCTGGAGGTGGAATCTGTTTAACTGTTCCAGATGGTGTTCAGTGATGAGTCAGAATATCTCTCCTTCTGTTCTGAGCTCTCGCTTCTTACAGCACGCTTCTCGTTTGTCACACATTCATGGGAAAAAATCTCGCAGTTTAGTTTTATTTACATTTATTCATTTAGCAGATGCTTTAATCCAAAGCCACTTACAAATAAGGAGGTCATTTGTGGTCATTTTTTTTTGTGGATGTCATCAGCCAATGATATATTGGCATTTTGTGGCTTTTTGTGCAAGGCAAAATATATTATGTCTGGCGAACTCTGGTTAATACTGACTTTTTGACTTTCAGCTATGGATGGAGTGCCTTTCATGATTTCGGAGAAGTTTGCGTGTGCCTCCAGTGATGTGAGTCTGTTTTCAACCAATCATGTGCTTCATATGAACTCTTAAACACTCTGTAAACCATACTATTAGATGTAGATTTAGAAATAGATTTTTAAAGATTTTAGGTACTTGAAGTGCCCCAATTGTGGGTAATGAAAGGTTCATATATTGGTTTTGGGAGTCCCCAACAACAGGTTGACATGCATGGAAGGTCAAAAAACACTTTCATTTTCTTATAATATGCATTTATTTTTACCTTACTTGCTCAACGACTCTCAAACGATTCGCTCAATGATTCATTTTTCCAAACCCCTCCTTTGTGTGATGCTAATCTGCAGTGATTGGTCCGATTTCATTTAAAGCAGCATTTGTGAGTGCAGTGCTGCTTTGTGTACAGCGTTACCAGGGAAACCGCTATTTTTACCGCTCCAAAAGTGGCACCTAGTGGCAAAGAATGAATTTGCATTTTCATTCTGACCGATGCGAAAAGACCAACAAGTGGGCGGGCAATATGCTAATGTTTCATGTTGACGAAACGGCTTGGGATTTGTTTTAAAAACGACTCGTTTCAATGATTCAGAGTCGACTCTTTCTTTTGAGAGACAATAATTTTATACACGGTGCACTTTCAGATTTAAAATTTTGCGGGATGTTTTCATTCACTTAGAGCTGTGTTACACACTGCATGAAAGGTCATTTTCAAAAATCCATAACAGGGGTCACTTTAGCATAAGAACTGATGTGGACATCGAGGAGGAGTTTGTGTTGTTGTCAGTCTGAACGTGTCTCTCTGTGTTTCAGCTGCAGCAGGTGGATCTAATGGGCATCAGAATCAAATCGCTTGCAGAGATTGAGAAGGAGGTGAGGATCTGTTGAGTTTCAACCATGACAAGTGGTAGTTTATTTGTTGCTTTTGTTTCCAAGCAGGTATTTTTGACATATAAAGGCAAAAAAGTGTCGAATTTGTTGCTTTTCACATAACTTTATGAAAAAAACTACTCTAAATCTGATTGAATAAAGTCATATGAAATATCCCTTACATGCATATCAGTTAAATCAGTATTAATTTTCCTATTATCCACAATCAGTTATAATTATATTATTATATTATAATTATATTAAGGATAAAGGCGTGTTCACACCAAGAACCAAAACAATAATGTTAACTACAAATGTAAGGTTTTAAAAAATAGTTGGCAGCATTAGTTTGCGGTTTTGGTGTGAACAGACCTTAATGCACTATATTTTTGGTGGAATAATTGTTTATTGTGATTATTTTCAATACTATATTTAATTATTTATTGGATATTGATGTTTTAACCTTTAAAAGAGGCTGGGCATTACATGGATATTTAAAGGGGTTTTAGATTGTAGTAAATGTTTTATGTAAATAAAGAGGTATTCAAATAAGTTCAGTTGAATTTCACAAGTCTCCTCAACGTTTTGTGCCTATTATGTGTTTTTGTATGTTTATTATTCACATGTTGCTCAGTAAACAAATCAGGATTGTTATAGTTAACTAAAACTAAAAACTTTAAAACAAACTTGTAATAAAATAAATTACTTGTAATAATAAATGTATAAAATAAATGTTAACTAAAATAAAATATAAAAAGCTTAAACGTATTTTAAGCTAGTTGCCAATGCAACGTTTATAGTACATTTATATGTTTGTTTTTAGTACTTAAGTAACTAAAATTAATAAACTATATAGACATATTAAAAAAATGACAAAAATGATAAATGAAAGTGAAAACAATGAATTTAAATGAACAAAAAACTATAATAGTATAATGATTTAGTATCAGTCGCACTAAAATAACATTAGAACAAATATTGCATTTTGCCTAATATATAATTTTTGTATTTAGTATAATTTGTTTTGAATAAAAGGTATTATGTTGAATTCAGCTTTAGATCAGTGGAATTGTGACTGATCCACTAGAGGTCAGTGTGTGCTATGAAACTCTCTGTCAGATGGTGTTTAACTCTTTCTGTCTGTGTCTGTGTCAGTATGAATATAGTTTCCGGACGGAGCACAGCGCCGCGGCCCGTCTGCCGCCCAGTCCCACCAGAACATCTCTGGGCTCCGAGGCCTAATGCTCATGCGCCAGACGAAAGAGATCTTCTGGCTACTGAAGACCTGATCTGAGCAGAGACTCATCCGCCTCTCTGAAAGTACAACAGAAACCTACTAGTTCCACAGAGGGAATAATAAGGATATTGTTCGCTTTTTTGCATACAATTAACAAATATTTCATGTGGTCAAGTTCAGTCTGTCTTAAGTTGATGCTGCTTTTACCTAAAGAGCTTTGGACATGAGCGAATCTCCATCGCTACAGTGATCAAATCAAAACCACTACCGTGTTTCTTTTGTTATGCGACAAGAATTGCGTCTGAAGTTGTGTTCTGACTTATTCTGGCTGCTGGACTGAGATCCTGTTACTGCAATGACTTTATATGAAGGGTCACACTTGGACAAACCCTTGTTTGAGCCCCAGAGTCTGTGTTCATGCGTCATGCATAGATTTGGAGGAGTATTTTTTGTATTTTTTTTCTTCGTTCACTTGCTCGGTTTTATTTAGATCGCGGTGACTGCATGACTTCAGTTTGTTCTTTTGTTTGGAAATGGAGCCCAGTTCACTGCACTGTTACAGGACTTCTGAAATATTTCAATATTTTTGTGTTTGTCTGGAAAAAGAGATTAGAACAAAAACACTCCGACTCTGAACAAACCCTTGTACATAGACAAGCGATGATTCAGGAATGCGTTGTTTTAGTATTGTGTTTGTAACGTCTCTCCTGAACTGATCTGTCGCTCCAGTCACCACTGCTTATGTTTTACTCGAAATCTTTCGGTCTCATGTTATGATGTTCAATGGTGCTCGAGCACTTGGATATTGTTTCTGCCAGTCCATTTGTGGCTTCTGACATTTATGGTGGTATTTTTTTTTTAAATAAGCAAGTTAATATTTCCACAGTCATATTTCATCCCAAGATTTGAAGAAATAAGTTAGAAATAAAATTTTGCTTAAAGATCGAAACTTATTTTACGCTCAAATACTCATTACTGTAATACAAAAAAGTTCATACCACTTATTTAAATCATCATAAATTTTGTAAAACAAATTTTTTTTTTTTAATTTTTAATTACAGATTTTGTGATTTTTAAATAATATGCAGTTTTTCCATATCACATTAATTAAACTTTTGGTAACACTTAAAGCATTTATGCATAATGCATTATAAAGGTATTCATAATATACGTCATAATGCATTATCTTTTCATAAATAATTGTAACCAAAGTTAAAATGCATTATAATATTTGAAAGTTTGTTTGTTGTACTCATACAGTGATTACAATTGTTGTAATGACACGGTACATTATAATGTGCGTTACGAGGCATAATTAATGCATTACAACTACTTTTATAATGCAATTTATATATAAAGGCTTTAAAGTGATTCCAGATGTTGTTGTTTTTTATTGCAGTAATGGGAATTTGGGAAAAATTAAAAATGTTAATGTAAAAGAAACAAAAAGTGCAACTCTTTTGCTTTTTTATGCAAAATATTTCTAATTTCTTTCTTTTGATTTTCGGGATGAGCTGAACATTTCTTGACCGTTTTCGTGAGATTCTGCTGAATATCCAGAACAAACGTCATCGTTTGCCGTTCAGTTTTAGTAAACCATGCAGTCCAGAAGCAGTTCACACAGTGAAGTTTGCTCCGTGTGATTATTGGTGAAAGTACAGTGTTATTACTTCAGAACGCCCTGCTGAAACGGTCATCTCAGGTGAAAGTGTTCAGCTTGGAAACACTGAGTGATTTAAAGACAGTCCATTCAGATGGTTTGACACCTTCACTGTGAGACTTCAATCAAACACTCAGATCAGTTTTCGTTTTCTTACAGTGTGGATTATAATGTTCAAGCAGCTATATTATTGTTACATGTTCTAACCACTATTTTGACTTTTTATTATGATTTTTTTATTTAAATTCTGTTTTTAAATCTGAAATTAACCACAAATCTTATATTCTCTTCACGTCTGTGGCAGTCAGCAGACTTTCAAAACTGATTTTTCTGGCATCAGTCGAGCCTGTTTTTGGCTCATTAGCAAGCCGTTTTTTTATTTCTGTTGAATATAATTTAAAATCCAAGAATTTGTCTAACCTGTCTGGAAAACCAGTCCCAGGTTAATACATCTAGGAACCATAATTATAGAACCATCATATCTGAAGTTGATGTCAATTTTTCATTCGTTTATTTAACTGAAAGTCCCATAGGAATGCATGCAGAGTTATCTGTTTTTTCAACATTAAAATGAGGATTTAATTTGCTATTTCGTTGTACTCGTTCATCTAATTATTTAATGATTTTATATGAAGACTAATTTAAATGTTTAGGAATGTAGCTATATTTTTCCCCAATATTTTTTTTTTAATGTTATGTTGGGAATAGTTGAGTGTTTGGTCACACGAACAAATACAATAAAACATGTTTAGTTACTGCACTGCGCAAATAAACTCCTGTTCACAGTTTTATAAACCGTTTAATGTGTATCATCCAGTTCAAGTCATTGTTTTGCCTCTTGATGAACCTGCTGTGTGTTTGTCATTTGCATTGTCAACTGATTTGAATTTTCTTTCTTGTATAAATGTGATTGCCATTGTTGAATGCTGGTTGAATTTTGTGTTTTATTATTCTAAAAAGAAAAAAAAAAATCTGAAGTCCATGCATGTTTTATCAGCAGAGGGAAAAAAAAGAAAGAAAGTTTGTTGTCAGATGTCCATATCTGTGCTGCTTTACGAAAGCTCCACCAAAATCTCTTTGTAACAATGTAATTTTCTTGCAATGAGCTTTAAAGGAATAGTTTAAATACCCAAAAATGAAAATTTGCTGTTTCTGCAGCAGAGCAAATTTGGAAAAATTTAGCGTTACATTGCTCACCAATGGATCCTCTGCAGTGAATGGGTGCCGTCAAAATTAGAGTCGGCTGATAAAAATACCACAATAATCCACACCACTCCAGTCCATCAGTTAACATCTTGTGAAGAGAAAAGCTGCATGTTTGTAAGAAACAAATCCATCATTGGGACATTTTAACTGTTGCTTCCAGCTAAAATATGGGTCCTCTACGGCTTTATCCATAACCTTTTATCATAACATTGTCCAATGAAAAAAAAAATCATCTGGTCTGAATCAGGAGAGAAATCTGCACAGCTTAAGCGCCATTTACAAACAAAAGCATTGAAAGAATTTTGATATTACAAGGACAACAGGAGATGGACTTTTTCACTGGATGAAGCATTATTATGGATTGTGGACTCGTATTTTGGCGTTTTAATGTTAAAATGCCTTAATGTTGGATTTGTTTCTTTCAAACAGCTTTTGGCTTCACAAGACATTAATTGATGGACTGGAGTGGTGTGGATTATTGTGATGTTTTTATCAGCTGTTTGGACTCTCATTCTGACGGCACCCATTCACTGCAGTGGACCCATTGGTGAGCAAATGATGGAAGTTTTGGATGATCTGTTTCTTTGAGCCATAAACAGTCTTTGGCAGTATGGCACTTTCAAATGTTTGCATATAGCACATCTTACCCCCATTCGTAAGTGTAAACGGGATGGTTTCGCCACAAAGTAATTCATGTTTACTGGAAATCTGCGTCTGTTTTGGCTCCAAAACACTCTGAGCTTCCTGTGGCCGTTTGACAAGTCACTTTATTTAGATCCATCATGCGTACCAAACCACAGGGAAACTTTCAAGACTTCTAGCATAAAATCCCCTCAATTGCTACAGATGGTTTTGGGCAATGTGTTACTGTTTGTGTGGCTTTTAATGACTTCTTAAGAGAATGAGAAGTTCAACAAGAAGCGCAGCAAAGCATGTTTATAGACAATGATTGAGCATTTAAGAAACCGCACAAAGGTTATTTCATTTTCTCTTTTAATCGTGACATCTTGCTTCTGGTTTATACTTCACTTTTAGTAGCAAGATGTTAAGTGTGCATGTGCAAGCATCACTTTACTGTAATTTACCAAAAAGTTCCTTGCATAATATCCTTTTTTTCAGCTTTAATGGGGCTTTTTTGAGTTTGTTTGTTTTTGAATTTCTACTTGAAAAATATGTCCTGCAAATATCTTTATGGTGTAAACCCTAGTGCACTTTTACAAGAAGCCACTAAAACTATCCTTGAGATCTGGATTCATATCCAAATCATTATCTGTCGGTCAACTGAAATAGATAAATTTATTGCAGCATTCATATTATAATTTTAGTTATTCAGAGCCATGGGATTCTGATTCGGATCATAGTGGTGAAGAACGGACTGCAACGACCAGTAGTTGAGGTAACTTCTTTTAGTGAATTATAGAAATTGATCACCATTTCGTATTATTATGGAAGGCAAGACCCAGATCCTGATCTTTGTTTTTGGGAGCCACAAGTTTGTAGCTTTTGCATTATTATCCATTGTACATATTCAGGTGTGTGGTGATTGATTGCAACAAATGAAACTCTGAATGTGTGTGAAAGCGATTTCAGAGCTTGCAGTGGAGAGCAAGGTTATCAGTGAAGAATGACTTTGGGTCTGTTCCTCTCAAAAGTTTTTATGAAATATAGCTAGCTCATTCAAACCAAGCACAATAAGTATATCTCTGAAGTTTTAAAATTAATTTTTATTCTATGAGAATAGATCGAAGTTCACACCACAGATACAGCCTATTAGCCTCATAGCCTACTAATGACACGGGAACGATTGTTGCAATCACTTTTAGAACTTTTTTTTTCCCCAGCTGATGTACGATTTAAAAAAAAAAAAAGACTCTGCCAGCCTATCAGAATACATTCTGCTTTAAAGAGCGCGAATATCTGCAATAAACAGAATCATGTTGTGTTGGTGTGGGAATTATTATCATTAGTTATTTTTATAGTTCAGACCTTTCACACCAAGGACAATAACTGAAGGTTTAATAAACGATATTGTTGGAATGACTTTCAGATGAACGCTATAAACATTAATAGCCAATCAGAATTCATCCATCTTTAAAGGCGCGAACATTTAAAGCCGCAGGCAACCAAACTGCAGAGCGCGATTTTAATAAACAGAACATATCGTTCCTTGATGTGTAGGCTAATATGGTCATCGTTATAAGTATATCTATAGTTGTTGTTCTTTGTGCCAATGGGCCTTTAGGATCCTTTAAATGTTTTCTTTTTCTTTCTTTTTTTTTCTTTTTTTTTTTTTTTGACAGACATCAAAGAGCTGCCATTGAGGTTTTTTTTTTTTTTTTTTTTTAATTCTCTTGTTGTGTTTCACAGAATAACAATGGCATATGAGGGTGAGTAAATAATAACAGAATGCTCATTTTTAGGAGAGAAATTAGTATAATTATAATAAACTATCCATTTAAGATGTCAGTTTCATTGTAAAGGTTACAGATTTGATCACAGATGTACTGAGACCAGAGCTGGGTAAATTACTTACAAATTGTAATCCGTTACCGATTCCAGATTACATGACAAAAATTGTAGTCAGTAACGTAATCTGTTACATTACACATTTTAGGTAATATAATCAGATTACTTTTAGATTACTTTTGATTTAACTCGTTTATCACATCGATTTAAATAGCATTATCTTGTACCATAATGATGGAAAAAATGCAAAGTGTAAGAAAACGTGTTCCATTCATTGTACTTTACAACATGAAGTGCATTAAACATATAACATCAAGGTTTCCCCTAAAGGAACTGCAGGGGGGTTGTGAGTTTAATGAAAAGCTGACAATTTATCTTAAAACAAACTCCCTTTTGCGGAAAGTCTCTTCACTCGGTAGCCATATTTGCAACGTCTCCGGGCAGATCTTAATGAATGGGGGAATCCTGAAATCTCAAAAACTACTCGTTGAACTCACAATTAAATTACATTCAGCTGCATCTCAATAAATCAGAATGTCGTGGAAAAGTTCATTTATTTCAGTAATTCAACTTAAATTGTGAAACTCGTGTATTAAATAAATTCAGTGCACAGACTGAAAAAGTTTGTCTTTGGTTCTTTTAATTGTGATGATTTTGGCTCACATTTAACAAAAACCCACCAATTCATCTCAACAAATTAGAATATGGTGACATACCAATCAGCTAATCAACTCAAAACACCTGCAAAGGTTTCCTGAGCCTTCAAAGTGGTCTCTCAGTTTGGTTCACTAGGCTACACAATCATGGGGAAGACTGCTGATCTGACAGTTGTCCAGAAGACAATCATTGACACCCTTCACAAGGAGGGTAAGCCACAAACATTCATTGCCAAAGAAGCTGGCTGTTCACAGAGTGCTGTATCCAAGCATGTTAACAGAAAGTTGAGTGGAAGGAAAAAGTGTGGAAGAAAAAGATGCACAACCAACCGAGAGAACCACAGCCTTGTGAGGATTGTCAAGCAAAATCGATTCAAGAATTTGGGTGAACTTCACAAGGAATGGACTGAGGCTGGGGTCGAGGCATCAAGAGCCACCACACACAGACGTGTCGAGGAATTTGGCTACAGTCCTATTCCTCTTGTTAAGCCACTCCTGAACCACAGACAACGTCAGAGGCGTCTTAAAAGAGATCCAAAGTCCAGTGGTCCAAAGTCCTCTTTTCAGATGAGAGCAAGTTTTGTATTTCATTTGGAAACCAAGGTCCTAGAGTCTGGAGGAAGGGTGGAGAAGCTCATAGCCCAAGTTGCTTGGAGTCCAGTGTTAAGTTTCCACAGTCTGTGATGATTTGGGGTGCAATGTCATCTGCTGGTGTCGGTCCATTGTGTTTTTTGGAAACCAAAGTCACTGCACCCAGTTACCAAGAAATTTTGGAGCACTTCATGCTTCCTTCTGCTGACCAGCTTTTTAAAGATGCTGATTTCATTTTCCAGCAGGATTTGGCACCTGCCCAAACTGCCAAAAGCACCAAAAGTTGGTTAAATGACCATGGTGTTGGTGTGCTTGACTGGCCAGCAAACTCCCCAGACCTGAAGCCCATAGAGAATCTCAAGAGGAAAATGCAAAAAAATGCAGATGAGCTGAAGGCCACTGTCAAAGAAACCTGGGCGTCCAGACCACCTCAGCAGTGCCACAAACTGATCACCTCCATGCCACGCAGAATTGAGGCAGTAATTAAAGCAGAAGGAGCCCCTACCAAGTATTGAGTACATATACAGTAAATGAACATACTTTCCAGAAGGCCAACAATTCACTAAAAATGTTTTTTTAATTTTTTTTTATTGGTCTTATGAAGTATTCTAATTTGTTGAGATAGTGAATTGGTGGGTTTTTGTTAAATGTGAGCCAAAATCGTCACAATTAAAAGAACCAAAGACTTAAACTACTTCAGTCTGTGTGCAATTTGAGTTGAATTACTGAAATAAATGAACTTTTCCACGACATTCTAATTCATTGAGATGCACCTATATGTCAAATCAGCAACAGAAATCTGAAATTAATTGCCCCATTAATGTTGTTTATTATGCTAAATAGCGTTTAAAAAGCTTATTTTTCAGGCTAGACCAGCCAATGTGCATGCGGAATCATAACGTGCTTAAGACATGCATTGACTGGTCGTCAGGTTTCTATGGGAAATTTGGCTCTTTCATTTAGAAGGTGCGACTATTCCTCCTCCTCCATATTGCGCGTTGCAGTTTCTCCCATTCATGAGTACAGGAGTAAATAAAACACTTACTAAAAAATATTAAATATTTTTATTTACCTGCATGCCATGTGATCATTAATCAACATCAAAGAAACTGTAAACATGCAAATGTGTTACTTAATTATTGCAATATTTATTTTAAAATCTCAGGGGTACTTAAAGCAAATAAATTTGGTGAATAAGGTTTAGATGACAAAAAGTTTGGAATGCCTGCATTACATGTAACTAAGAAATAATGTGAATATGTGCATTTTAATTAGTTATAATTAATGATACATGGTTAAAAAAAAGCCTACAGAGTAATAATTCAAATAAAAATGAATGTGTTCATCAGTAGCTGATGCAATATTGAAACCCTTCTTAAACCTGAAATGATTTTTGTAAATCCAGTGGTCAAATTCTTTCACCACCTGACTAATGATGACTGATCTTTGTGTGAATGTCCACAAAACTGGACTATATATACATATATAATATGTATATAAACGATAGGCTATTTTAGAAAGGAAAGTTTTAAAGATGAAAAAGAGAAATTAGGAAGAATCAATGAATGATGAATAATTTATTGCTATTTTGTGAATAATATGTAATCCTGTAATCCATAAAAAAAAGTAACTGTAGTCTGATTACGAGTATTTTAAAATGTAACTTTAATCTTTTTGGAATCTGATTACGTAATCCAGATTACATGTAATCAGTTACTACCCAGCTCTGACTGAGACTTGCTGAATGTTGATGTTGAACAGACTGTTGTGTTGGTGTGGCATGCGTCAAAATCTTAGCATTATGGGTAACAATGTCCTTGACTCAATTAACTACTGTATTGCTTCTGAGCACTTCTGATGTCTAGTTCTGCCGTCATGGAAAGAAAGTTGGGCTTCCTACCAGACGTTTACAGTGCAGTCTGAAGACCTCCCAGTCAAATCAGCCTCAGAAGCGCGTGTCATTTCAGCTTTGATAGAGTCTTTTGAAGGTTGTTTTTCCATTAGCTTCAGAGGAACCTTTGCCACAGGACAATAAAACAAGTAAGGCTGTAAATAATGAAGCCAAACCATGAAAAAAAAAAATCATTTAAAGCTCTCAGCAAAGAGATCTTATCAAATGTAAGACTTGTCTCATCTGAACTGTTTAACCTTTAGAACTCTCAGGGCGACAAAAATGGCAAATCAACATTTCTATAGGATACACTGAATTGAATGATGAATGCTGTCTTTTTTATTTAATTCAGTATGCACCAAGAACTACATTGCAATGTCAATTTTATAATATGATTGATGATATTTTATCTAATCTGATGGTTCACCCAAAAATGAAAATATGTTGAAAATATATTCACTGTCAGGCCATCCAAGATGAGTTTGTTTCTTCACTGGAACAGATTTGGAGAAATGTAGCATTTCATCACTTGCTCACCAACGGAGCCTCTGCAGTGAATGGGTGCCGTCAGAATGAGAATCCAAACAGCTGATAAAACATCACTAATCCACAAGCGATTCACACCACTCAATTAACATCTTATGAATTGAAGAGCTGTGTTTGTAAGAAACAAATCCATTGTTAAGACGTGTTTAACTTTAAACCGTTGCTTCTGGCTAAAATATGAGCCCATAATCTTGAGCCCAAATATTGCTTTCTTTAGTGAAAAAGTTGCCTCATCTGAATGAGGAGAGAAATATGCACATATCAATCATCGTTTACAAGGAAAAAAAGAGTCCAAAATAGTTCTTGACAACAGGGGATGGACTTCTCACTACAGAAAGCGTTATTATGGATTATGGACTCGTAAACATGCAGTTTTGGAATAAGTTGTTATCTGATGGGCTGGAGTGGTGTGGATTATTGTGATGTTTTTATCAGCTGTTTGGACTCTCATTCTGACGGCACCCATTCACTGCAGAAGATCCTTTGGTGAGCAAATGATGGAATGCTACATTTCTTTAAATCTGTTTCCATGAACAAACAAACTCATCTACATCTTGGATGGCCTGCAGTGTGAATACATTTTTCAGCACATTTTCATTTTTGGGTGAAGTATTCCATTAAAACTATGGCTATGTTCAAAATGTTTTTTGTTGTTCTTTTTGTTCTTTTTCAAAAATCTAGTAACATTTAGCAGTCCAGTCAAATTTAAGATACATGTGGAATAGCATTCAAACATAGTCTACTGGTCTTCCTATTTCTGAATTATGTAGTATGTACACAGTTCACAGTATGTGAATTCTTTGTGTGTACATAGAATATCCGGATCCTGTACATTGCCTGTAATGTGCAATGTAAAACAGATCACAATGTAATGCGCTCAACTTGACCTTCCATTGGCAGTGTGATAAATGAGCGAGTAGAATTACGCCACAATTTTTAGCAAGTCTTTCTTTCTTTTTCATTTACTTATTTATTTATGTGTTTGCTTGTGTAGCAGTGCCAGGGTTATGGGTTCAATTCCTAGAAGTAGAAACATAAAAATGCAAAATAATTTTTATTTTCAAGCTGATAACTTAATGCATGCATTTTTTATGAGACAATAATGTGCAAACTACTGCTGTTTCACTTAGTATTTTTTAATACAGTATCTACACTGCATTTATCAGTAGGCTAAGTGTTTTATTCTGTACATAGTCAGATTTTTGTAAATATATACAGTTTTTATTTTTTAAAATGATTCTGTTTTGCATCATATACCCAACACAAATTTGTTGTCGCTGAAGAAGGTTTAATCTGAATCAGCCGCAGATCCTGTTGCCGTACGTAACCTATTAAACGTAACCACAATAAACAGTTTAAGAGCTTGGTTTGTTTTCCGCGCTTGTTAAATGTATTTACATGCAATATTTTCCATTTGGAAGAAAACGTGTCACATAAATGGAGATTACATGAATTAGCTTTAATATTGTAAAAGTCATTTGATCAGGGCTTTGATGAGATGTGCTTCTCTTTCAGGAGGGTTTTTAATGAAGCTCGTTGGGAGGTTTTCCTGAATTAACATTCATACCAAACATCCTCAACTTAATATTCAGAGTCCACCGGTTTCCTCTCATAACATGTTGGCAGATGAGATGGAAGTATTGAAGTCACAAAACATGTTAGATATAAAACTGATAATGGTTTCAAGAAGAACTCGCACATGGGTTGTGTTTTGCTTGGGGACACAGTCTTGACTCAGCCTTGACAGTCATTAAGATTTGTTTGATTTTATTTACATTTTTGCATCACCAGGTTTGCCATTCAGGGGGGTTTCCTGAGACGAGCATCACTAATCATGAGACCAGACTGTACTTCATGGTGAACTCTTTTGACTTTCGACACAAATGTGCAGGTGTGCATAGCTGTCAGATTGATGAATGGTGCTATTAAAGCCACCTGAGTTTAATAAACCTCTGTTATGAAGAGGATTTGCTCACAATTACTAGCTTCATTCTTATCGGTGTCACAGATATCAAATTACAGTGCTTTGTGGCACTCTTTGGTCTTCCCTCAAATTTTTCCAGCCCTTTCAAGTCATGGTTCAAATGACTTAAAACAGAAAAATACATCCCGAGAGTTTTGTTCTCCGTTCATTATACTTAGTGTCAATTAATTGCAGAAAAGAAATTTCCTACACTGTAAAAAGTGATGAGTTGACTTAACTCTAAAAAAAATTGAGGAAACCTGTTGCCTTAAAAGTTTTAAGCAAATGATAATTAAAAAAATAAGTTAAGTGAATTGTCAAGTTATTTACTTAATAATTTTAAGGTAACGGGTTTTCTCAATTTTTTTAAGTTAAGTCAACTTATCACTTTTTACAGTGTAGAAATTCTAAGTAGCGCTTAATTTTTTAAATCTTGATCATAGCTCATGAATTTTGTCTGAACATGAACATTTGTAAGATTTAGTCAGTTTTGAGGATTAGAGAGGTTAGTGTTGTTATTTTTTAAATGTATTAGTTATTGCAATTAATAGGGTTATTATTCAGTATTTCCATGAATTAGATGTACATTTCAGACATCTTCACTTTTCATTAAAACCTAAAGGCTAATTGAGGGAAATAATTTAATTTGCATTCATATTGTTGCAGTTATGACATCTTCAGTTATGGGCAATTAAATATGTAAATATCCATATGCCTGTATAAGTCATAGAATAAATTAACCATTCAGATTACTGGGATTCGGCTTTGTCTGTCATTGGTTATTCAATTATTCAACTGTCAAAAGACAATTTTAAATAAAATAGTTGATTAAGTATTTTGCATAAATGAAAATAAACAAATATATGAATGATATCAAAAGTTATGTAAAACTTTAGCTGGCGTTTATAAGGTAAAAAGACCTTTTTGATGTTTTGTGCTGTGACACCGAATTTAGCAAATGTTTCTGTTTATTTCCTTTAATAACATATTGGCTGATGCATCATCATCCTGCACATGCTAAACTTATATCTAAATATGTTACAATTTAAAAGTTAATGCACATTGTTCTTAAGATTGAGCATTTTCCCCCATTAAACCTTATTGACAGTTTTTTGAAGTATTTTATATAGACACCGCTGAATGTGGAACACTGCCCATGATGTTACAGTACGGTGCAATGTACACTCTCAGAAATAAAGGTACAAAAGCTGTCACTGGGGCGGTACCTCTTCAAAAGGTACACTTTTGTACCTATTAGGTTCAAATATGTACACTTTAAGTACTAATATGTACCTTTAAGGTACCAAAATGGACCCTTTAGGTACAAATATGTACCTTTTGAAAAGGTACCGCCCCAGTGACAGCTTTTGTACCTTTATTTCCGAGAGTGTAAATAGCTATTAATTAGACAACGCTGGCTGTGTGTTATGTGGTCTGTTGTAGTGAGGACATAATGACAGACAGACAGATAGACAGAGATTGTAAGTACAGGTGAAGTCCAATAGCAGGATGATTGACGCTAGAGGGCGCAAGAACACAATGTGATCCAACGCTACAGTGTTCAGAGCTGTTAATGACACACTATTAAAATCTAACTGTCGCAAGCAGTACTGATAATGCATTTACAAGTCTACTGTCGTATTTGTTTATTGATTTTGTTATTATATTATGCATGCTTGGCGTTTCGTGTTTACGTTTTATTTTAAAAGCATTACGCTTTTGTCCAAATATGGCTTGAGCAGTGAGCTTTTCTCCAGAAGTAAGCAGAACAAAGTGGACGACTGTTTCTGTTTGTTTATAAAATCAGAATTAAAATAGGCTACTTTTACGTTTATTTCTAAATATAACGTTTAAGGAAAAAATAACAAAGGAGCTAGAAATGGCCTTAATAGGGTTTATAGGCGTTTAACCCGGCAATTATGGCTTGAAACCCTTTAAATAAGGGGTGTTCTTTTGTATTCTTTCAACATAAAAGTAGGCTATACACTGATAAGAATGTCATAAGATGTGCGCTAAATACACGCTAGCGAACAAAAATTGCGTTCGCTGGAGGAGGTTACCATAGCAACAGCAAGCTGCTCGTGCGCTTTTCTTTTAAAACGTCCAATATTCGCATAAACAAAAATATATATATATATATTGTAATTATTTATTACACGTAGGCTATGCAATCACAAGTACAGTATCGGTTGCTAGAGAGAAAATCTGACAAATTCTAGAGGAAAAAAAAAGGAAAGTCGCTGAAAAATTCACTCACTGAAAAATGCTATAGAAGCCTTATCCTAGCGATTTTTAACATTATATTGTTCGCTATCCTAAATTAATCTTTAAAGCATCAGTGGGGCATGAAGCAAAACTGTCTGAACTTTAGGCTGTTATTCAAACACGAACAGCATAGGCCTTTCTTGGAAAATATATCGTTAAAAGTTATACGTAGGCTATTTTAATGCGTTAAAACAGGGATAATTAAAAAATAGCCATTGGTTTTAAATAATGCCGTTTAATTGGTAGAAATAATGTTATGTCGTGTGTGAATGAAAATGATAGTGATCTCGATCGCGAATAATTTTACTCATTTTTGTTTTAGGCTAAAACAAAATAAACAGTCTACATATGTAAATAAACCGTTTTTCTCAGAGGTGAAGGGGACACAATAAAAATAAATCTCCCTTAGGCTATCCCACGAAAAGCGGCAGAAAAAATCTGGGGAAATGTTCAGAAGCAAGGCATATTTCATCTACAGGAGACGTAAATCAGCCTGTCATAATTAGAAGAGAGAAGAATACTAATGAGGAAAGTAATAAAGATACAAACTCCCCCTTTATCTTTCTTTCTTGTTCCTCGCAGGTTTATTGCTCTGAGATGTCTGTCTGCGAAATGAATTTGCGCACATCTGAAACACAAACGATTCTCCTTATGAATTTTACATGGATATTATGCGCAGAGAGATTAAATCAGCCTTTATCTTGGTCTTTATTAATCATGCAGATAATGTCACTTCATGAAGATAAAAGCAGCGCGGTTTTCATAGCAGCTGCGCGAGAAATGAAATGATTCTTTGTTAAATATCTGACTCGAGATTATAAATATATTCTCCCGATTTCACAGCTGAATGATTTGAGAATTTGTTTATGACAAAAGCAATTAAATAAAACGCGATAAAAAGGGGAAAATCAAACGCAACGAGTAAATATTCGATGTTGACTATTCTAAGATAAAAAGTTACATTGTTTTTAATTATAGTCTGCGTACATTTACGAAAGGCACTTTCGTGATTGACATTAATTCTTGTAATAAAAGAGAATAGAAGACTTAATGTGGTTACATGCTGATTTTTTCCTGTTTGTTTATAGGTTTATTATTTAAAATATGGTGACGAAAAATGTTAAAATATTATATAGGCTATTATTTTTTTCTCTAAAACGTCTCAATTTAGTTTGGAATATTAGACACAACTAATAATACTAATAACCATCGCCATCATTTATTATAAAGTATTGTTTTCTTTGTCGTTGTCATTATCGCTGTTGAAATCATCACATCACATTGAATTCTGTAACCTATGTTCGCAAATATTGTGGTCGCACACTGTAAAAGGTGAAAATGTGTCGTTATTGCCTGAAGGACTTTTTTCCATACCTAATTTGACCTCTAGAAATACTTCAGTTGGAGTCACTTAAATGGTGTCAGGACTATTAACTAAATTGTATATTTGACTTTTGAATTTAGATAGGCCTAATTCCACATGCAGCTTTTTTCTTTTTTAATATAGTGCATGACGTCCAGATACTTTTATGTGAATACTTATTGCTGTCTGTTTGTCCTCGGAACATCTGGTGTTGTAGGCGGTTCTGCTGTGATCCAGCACCAATAGCATCACATGCAGCTCAGGAGAATGACGCGATCAGCTCCACGGGCTCCTCAAGAGGAGCACAGGACTCGTGAACACTCAGTGAGGAGCTCACAGGATTATCAGAGCCGGTTCCCCGAGGATCTGACTTCAGACCGAGAACAGGAAGCACTCGCCGGACGCTTTCTCTCGAAGGATCCAGTCTGGAGGAACCTCGGAATCAAGCGTCGCTGATCGGCTGAACACCTCGTGCTCTTAAAAAGACAATGTTTTTTTGGTCTCGTCGCGTAGAATAAGCAAAGCGAGACTTGTTTACTTTTAGTTTCTGTCTCGTCACGGTCCGCCTGCTGCTTCTACACTTTTCTTTCTGGACATCGCAACAGGTCAGTAGACAGTCGCTGTCCTGCAACACTTAAGAGATGTTGGACGGAATCAAAATCGAAGATCAGTTCAGAACCGGAGCAGAGTCTTTGGGAGTGATGCTGGGTGAGTTTCACGCCAACACAGAAACAAATGTGCATCGAAGTTACACACTTTACACTCGTTTCAGATATGTAACTTAAAGTCGAAATTATATATTATTATTATAGCTATATATAGGCTACGTATGACACCAATTAAAGTTTACCAGTAGTCAGATCAGATGCATGTGCACTTTTTCGTGTTTTTACAGCGCTTGTAAATTTCCTATGAAAATTATACATATGCTGTCAGAAATTATACGTCGAGGGGTGAGAACCAGAAAGGCGTGACATTTCACCAACTTTACAGGAGAGCCAAAACAAAAATTTTACCATAGTTTGATCTGACTTTGTTTACTGATTCCAATTGTTTATAATACAAATTTGTGCACTCATGGATGAGAGTACTTTTGCCAGTAGAAAGAGCTCATTAAGAGCTTTCATTTGATAATATATTTATATATATATCTCCATTTCACCAAAAATGTCACTTACGCCCTTCTGGTTCTCACCCCTCGACATGTATGTTTTTTTTAATTAATTATTACAACAACAACAGCGTTGTGCAATTAAAAACAGCTTCACAAATTAATTCAATATTACATGTTTTTCATCAGTAGTCCTGAGTATGGACACTTATGCAACATGTATTTGTGTTTAACATTTAATCATTATCGGATTGTTGTTGGCGTTTCACCTGCAAGTCAGTTGTTTTAGAGCGAAAATTAAATAGAAATACGATTAATATTTTGTAACTGCCGCTTCTGTGGGTAAAGGCATTTTTCTTTTGTTTTCTATTTTTTGGTAAAATATAAAAACATTGTATTAAATAATAACATGCAACC
The DNA here is from genome assembly GCA_036784905.1 of Acrossocheilus fasciatus. Taxonomy (NCBI): domain Eukaryota; kingdom Metazoa; phylum Chordata; class Actinopteri; order Cypriniformes; family Cyprinidae; genus Acrossocheilus; species Acrossocheilus fasciatus. Next base: position 41,026,776 of record CM071942.1, read on the forward strand.
TAGGCAGAAGATGTAAAACAAATATATCGTTTAATAGACGATATATTATACAGTATAGGCTATACTTGCGTGTTCATTCAAAATGATAAACTAAATTAACTTTCTTTCTTTCTTTCTTTCTTTCTTTCGAAGCCAGTAAATTAGATTTAATATAGGCTACTATAGTAAAACATAATTTAACATTTTTATTTTTTAATTAAAATTGTATTATTTTTAAATACAATTTCGCATATTAAATTAAATGCCTGAATCAACCTGATTGCGTCAACAAAATTATTTTTTAAAGTGTCAAAACTGCGCGTTTTCACTCAGATTGTGTTATATGGAAGTGAAGTAATATTTTTCAGTGTACTTTAGAAAATGAGTTCTGTCGTTTATTTGTTTATGTGTTTTTTTTTTTTTTTTAATTGTCCTGTGGAAGTATCTGATGTGTATTGGTGTGTGTTGTCTGATATCAGGTTCAGACTGCGTCCATCAGAGTGTGTGTGAAGGATGTCACAGACCGATCTCTGATCGCTTCCTCCTGCGCGTGAACGACAGCTCGTGGCACGAGGAGTGCTTGCAGTGCTCGGTGTGTCAGCAGCTTCTCACCATGAGCTGCTACTCCAGAGATCACAAACTCTACTGCAAACACGACTACCAACAGTAAGAGCTGGTTCATTTATTCATTCATTCATTCATTCATTCATCGGTTACGCGTCATTGCAGCTGCGCGGAGCTTCAGTTTGCGCTTTTAATAATCAAAACATTTTGAAGTGAGGGCGAGTGTGTTTATTTAAAGGGAATGTTTCGAAGCAAATATTTAAACATTTTTGCTTTACTTTTTTCCCACAAGGATTTTTATGGACAGGCTATTGCCTAGCCTATCATTTTTATTGATATTTAAGGCCAATTGATATTTTGATATTATTATTTTTAGTGTTTTAGCAAATAACCATAACGCAATAAGAACAAGAATGCTTTTATTATTATTGTTGGCTTTTTTCACGTATTGCAAAAAACAAACACTGCATTAAATATAGGCCTAGATTCATTATCTGCGTGTTAAAGTAAAATAAAAAACATTGAGATTTACGATGTAATGGTAAATAAATAATATAATGATAAATAAATCTAGTTCTTACTGCCGTTTTCGTGTGTGTCAGTAGAACTAGTCTATGCATAAATCACGGAGCTCGTGGCGTGTTGTACAGTGAGCGAGAGTCCAGTGTTCAGTGGCCTGCTTTTCATGCTTGTCAACAGGTTCTTTTGACTTTTTGTCCAAATCCTCTTCTTCACTCATCACGACATTATCGCGTTATTAGACAGCGTCTGACGTCACGGCGTCTCATTCGACACGACGGCGAGCACGAGCACTCTTTCACAAGGGCCCCTAAGCAAGTAGAACTATTTCTCTATGTTCTCTATGTCTAGGGTGTTACATTCTGGAATTCCTCTATTTTGGGCATGTCAACCACGCAGACTTTATAATTCAAGAATTATGATTTAAAAATGCCGAATTTCTTTCCTTATAGATTTGCACGTAATATGCAGCTATTCATTCGTTGTTGTTGCAAGTCCAGAGCTTATCTAGCTTCTTCACGCCTTTACTATCACAGGTGACAGATCGATATCAAGCTAACAAAATATGTTTTAAGAACGTTTTACAATAACGTTCCTATCCCATTAAGTTATAAAAATATAATTAAACGTCCATTAGTCCCGTTTTTTAAAATGTTTTAAACCGTTTTTATTTGTTATGCGAACGTGAAGGGAACATTCCATTGTATCATTTTGCAGACATTATTAGAATGTTACTTTTAAATGTTCTCTGAACATTCTGAAACTAAACGTTTCAGAAAAACAAAAACAAAAAAAAAACATTTCATGAACAATGTATAAGTAACGTTTTGAGAATATTATTAAAGTCCAGATAAATTTGAACTAATGTTCTACGGAAGAACATTTCTCTATATAGTTAGATAAACAGACAGATACTGGACACTGAGATAATTGTAGCACAATTGTAATGTAGATTTATGTTTATTTGTCTCTTACACAATTTTATACCAATGCAAAATGAAACTTTACAAAGCAGTCAACAAACTACATATCTGTCCCCAAACTGTATGAAGTGGCTTTAACAGTGTGTTATTTGTAAACGGTGTGTTATTTGTCTCTTTTAAAGTAGTATTTATAAAGCAGCGATGAGGTACTTAGTGCTCTTAATTCACACCCGGCCTGCTTTTTATGACTCTCATTTAAGAGAGATTAACAAGCACCACAGACAGCCACAAAACACACTCACACACACTCACACACCTCCACGCTTAACTCGCTCTAATTGACAGACACGCATGTAATGAGTCAAACAGTAAGGCTCTGCCCTGGCACTTATGGAGATGTATCTATATGAAATAACTGCAGTTTTTACATTACGTTGTTTATGTTTCTGTGTTAGGTTTTTGAAAGTAACAGTAGATATTTCAAAATGAAGTATTTGAACACTTCTATGGTTGTTAATGTGACTAGAGAACTAGAGGTGTTTTGTGTACGTTTTACCGTCCACAGAACTGCAGACACCCCTATTACGGTTGTTTGAGGGGACAGACAGTGATGTAATGATTTTCAAATGGAAACATCCTCTAAATATCGCTCTGCACCATGCTTAGTATGAGGAGAATGTTTGTAGTTGTGTGTTATTGGAAGAGAAAGGAGATTTTCTGCCATTCATGGTTCAATTTGTTTACTGCTAAGTCAGATATTCGTGTTATCGAGAATCTTAAGGTAATAGCTGGAACATGTGTGGCGTTTTGTGTTGATTTCACACTCAGCTCATGACATGATATGGCACGCTGAAACTTAATATAGGTTTAAAAGCATATTTTGTCCCGTAATAGCCAAGATCACAGTGATTATGAATATGATTCTAGTCAGTGTTGCTAATTTTACAGGAGTTTGCTTTTAGCATGAAAAGCCAGTATATTTAAAACATTTTTGGTTTGTTTGTGAGCTTGTTGCATGTTGCAAATAAATAAATGTAAATAATTTTATTCATATGGGGATTGTGATATTCTGCATGTTATACTGCACACATATAAAAATATTGAAAAACGTTTTTTAAACGTATTTATCCCGTGGCTAAATATAAAATACCTTTACATGAAAAAAGGTTTGTTTGTTTATTTTATATAATGTAAAGTGTGTGACATTTTGTATTCATATAATCTTATATATAAGATTTTGATCTCACATATGGTAATAGTATGCCTTTTTTGCTATTTATTATCATTTTGTTTGTGATTTTGTTGCATGTTGCTGTAAAACAGTATTGTAGAATATTTTGCACGTACAATTTAGTTTTGACTAGAAATGCTCTAAAGAACAAGTTTTCCATTAACTCTGACATGGCAGAAACCCAATCCCAAAGGAGCTGTAAACACAGCTATAGGCCCCTGTATGTGAGAGAAAAAAATATTTGCCACTTTACAACCGCTGGTGGACCCTTAGGAAACACATACGTACACACAAAGTCTCTTTCAAAACCCTTTAATAGCTTTTTTTGTGGCTTTGGTTTCTCTGCTCAATTTGTTAAACAGTTCTAGACCGTCAATGGTTTTGGTCAGGTCTATCTGAAGTTTTCTGTTTTAAGATACCGAGCGCAGGAATTCCTCAACTCTCCTCTTTCTATGTTTAGATTCTGATGCTCAGAGAAATATCTCAGTTTACAGAAACAACAAACACACTTATTAGCCCTTCAGAAATGATGTGGGAATTAGACGTTGACTTCTCTAGCCTGTTCCATCATTGGCCCTGAAAGTACTTGTTCACTTAAGTCAAAATTTACAAAACACATGCAGTACTTAGAACCAGTTCCCCTTTTCTAAACCATTTTTGCTCATTTACTTTGAATTGACTGCTGTGGCAATGATTTAGTGGATGGATTCATGAAATTTAACCTGTTGACATTTTGTTTTTGTAATGCAATAACATTCATATAAACTGTGTTTTAATCTACATCGTTTTTAGGGGACCAGATTACTGTGTTTAAAATTAATACTCCATAATCTGTAGACATATTTTGAGTGATTCCCTTTAGTTTGTGTTGACAAGCAGATTCCTGTTCTGCATGAACTAACAAAGCTTGACAAACATTTACATGTCAGCTTTCCAATGAAAAGCTCATTTAAATACGGGAGAAAAGACAGTGCCATGTTGTACAACATAAACATTCACTCTCAGTGTCATTGGCATAATTGATCATTTTGACAATTCTCACAGATATATACAGAATTTTAATATTATCCATATTAGATTATGCAAGCAGTTGTAAAAGAGTTTTATTGATTTATTGAAAACAGATATGACTTGAAGCAGGGTAATTAATAGATCTATATAATGTCATGTTTAGGATTGTGCTTGTCTCCCACATGTACCTTTTATTCTTTTTATTTTAAGCTGTTTTAGTGGAACAGTGCGTTTGGTGAGTGTGTGCACTAAAGCATGAGCAAGAAACAATTTGCTGGGCAAATAAAAACCAGAACATTTAGTCTGATCAGATAAGCTGAAATGTCCTGGCAGAATTTATTAAGAAACTAACTAAACGAAGCATGATTTTGCAATATCCTATAAATGTGATGACGGGTGTGTGTGAGCGCAGACAGGAGCTGTGTGTGTGTGTGTGTGTGTGTGTGTGTGTGTGTGTGTTCTCATCGTGTGTGTGTGAGATCGTTCACTCTGCACACTGTGGCCTCCTTTGAGAGAGAGTGTGAAATACACTCAAATAGGCTACACACACCCTTTCTTTCTTTCTTTCTTTCTTGTTAGACTGACAGTCAGGTGTAGTTTATTGTGTACATATAAAGATTGAAAAAAATCATTTAAATATTTATTTACCTTATATCTATATCCCATGGCTATCTAAAATTTTATATATATATATATATATATATATATATATATATATATATATATATATATATATATATATATATATATATATATATATATATATATATATATATATATATATATATACTTGAAAAATAATATATATATATATATATATATATATATATGTGTATGTATGGCCCTGTAGCATTTTGATTTACTTATTTTTCCATTAATAGGTGAGTTTGATCTGGTTGATCTTTGGGAACTGTCAGTAGTGGTAGTTGGAGCCCGGATGAGTTTCATCAACTAAGCGACTTTTCAGCACTTGGATTTATTTTCTGTTTCTCTTGCACTTGGATTATGTGGCGTGGGATGCAGAATTTCCTTCTGGTGCTATTCTGAATCGTTATGTCTCTGTGTTGCTCCGTGTGTCTCTGTGGTTTCTGGGCTGGAATGTCTTCTCAAACATCACCTCTCGCTGCTGCTGCTGTCACCCAGCTGTGAGGAGAGGTTGGCACGGCTCTGTCAAGTGCTTCCACCCAGGTGCTGTGTACCTGCAGGCCTGCTCTCACACCCTCCTCTCACATTCTAGCCATGCGCTCGGAGCATTTGAGGAGAGAGAGGCTCTCAGGAGCATGTGAGAGTCTGCAGACATGCAGAAACACACGTGTCTCAGTGTGGCACGACTCACGCCAGCACATTCCCCATGATGACTTGCAGTGTTTGCAACCCACTTTTTTTACCACTTCTATGAGATCTTGCAGTTCTTTCTCCTGGGCAGCAATGGGATTAAATGGAGAACAAGGCTGCATTTATTTGATAAAAAATACTGTAAAAACGGTGATATAGTGAAATATTATTACAAGTCAAAATAACGGTTTTCTGTTTTTAAATACTTTGAAATAAAATTTATTGCTGTGATCAAAGCTGAATTTTCAGCATCATTACTCCAGTCTTCTTCAGAAATCATTCTAATATGCTGATTTGCTGCTCAGGAAACATTTCTGATTATTATCAATGTTGAAAACAGTTGTGCTGCTTCATATTTTTTGGAACCTCTGATACTTTTTTCAGGATTCTAAAGAACAGCTTTTATTCAAAATGGAAATCTTTTGCAAAAATATAAGTCTTTACTTTTTTATCAGTTTAACTTGTCCTTGCTGAATAAAAGTATTCATTTCTTTCCAAAAAAAAAGCATACTGATCCCTGATTTTTGAACGTCAGTGTCTATAGTTTTAAAAGATTCCTATTTAGAATAAATGTTCTTTTTATCTTTTTATTCATCATAGAATCCTGAAAAAAGGGTCAAAGCTTACACACACGCACACATTTATATAGAATGAATTATATAATTATTTTTTTGATTCAGATTTAGGTAGAATGTGAGTCTCTGATTCAACATGACAAATAACATATTTGTATTCTTTATATGGCTCTGTAACATTGTAATTTGAGATCTTCTCTGACAGTGATTTCAGTATGAATTCAAACATTCATCATCGAATTCTCCCAAGATCAGATAATGTGTGCTGCTGTCCACATTCATTTGATATCTTTTTACATCTCATTTGCATCTGTTTTTACTTCTCCAAAGAAGTTTAGTTGGACCATACGACAGAGTTGGCATATCTGAGGCCTCTAGTCTGCTGAACTCTCCAAGAGCATCATATTTTTCCTCGTCGGACCCTAAACTCCTCCTTCTGTCGTGCAGTACCCAGATTCCCTCAGTCTTTCTTGTGGTCTCTTCTTCCTATAATGGGATTAGTGGTGTGACCCCCGTGTTTCCGCCCCGGCTGTAGAGCTGAGCTCCACACTTTTATCACGGACTGTGACACTTAGCTCCCCGTCGCTTTGTGCCCACCGGAAGCCTGTTCCCTAATCCACTTATTCGTGTGGAGAAAGAGGCGACCAAACAATATGGAATGGAAGAGGAGGGGCTCTGGAAAAGCCCCCCGCGACTTTGCTGCTAAACCAAATAAGAGAACATGAGATTGATATTATGAGGCTTAAGACGCACACACATGTGTGTTTAAGCTGCCTTTTGTTTTTAAAGATTTGAGCACGTAGGCACAGTTTTTCAGTTTAATTACAAAATTCATTGCAGTGAATGAGCAAATCTTTTAATGTCACTTAAAACTTTAAATATTCTCATTTTAAAGAGTTTTGGAGCTTTCCATAAGGACTTGATTATTAAAAAGTCTTTAACCACAGTTTGGTTGTAGTTTCAAAACAAAAACAAAAAACTTGCGACGTGAGTTTTAGGTTAAAGCATTTTGCATAAAATTTTCCTTATTTGTTTGTATTTATTATTTATTAATTGCTTTATTTTTTGTTGTGATAATGATGCAGTCCCTTACAAATGATTGTTCTAGCTACTTCCATACTGTGCGTTGTTGCAATCACCGCATTTTACCATCTAAAAATTACTATTGCTTTATGAAATCCCCTAAAAAGAGTCTAAAACAAAAACTGAGTGGCGCACAACAATCACAATTTTTGTCCCATGCACCTGCTAAAAAACCCCCAGTGCTCGTAATTTGCAGATGCTTTGTGAGTTTTCTTAAAGAATCATTTTTAATCATTGGTACAGTTTAATCAGGCAGAGCCTTGGTTGTAAAATGCATCTTTGTGTTGTTTTGCTGTCCTTCTGTCCTGCGTAGCAAATTGATCTCGTACCAGGTGGATTCCAGCATCCACGAGCATTACTCAGCCAACTGCGGCTGGACGTCTGTTAAACAGATGGAGTGAGATGAAGCTCATTATCTGGAGCTCAGGTGCTCCACAGCCTCCCGCTGCATTGACCTCCAATGGGTCAGAACTAATGTGGGGCTGACAGGTGGTCTGCAGGAGACTGGCTCGAAACCACATTCCCTTACTCTTCTGAGCTTCCTCAACCGTCCCGTCCCACAACAGACGAGGCTTTCATCATTACAGAAAACGCTTGGGTTTCAGTGACGTGACCGTTCCTGTGTGTCTTTAGGACTATCACTGGAGAATTATCACAGATTCAACCAAATCATTCATACACTACTGTTGTTTTGTTTTATAAAAAATACTTTTATTTTACAGCAAGGATATTTATCAAAAAATACAGTATAGATATTTATAATGTTACACAAGATTTCTGTTTCAAATAAATGCTTTTTTTTTACTTTCTATTTAGCAGATTAAAAATGTATCACTGTTTCCACAAAAATATGAAGCAGTACAACTGTTTTCGACATTGATAATAATCAGATATGTTTTTCGAGCAGCAAATCAACATATTCCTGAAAGATCATGTGACACTGAAGACTGGAGTAATGATGCTGAAATTTTATATAATATATTTAGTTGAACTTTATATACTAAAATAAGTAGTAAAATTGAACTTAAAATAAAAAAAACTATATAGACATTAAAAAATTATTTAAAAAAAAAAAAACACAACCTATGACTAAAAATAAAGATCTAAATATAGAAACTAATTCAAACTGTTTAATCTTTCGATGCTCTTAAAGAAATCTTCCATCATGAAATCCCCAAAGATCCCATAGTTGCCCTCCTAGATCCAAAATATACTTATTACAAATTCTACTTGCCGCAGCTATTAAGTGTATCACATGCAGATGGTTAAAACCTGACCCTCTATCGTACAATGTCTGGATTCAAAAAGTGTGCTGTGTGAAATGGAACAAATCACACATGCATTTCAACTTCAAAAAACAACTTTTCTAAAGAGGTGGGCCCCTGCTATGCCTTTAATATTTCAATAATGAGCTATACTTTTAAAAGCATGGTCTTCCCCCTTCTCTATCCCCCTTATTTTTATTTATTTTACTTTATTTTCTTTTTTTTATTTTCTGTGGTCTTACTAGGTGTACTTGCTTTCATTTTCCGCATAACATGTCTGATATAATTGAGACTGAACTACTGTCAATGTAGTTGGAATATAAAGGACTAACGTGTTAAAACGTAATACTGTACTGTGTATGCAATGTTGTGGTTCAAAATAAAAATAAGTAAAAAAAAAAAACACTTATCTTTCAAACTATTCCCATGCTTTCTATGAGCAGTTAGGCAAAGATTCTCTCATTTAATCTTAATATTCTGATGTCATGAAAGTTTATTTAAAGAGTTCGGTCTCTAATCAGTGTGAGCCATTTAAATCCGAGTCTTTTTATGCCCACTGTTCGAACCCTCCATAACTCTGCTCAAATGAGGAGGCAAGCAGGGGCGTCACGTTGTAAAAACCAAGCGCTGCGTTTTATTAGAAACCGCAAGTTCTACTCTGTGCCCTGTCTATCAAAGGGATCAGGCCGTCCAGGGCAGTGTATCCGGGTGTAAATCCAGGATCCCGGGCACAGCGGGCCGCAGGACCTTAAAATACTCTTCAGTTTGTGGAGAGAGGAGGGAGGAGGCGTAAGTAAACCGCAGTCTTTGCTCTGTTTTGGTACTGCAGCTGATCGCCGGCCGTTTTTACCGTCCCGGCTGCAAAATCAGCACTCGTGAGAAGTGTTCTGCGGATCGTGTTTCATGCCTCCTGTGCAAAGACCCATGCAATGCTTTCCTTGCTCCAGTGCTTCTTCAGCTCTCCTGACCCCCTGCAGGAGCTTCACACAGAACAGTGCTGGCCGGAGTAGGAGGGTGTGGGATGCTTGGAGGCGTGAGTACCAGAGGTGATGACAGCCAAGAGTGTGCCGAACTTTAAACTTCTCCATCGACACTCAGCTCACCTCAAAGTCTTCATTAGTACTCCATTTAATCTCACTGGTGTCTTGGAGAAACAATTGAGAGTGAAAATATGTCATTGGGAGTTCTTCTTTTATTCTAATTCCTTCCTAATTTTCTTTCTCTGTTTGTTGTAAAATTAACCATAATCAATTTTATTCAGTAAAAATTTGTTACAAAAGATTTTCTATTTCAAATACGCTCTTAAAAAAAAAGGTGTTTCACGATGCCATTGAAGAACCTTTTTATCTAAATGGTTCCATAAAGAACCTTCAACATCTGAAGAACCTCTCTGTTTCACAAAAGGTTATTTGTGGTGAGAGAAGGTTCTTCGGATTATAAAAAGGTAAGAAAGAGATGGTTCTTTAAAGAACCTTTGACTGCATCGCTGTGAAGAACCTTTTAAGCAGCTTTATTTTTAAGAGTGTAAATTCTGTTCATTAAAGAATCCTGAAAAAAAAATTCATCACGGTTTCCACAAAAATATGAAGCAGCACAAATGTTTTCACCATTGATAATAATCAGAAATGTTTCTTGAGCAGAAAATCAGCATATTAGAATGATTTCTGAAGAAGACTGGAGTAATGATGCTGAAAATTCAACTTTGATCACAGGAATAAATTACATCTTACAATATATTCAAATAGAAATCAGGTATTTTAAATTGAAATAATATTCACAATTTTTACTGTATTTATGATGAAATGCATGCAGCCTTGGTTAGCATAAGAGACCGTATTAGCCAAGACCATGTAATATGAGACTGGTTTGAGATCAGTGGGTTTATCTGCTCTGTGATTCATCGTCATGCTCCACGACTGCTGTTGCACAAGTTTTGGGGGTAAATCTTGTTGATTTAGGGTCTTTTGGCAAACTCTTCTCCCTGTTCTCCATGACCTTACAACACCTCGCAGTGAGTTTGTGTGTGAGAGGGGACTGCCTGGTACCGATGATGACCAGCTCAAAGTAGGGCATGTCTTCCTCCTCAGCAGCCCAGAAATAGCCTGTAACTTCCCTCTGCTAAATTTGAAGGTTGTGCGTCAAAACTGATACATGCAATCGAAAGTGAGTGGACTTTTTTGACACAGTACAGTCCTGAGTTAAACCTCTTTAACCATCGCTACAGATTGGTTTAAACACATACACGGGATAAAGTGCCTTAACTAAAACGTTCATTGCGGAGATTACACATTACTTACAGGTGAAAGAAAAAAAGAGTTTAAGGATTGATTGAGTGCAGTACATTTGTTTTGTTTCCATACATGTTGTTTGTGTGTTTATTGCAAAAACATCATGTTGTCTGGTTTGCTAAGATGCTAAGAGAAATGGGCTGCAATTGAACAACCTACTGCACTAATCAGAACTGAATTTTCTGAATTTGAATTGATGTGTAAAACAGAATTTCAACTGCATTTCAAATTTGAATGCAAGTAAGAAGACTTAAAAAAAATTAATGACTGTAATATTTAACTAAAAAAATCTAATTTTGTCAAGGTTTGACAAATGTTTGTTTAAAATTTCTAAAAAAAAAAATTTCTAAAAAATCATTAAAAGCCTGATGATAGATAGATTTATTGATATTTTGAATTAGCCTTTTTATATTCTCATTTTGAATTTAGTTAGTTAATTTTTTTAATAATTTTTATTAATTTTCAAGTTTTTCATCTAATATTTATATTTTATTTTTATTTTATTTTGTTTAAACCTTATTTAAATTAATTAAAATGATTTTTAATAGTTTCAGTTTTAGTTAACAATAACAACACTGGACCAATTCAATTCAAACTCATTAAATTCTAAAAATTCCAATTTTTAACTTCGGAATTTTGCGAAACCCGGTCAGCTCCACACACCTAGGGCCCAAGTTCCAAGAAACTCCTTATTAGGAAAAGTGATAATACATGTAAAGAAACCCCTTAACTCAAGGGCTTTCCAGCTCATAAAGTCTTCTTTCCCTAAGGCCGTGGCACTTTTCTTCTCAAAGAAACCTGCTGGAAGACTGGCGGCCCCATCCCTCTCAAGCCGTGGTGCTTTAGCTGCTCGTCACCTCGCCCCGCTGGCAGAGGTCACCCGGGCTCTCCGCCGGCCGTGGGCCCTGCTTGGGTTTGTCTCTACTCGGTAGTGGGTCCAGGCTGGAGGTCTGTGAGAAGAAAGCGCTGCAGACTCCCTCCCCAGGCCGCAGCCCGTAACCTGAGCCCCGTTCTAGCCTTCTGCTCCCAGCAGGGCTTCAGCATGGCGCTTTGACGGAGGTGGATGGAGGCGCTTTGGGGGAGATGTGCGGAGACCTGCCACTGTGCGTGGCGCCTGTGTGATGCTCGGGGCTGATCTCGGGTCTGTGCGGCACATGGTTTGGGTCAGTTCCTTCCCACTATCTTAAGCAGCAGCATCCACATCAAAGCATCTTGAGTTGGGTCATCACATGCAGCTTACGGTATGAAGACAGCCATGTCATAGCGTGATCTCTTAGCTGTTTTAAAGCAAGACACTACAAGCAAAAACATGTTTTTTCATGCACTGGTCATTTTGGAGATTTTGTTGTTCCAGAGTAATGGAAAGAAAACATCCAAAACAGAAATTTAAGTGTTTATTTTATTACATTTCATCTATTTGCATCATCTATTTGTGGGATGGGTTTTTTGTTCATTCACACTGATTTTCACATTTTTATTCGTAAACCATTGTTAAAATAAATGAATGAATAATAAATAATACACTCTAAAAAGGCTGGGTTAAAAAATAACCCAACCTTAACCCAGCCGCTGGGTAACTATGGGACAGAACACGCGCTGGGTTGTTTTGACCCAAGTGTTGGGTTGAGCCATTTGACCCAGAATGCTGGGTTGTTTATTTAACCCAACCAGTGGGTCAGGTTAACTGTGTTGCTGGGTTAAACATTACCCAAACATTGGGTTATTTGTTGTCTCATTGCCTTGCTACGTTTATATTTACCAATATTACTACTACTAATAATAAATAACAATCACAAAAATCATAAAATTATTATTTTTCTGTAATACAATTACACAACACAAAAAAATGCAACTGTAAATATCAATTTAATGAGTTTTCACTTTTCTTTTTAAAAACATTTTTTGAACGGGTGCTATACTGTTACACATTACACCCAATCCATACAGACACAAATAAAATGTTTTTTGTAGATCAGTTTCTTTAAAAAACAAAACTTTGTAAACTAGGTACTGTAGATTCCTATTCTTTGTCAACATTGCAGCATCATAACACTATAAAATTGATTATTGCCACATGAGAATCAGTCCAAACATTGTGCCATTAAACCTAAGCCAAACAAAGAGACCTACAACAGACAATACATGTGACAAAAAATTAAAACGTTACAAGTGGCCAGAAAAAACTGTTGCCCTCAAATACTTCACACATGAAGACTCATGTCCATCGATATGATATACTGCATGCTGGAGAAATTCTCAGGAAGGAAGATGTTAGTGTAGCTAACATCAAGCACAAAAAAAGGACTTGAAAAAGATAAACAGCCTCAAGCAACAAGTCCGTTTCAACGGCATGGCCCGAAACAATGGTGAAGGTGTGGGATGTCGTCTCGTCACCAAGGCACAAAATATGCAGGAATGCATCACCATGTTGGTCCCCACCTGTTAATTACACAACACTTAGCCTTGCAACATAACTTACATTTTTACAAGTTGTAACTTTTAAGTTGACTTAAATAACGTTTAAGTGTATTTTACGGAAATCAGCCAAACCATCTGAGTTTTCCTGTGAACTGGGTCTGGTAAAGGTTGCTCAAACTAAATATTTATTGTGTTACTGATTTAGGTTTCTTTCTGCTTACTGGCACTTCTTGGTTGTCTACCTAAATTTCATCCAACCAATATGGCATAAATTATGGGGTATTTAAAGCCCCCAGTATATGTGTATGTGTATATATGTATAGTACTGTGCAAAAGTTTTAGGCCACTAGTATTTTAGCCAGCTAAATAAAAAATGGTTTAAGTCAGTTATTTCTATCTTTTGCTGTAGTGTGTCTGTAGGAAATATCAGTTTACATTTCCAAACATTCATTTTGCAATTAATTGTAATAATCCAGTGAGATTTTTGTTTGATCTGATCTGGTCATCATCCAGTCTGTCTGGATTGGAATGACATGAAGAAACAGAATAAACTGAGACAGACTAAATCCAGAACAACTGTGGCAACGTCTCCAAAATGCTTCAAGAAACCTCCTGCAAAGCTCCTGAGAAACTCTGCTCAAGTGCACCGAGGGCAAAAGCTGCTTTAGATTTAAAGGATGATCACACCAAATATTGATTTAATTTAGTTAATAGAAGATAATTGATAAAGAAAATCTATTTATGACATTATTTTTGACAGCATCCTCATTTTACAGCATTTTTTCACAAGTGTCCAAACTTTTAACAGTACTGTAGGTTTGCAGGTAGGTTCTTGAAGCGTCTTGGAGATGTTGCCACAGTTCTTCTGGATTTAGTTTGTCTCAGTTTCTTCATGTCATTCCAGACAGACTCGATGATGATCAGATCCGATCTGTGTGGAGCACTGGCTGTTGTCAGACATTCACTGGATTATTACAATTAATGACAAAATGAATGTTTGGAAATGTAAACTGATATTTCCTACTGACACACTACAGCAAAAGATAGAAATAACTGACTTAAAACCACTTTTAACTGTTGAAAATACTAGTGGCCTAAAACTTTTGCACAATAGGGTACAACGGGGCTAAAGGCGCCCCGGGATAAAAGGCACCTTTGATATTATTTTCATCTAAACCACTAGATGGCACAAAAACATGGCGTAGCACTTTGCAAAACATTCGCTTTTCAACATGCACGTGTTTATTTGTCTGATCTTTGACGTGATCGCGCGCAGCAGTGCAAAGTTGATTCTGTGCTTACTTGATCTTATATTTTATGTTTTTTAAAATGTAGATTTAAGTAGCAAATGAGAATCGCTAAAAATAATGCATATATTTTGAGACAAAGGCCTTCTTTATGATTTTCAGTTTTGTTTAAGATAATTAAAGCAACAGTTTTTAAATAAAGAAAGAATATGTAAAGGTATGGTATTTAGGGTAAAAAGCGCCTCTGCTGTTGGGGCTAAGGACACAGTAATTAACATGATAATTAATAGATCGCTGACTTTTCCATTTGTTCACACGTAACATGGCCGCGGCAGGCGCAGTGATATTACGCAGCGCCTGAAAGTAGTCCCCAGCTATATTATAACTAGTTACCTAGCTGGGGACTACTTTCAGGCGCTGCGTAATATCACTGCACCTGCTGCGGCCATGTTACGGCAACAAAGTTCCTTGATTATTACGCCGGAATGAGAGTATAGTTCTTAATCATATCAGCCTAGAAAATCGCAACTTTTCATTTTCTGCCGGTCTTAGTACACGATATAACTACAGAAGAGTCAAGTTTTAAATAGGAAAACTATCGAAACTCTTTGATCGTTTTTGAACGCGATGCTACTGGTCTTAATCGGATTCAATGATCTATGCTAAGCTATGCTAAAAGTGCTATCGCCAGACCCGGAGATCGGCTGAATGGATTCAAAAACGGTAAAACTCAACTTATTAACTCTGGGGGAGTTGGAGAATGAGCCTATTTCCAAAAAAAGTGGAGTGTTCCTTTAAGGTGGGCCTTTAGCCCCGTTGTACCCTACTGTGTATAGAGTAGAAAAAGTAAAAGAAACTTACAGGTTGTACGTCAGAAGAATGACTTCCAGGATTCTGGTTGTGGGTCTGAAGACCTTTCCTCCGTTCTTGTATATTGATTTGGAGAAGCAGAGTGGGCAGGACTTTGAAAGCACTCTCCCTTTCAGCATCTAAACCATAAGAATAATACAGTGCAAGCTGTGAAACTGATCTCACAATCAAAGATGTTAGTGATGTTCTGGCAGAGGTGCTGCTGTGTACACTCACAGAAAACAATGTGCTCAAATTTTAAAGATGTGGGACAGCTCCTGCAATATCGCCTTGACTATCGACATCAGCTCTCAGCGATATCTTTAACTATCATCAATACACTATAGGCTACCATCGTCTATCTGCACAACCCCACTAACAATTTAACCATTTCAAATTTCTGTAAACGAAACCATAAAATCTAAATTATTTCTTACCATGCCAAGTTTTTCTAGAAGCCTGGGGAACTTCAAGATTTCTGGGATGCTTGTAGACCCATTGCTGCGAATCCACCATTTCTCAATTTTTTTTGGAAGGCAAAACAAATTCTGTAAAATAAGGATGAAAAACTGGGTTAAAAGCTAGCAAAACCATACAGTATGCCAGCCTGGAAATTCAGTGATCTGCCTATTATTCATCAATCTCAAATACAAATTGTTATTTCTAACAGTAACATAAAGAACACATTACATGCCCTGCTTCCCAATGTGCATCCTATCTGCCCTAAATAGTATTGAAAATTACTACTATCACATAGAGTTTAGGATGGATAGTATGCACATTGGGACGCAGGCATAGCCTCTCTAACTTACTGTTAACCTAAAAAAACTTGTGTTCTGATTAAAGCAATAAAAGCATTCACTAAAACAGAGGAGAGAACACCATGAGAGATTAAGTCTAACTTTAGACAACATTTTAAGTAAAATATTTAAGAATATTACATACCATTTAAGAATAATATTACATACCTGCAATATTGTGGTTTAACGTTAAGGGTAGCTAATGCAGCTAACGTTACCTGAGGAAAAAAAAGAGCGCGAAAATAAGTTATTGTCGCAGACATTTACTCGAAAAAAAAAAGACCTTAAAAGATACATTTTAGTACGAAATGATCTAATTATGACAAAACATTACAAAGCCACACAGAAACGTTACACAGGCAGTAAGTTAACTGAACTTACCCCTGTATTTCTGACCTAACGATAGTTCATATCTTTTCCATGAGGCGTTAAAATATAAAACTTTGCACACGCGCACGCTCGCTCACACACACACACGCACGCACGCACACACACACACACACATAACTTATAGCCTATATTTATAACTTTTATATAACGATAAAGAGATTGCTGAGGCCTTTTTTGTCAACAAAAAATGTAGGCGGCTACTTCATTCACAGAATAACGCTAACTTTAACCCGCACAGCGACAAATCAAATACCACATTAACAGTGAAATCAGTGTGCTCTCACCACAGCTTATAAAAATAGAGGTAAATAATCATATTATCATATTAATTTACCTTATAATCCTGCTTGCTGCGAGTTGCTTGACCGTCTGACGATGAGACGAGTGAAGAACCCAGAAAATTCGATGAGGAGGAAAAATAAACAAACCGGTTGGGTCAAAATAACCCAACCCAGGTGTTCAGTGGTGAAAGAACCCCTTGCAGTCATTTGACCCAGCACTAATAACCCAACTATGTGTTTACAGTACCTCAAACAACCCAGAATTATGACCCAGCACAATTAACCCAACAATGTGTTTACAGAAATAACCCAGCACTTTTAAGAGTGTAGGCTAAATAACTTTTATTTATTCATTCATTTATTTTGGCAATGTTTATATGAATAAAAATGTGAAAATCAGTGTGAATGAACAAACATACCCCACAGTAAAAACTTGATTTATTTATTTTTTACTGAGGGGTTTGTTTGTTCATTCACACCAATTTTCACATTTTTATTCGTAAAAACATTGTTCAAATGTTAGCATGAATTTCAGCACAGCTCTTCAGTTTTAATGGTTAAAAAGAGAGATGTAAGATTTGAGTAAATAGCTAAACATTTATTATTCGACAACTGTCATAAGAATAAGATTCAGAATTAATGTGCGCTTTGTGAATTTTTTTTTTTTTTTTTTCAAATTTTAAGTAAATTCACTGAACATGGTAAAAATTATGGCTTTGACAAGTGTGTTTTTGTGGTTAGGCCAGTCATTTAGCTGTTAAAAATATTATTTGCAAATAGAACAAATGCATTGCTGATATGCACTCAAAAGTCCCTCTGAACAAGACTGTCCTCATTATTACAAACCAGCTAAGACCAGCAAACCACGTAAGGCTGGTTCTCTTAAGCATACTTTGAGGCTTCAGGAACTACATCTACACATCAGCGATCATCCCGTTGATTCACTGTACAACATCCATCCATTTTTTTAGACTAAATAAACACCACAGCTTTGACAGTGCGGTTGAACTTTGCTCCCCAAGACAGATAATTCAATTTCCTTTTGTTATTGTTTTTATGCTGGTACAGTATCCAGTTGCTTCCTTGTCTTGTGTCTCCCAAAAATATTTTCCTTTGACCTCGCTGTAGTTTATAGCCTCCGGCTCTCGCGGTGTCTGTCCCAGATTTATGCTGTTGTTCTTACGTGCTTTCTTGTCATTATACATCGATAATGTTCCACTCTCAAGCTCTGTGCACCTCAGTATTACTAGTATTCCTCACTTAGTGCCGCACTTTTGATTTGGTTTTGGAAGGTTTTTATTAGTTTTTAGTTTTAATTAAATTTATTTATACTCTTTCATTTTAGTTTTGATTCAGCACCACTCATGTGTTAGCCTTTGACCTATCTGGAATCTCTTGAAACTGTTAAGAACTTGTTCTGGTCATATATAATAATAATAATAATAATAATAAAGTATAATAAATGAAGCAGGTGATTGTTATTTGTTTGGTTTAATTGTATGTTGATTTTCATTTATTTCCATCATTACTGTAATGCCAGTTTTTACTGCATTACAGTAAGAATAATGACTTAATAAATAATTTAAAATGAGTTGGCATAAATTTTTGGAAGTATAGCACATACTATGTAGAAATGCATTATAATTTAAATATTTAGTTATTATTCATTTTAAGTATTATATTATTTTTCATTATTTTTATTATATTACTTTTGTGTACATTAGTCTTGCATTACATTAACAATAATTCAAAGGGAATGTATTTAATTGTGATGTCACAATGCAAAAAAAAAAAGATTTAGAGTTAAACACAATTTTTTTTCTTGAAGCAAAATATAATTCTTTCTTTCTTTCTTTCTTTCTTTCTTTCTTTCTTCCTTTCTTTCATTTCTTTCCTTCCTTTCCTTCCTTCCTTTACTTTCCTTACTTTTCTTTCTATTTTTTATGTGAAAATAAATCCTGAACACATTCTTAACCGGTATTGTACCGGTAGAGTCACTGTGCACTGTGTAAAAATGCAAAAATGTTTCTGTAAGGGGTAGGTTTAGGGGTAGGGTTGGTGTAGGGCAATAGAAAATATTGTTAGGTCAGTATAAAAACAATAGAAGTCTATGAAAGTCCTCACAAGTATAGAAATACAAACGTGTGTGTGTGTGTGTGTGTGTGTGTGTGTGTGGTGCTGGCAGCACTAGGGTGAGAACGGTGGCCGTGCCGCAGTGAGACGGGTTATAGAGTTGGAGTGTGACCGCATGATATTTTCTTGCCATGCCACATACCAACCACAGTGTGTGAGACAGTGAGTGTGTGTCTGCTGACTCACAATTTCAGTCATGCTCACTCTCACTAAATTCAACACAACAGCACTGAGAATATATTCCCTTGAAACTGGTTGTAGGAATGTTTTGAAAAATGTGTGTTTGGGGGCATGTTTAGAGAGTTTCTCGTGTCTTGCATTGTTTTATGCAATGAAATATTGCCAGTAATACTAATCAGATCCTTCTGTTTGTCACAATGGTAATGCCTTGATGCACAGTTTTTTATATGTGTTATGACTATTATGATTTCTTTTTCTTTCTTTTTTCTTTTTCTTTATTTCTTTATTTATATATTTTTATATTATTTATTTATTTATTTATTTATTTATTTATTTTTGCACTGTGACATTATTATTATTTTTATTTTTATTTTTTTACATTAAGCACATTTCCCCTAAATGCAATGGAAAAAAATCTTTTCAGTACTGCAGTGCCTTCAGTTGTTGTACATTTGAGTTTGTTTTTTGAGTTTTTCTTAATGCTGATTCTCATTACTGTAATATATCTCATTTTACTGTTATGATGTGTAAATATTTTACCATTTAACTAGTTTATTATTATTATTATATTCGTCTGCATAGTTGTTTATAGATTTCATTTGCATGTTGTTGGCAGAGATTTATATATATATATATATAAACTATTATTTATTTAATTATTTAGCATTACTTTAATGCTCTAATAATACGCACATTTCCCCCCAAATGCAGAGAAACAAAATCTTGATTTCAATTCTGCAATGCATTTGTTTGTGTTCCTATTGAGCTAAGGTTAATTTTTTTTTCTTAATGTTGATTCACATTACTGCTATACTGTACATTACTGTAATACAAATAACTTTAATAAAAATATAAAAAAACAAACATGAGAATGATTAACACAGTTTAACAGATACTATCATGTGGTGTATACATATTTTTAAAAAATGTATATGTATAAATATTTTACAATTTAAATATTATTATTAATGAACACATGCATGTTTTTTGGCCTATACTTGTAATTTCTATAGGCTTTTTTATATGATTGATTATATAACATTAATTTTTGTCTTCTGAAGTTCATAAAGGCTCTATCGATATATAAAACCAAACAAATCCAGTTCAATATAGTTTAGGACTGAGTGCATCTGATAGTTCCAGCATGAGTGAAATGCAAGCGCCCGTAAACATCCTCTGTCACGGGCCGTTCCTCGACAGACAGCTAAGCCTCCGCAGACTCTCCCCCCCCGATGGGACTTCCGTCCCGACGTCTAGAGCGGGGCAGAGCGGCACTTAAAGTGTCCGGGAGAAACAGCCGTTTATGTGCTAGATTCATAAGGGCTTTAAGGATCAAAGTCTCATCAGAGCGAGTGTGTGAAACGCACAAACAGCAGCCTGGCTGACATTACTGCACAGATTTATAGGGTATCTCTGGGTGGGAGAGCATGTCGTGGAGAAAAATAACGTTTGTTGAATTAATTGTTTTTATCACCAAAGCACCAAAATGAGATCCAGACTCAAAACTGGGACAGAGAAAGAGAAATGTCAAGTGAAAAGACTTCGCTAGGACTTAGACGTCTACCATGTGTTTTTAGACATTAAAAATATGTATTTTTTAAATACCTGCAAGTAAGCTTATAATCATTCACATGTTCATATATATTTGACTATATCAGTGTATCATTATAATATTGTACCATGGTGCAAAAATGATTTCATCAATTATTATTTTATTGTATTCTTTGATGCCTGAAGAGAAAGTAAACATATGACGGAAGTCTGACAACAGCGCATCTTTACAGTCGGTCTGATGGTTTGAGTGTGTGTGTGTGTGTGTGTGTGTGTGTGTGTGTGTGGGCTGGTGTGTTGTTGTAGTGTCAGATGAACGCTTTGCTCCAGAGCGCTGAGATTTGACAAGGAAAATTTGTCACCTAGGGCTCATGGGAGACGAGACGCTTTATTTCCAAAAGCTAATATTGTGGAAACGCTGTGTGTGTGTGTGTGTGTGAGTGACACTGCAGTGGGGGTAATATCAGCTGGTGGGTTTGCAGTCAGAACCCAGGGGACTCAGATCTCTGAGTTACGTCTTCAGGGAGGGTTGAACACACACACACACACACACACACACACACACAGAGTCTGGTCAGCTACCCTTGGAGACTCTCCATAGGCGTAAATGATTTTATACTGTACAAACCGTATTTTCTATTGCCCTAAAACCTACCCCTTACAGGAAACTTGTGCATTTTTATTTAAAAAAAAAAAAAAAAAAAACTAATTCTGTATGATTTTATAAACTTTTGTACCCATGGGGACTTCAATTTAGGTCCCCACCTTGACACGAGTCCCCGTGAGTCTGTGTGTATTCAGATTTAAGTCCCCACCAGGACATATAAACCTGTACAAACACATCTATCTATCCATCCATCCGTCCGTCGTTCTGTCATTCTATCCATCTATCGTTCTGTCATTCTATCCATCTATCGTTCTGTCGTTCTATCCGTCCGTCCATCTGTCTGTCTGTCATTCTATAGTTCTATTGTTCTAGCTATCGTTTGATCATTTTATCTCATTCTATCAATTGTTATATTGTTCTCTCTTTTTAATTTCTCTGTAATCTCCTTTTTCATTTCATTTCATTCTTTCCTTTATTATTTCTTTTTTCCTTTTCTTTCTCTCTTTTTTTTTAATACTTTTGCTTCACTTGTTCTTGTAAGGCCCGAGCATTACAGTTTTTCTCAGTCGCTTTGGTGCATTTCTCGAATCGTCCTTAATATTTACAAAGAAGTATGTGCATTTCTCAAAACAATTCGTACAAACAGCACCACACAATGGATTTCCTGCAAAAGCCTGTAACTTATTCAGAACTTTTAGTTCATCTCTCAAAAGTAAGTATTTATGTCAATGAACATATCAGTGCCATCAGAATAAGTCCTTGTGTCATTGTTCACAAACAAGATAGTCATGTTGTCAATATAACAGTCCTGATGTAAACTATGGAAACAGTTTGGATGACAGTTACTCTACTGAAATGCAGAAGGCTGCACTTTTTATGTGTGCCATATATCCATTTCAAAAGAACAAATTTACACATTACTGTATGTGGGATATTGATTGAAAGAGACTGTTTCGAAATATTTGAATTATTGAGGATATGGTCGATCTCCCAATATTTAGCTGCACCCTTCAGCCATTGTAAGGTCATGATTGACAACATGGTCCACAACAGTGGCTTTTATTTCATCCGATATGTGCCTCTGTCCTTGGCCTCTTCTGCCTCTTCCTCTCTTTTGCCTCTGTGCCCTTCCACCATGCATCCTTCGTCTATTGACCCTGATCGTTTTTTGGATGTTCATCCATTGTCAGAATTTGTAACTCTTGTGTTGTCCTCTGCCTATATATGAGAGAACTGGTTTATAATTGGATGATCTATATTCTCTTCATTAGTGAAAGTCAAGATCCACTTGCACTATTCATGGCAAAATTACAAAAAGTCTAAGAGAAATGTGTAGAAAATTTGTTTGACAGTTTATGACAACTAGATCAACCATTTTGCATGTAATGACTTATACGATGAACTAATGACTAGATGTTTTGAGGGGTAAGACTATAGCACAGAGAACTATATAATGCATTTTGAGCAACATGACAATAGCAACTGATAATGTAGAAAACCGCAGACAAATGTACATAATCAGCATGAATGTATCAAAGCAATCGCAACTTGTTCAAAAGAATGAGAAACTGATTTTATGATGTGCACAAGTGACTAAATGATGTGGAGGTTGAACAAGTAGTTTTGAGAATTTCATTTCTGATTTGAGAAATGCACCAAAGCGACTGAGAAAAACTGTAATAGTGTGAGGACCCTCTTGGACCCTCTTTGGCATTTTATTCTTTTCTTTTCTATTCTTTTCTTTTCTTCCCTTCCCTGTGCTGTTCATTTTATCTGTGCTGTGGGCTCCTGTAGGAACCCGAGCAGCCATTTAGCAGTGTTCAGATGTCTGCGGCCCTCAGGGAAGCTCTTCCTCGCAGACACTCTCTTTATTAACTCTCTGCCTCTTTGTGTGTGTGAGACAGTGATCTGGGGGAAAGACATCGGCCCGTCGTGTAACAGTAATTACTCCATTGATATTCCTCTTGCAATAACCCAGCGGTGACTCATTTGCATAAACTCGGCTCACTAGCAGAGAGACGGATGGCCGTAATTTCATTCAGACCCCACTGCACGTCTCTGTCCCTCGTCATGTCTCCAGGAGCAGTGTGACAAAACTACAGACACGGACCTGACTGATGCCTGTGCATCACACTTGGCAGGCTACAGCACAGGTACAAAAACAATAACTCTGATGCTCACAAAGCAATGCATCCTGGGAGATGAGAAAACTCCTGGCTTCCGTGTCATATCACTCACACCTGAGGAGCTTAGAAGCAAGCACGTTTTTTCACTCCTTCAAAGCGCTGCGAGCACAAAGGGGCTGTTCTCGCTCGCGTTAGCACGATTGAACCTGTCTGCACCTGACGCAGCGGGGAATCGCACGCATAGCTCTGAGGATTAGATGCTCTCAGCTCACATTCGGCCCGTGTGCGCTGGAGGAGAGGTTAGTCTCCCGGGATCATTACGGCCGTGACACAGGCATTTTCTAATCTGGACCCAACGTGAGGCCGGGGTCCCTGAGGCAGCGGAGTGATCGACACAGACAGAATAATGACAGCTCTGAGAACACTTCAACATGACTAAATGATAGAAAAAGAAAGAACAAACAGTTTTTGGTTAACAAAGTGTGGGAATATTTGATTTTTATCATACGGTTTTGGTATAGGTATGAGGAAAATGTGTCAAAATTACAAAATGATCAAATAAGAAAAGCTTGTAGGTGAACAAAGTGTGTGTGTGTGTGTGTGTGTGTGTGTGTGTGTGTGTGTGTGTGTGCTTGTATGAGTGTGTGTGTGTGTGTGTGTGTGTGTGTGTGTGTGCTTGTATGCATGTATATAGTTATTTTAGTACATCAAGTTAAACTAAATTAGAATGATTAATGTTGACTTGGCAACTATCTGTAATTAAAAAAAATAATAATAATATTTTTATTTCAGTTATTTCAGGTATTTGTATGTTGTAGTTTTTAATTTTTTTTATTTTAGCAAGTAACTATATATAAATAAACGTTTTAAGTTTGTTATTTATATGCTAATTTGTTTTTAGGTTAGAAGAAAGTGTGTGCATCTGTATCATTTAAAAAAAAAACTGCAATATTTATTTTATATATATATATATATATACACACACACACAGATATATATATATGTATGTATATGTTGAAGGTTTGCTATGTGGTTGCTAGGAGGTTTGTGTTTGTGAAACACCTGTGTGAACTTGAAGACTTCATACATTCACCAAAAATCACCAAATCACAGTTAATTAAAAGACATTGAGCAATAATGATGGAGTTAGTCTAGAGAAAAGATCCTGCAGTATTTTAGTGTCTAATCCATTGACATTCAGACAGTTTTCCTCTTTGGGGTCTCTGTATGGAGTGTGTTTTTGTGGGTCGTTTCTTTACCGCATTATTTGATTAGGTAAGTGGGCATGAAACCCTTATCAGATTTGAGTGAGCGAGTGCTATCATCCGTGGTTAGCGCTGTTCGGCTTTGATATCTTTCAACAGAGACAGTTTACTTCTTCCATGCCAATAATGCCATTATGGTCAGTGGTGCCGTTAGATGCCTCAGATAGAGCCGTGTCATTTCAGCGAGCCCTGGGTAAGAGATCCATCCTTTCACGACAGCACTGCACTTAAACCTTTCATTCCTACATGGAAATGTTTTCCTGTGAACGGGAGAGAGCAGAACTGCTTCGAGCTGTTTCCCTCGTTGGCCTGTTTTCGAGCCACAGGCGGTTGGGAATTTGCTTGTGTTGGACTTGCATGAGTTTCCACTTCTTGACGTTACTGTCATACTGTACATGCTGTACATGCTGTATAAGAGTCTGTAAGCCTGTAAAGTGTCATTGTGTCTACATGAGTGTTTTTTAGCTTTATAAAAAGCTGTTTTAAAATGTCATATGACTTCATATTCTTATTTTAGTAAAGCAAGAAGTATCCTCATATGTACACATAAAGAGAAAATCGATCATGTTTATGATATATATATATATATATATATATATATATATATATATATATATATATATATATATATATATATATATATATATATATATATATATATATATATATATATATATATATATATGATCATCAAGGCTGCAATATATTTCTGTGATCAAAGCGGCGTTTTTTAGCATCATTACTCAAGTCTTCAGTGTCACATGATCCTTCAGAAATCATATAATAGCATTTAATGTGTATATGTATATATATAAATAATTCAGTAACATTTCTTATTATTATTAATGTTGAAAACAGTTGTGCTGCTTAATATTTTTGTAGAAACTGACACATTTTTGTTTAGGATTCTTTGATTAGAACATTCAAAACAACATTTATTTGAAATAGAAATCATTTGCAACATTATAAATGACTTTACTGTCATTTAATGCATCCTTGCTTAATAAAATATTAATAAAAAAAAAAAAAAAAAAAATATATATATATATATATATATATATATAAAAAATCTGAAACGGTGGTGTGTATATATTTACACACACACACACACACACACACACACACACACACAACCATTTATTTTGTATATATTCATAAAATTTATATATATATATATATATATATATATATATGTGTGTGTGTGTGTATGTTGATATGGATAGATGGATGGATAGATGGATGGATAGATGGATGGATAGATGGATGGATAGATGGATGGATAGATGGATGGATGGATGGATGGATAGATGGATGGATAGATGGATGGATAGATAGATGGATAGATAGATAGATAGATATATGTTTATGAGTTATGTTAGTGATATTAGACAAATATTCATAAGAGGACTATAAATAAATATAAGAAAGAAGTATAAGCCCTATTTTTGTATGTCGTTCTACTTGAGCTCTTCTTATAGTCCTCTTATGAATATCTGTCTAATTTTTCCTTTTCCTTTTTGCTGGTGGTACTTGCATGAATTTGAGTGGTTATGACAACTGGAGTGAGTCGAGTGAAAAACAGACTCAAAGAGACTGAGTCTTCTCAGGGCCGGGCAGCGTTCACATCCACAAATCCTTAACAGATGTGAGTGTGAGCGTGTGCCAGGTGAATTTCACCCCTAGATACACTGAAATAAAGCCTCGCTCTCTCATTACACCTAAACACTTGCATTCGATACAAAGATTTTTACAGTTTCTGAAGAAACGTGTTTAAGCACGAGACTTCCATCCGGTCTAAATCAGATCTGCTGCTCATCCTGGTCTAGAAACCTGTTAGAGACATTGTTTCAGGATCCAGAGCTGTAATATAAAGCACGGTGGCAGCTGAATTATCGCTCCGTTCTGTTTTGAGAGCATAGAAACGGGAACCTCAGCGCAGTGTGTTCAAAATCACACGCGTTTGCCAGAACAGTATATATGGAGAAAATAAGAGTACGAGGCAGAAGAGGGGAGCGAGGGAGGTACAGACAGTCATCTTTTATTAGGTCTGTGGGTGTTAAGAGCGCAGTGTGGTTTATGGCCCTGGCCCCGCTGTATGAGAGCCCATATTGTGCACGGAGGCGGCCGGACTGAGATTCCTTTTGGCCCCTGTCGCGTGTTTTCTTTCCCGGCTTTTCATCGCACGGATTATGACCCCACCACAATTATACTCACTTCCAATCTCTGTTCAAAAGAGCCACGTATGGAAACAGTGCCGTGAGTGTGTTCTGCTCTCTGGCTCTCTGTATATATATATATAAACACTGCTGTACGATTTACTTTGAAGCAATCTTCACTCAGAAATTGCTAGTAAATTTCACAAATAATTAAAAAGAAAGCAAGTACACTCTGTCACTGGGGTGAATATGTACATTTTAGCTGCTGATATGTACCTTTTATAAGGTAAACTTGGAAAAATCATTGTTTGACTAAACGTAGTATTTTTAGTGCACTTTGCTCTTCATACTGAAATGTGCTTTTTAAATCTCCATATGCAGTGATTTGTTTCGTTTTATGCTTGTTTTAGCAAATGATTCTGATTCACTGTTTCCATGTTGCAATATCCTCATAAAAAGCACGGTTCACACAGCATTGGGCAAAACAGTCGATTAGATTTTATTTTAATGTACTATTTTTTTTTTTTTTTTTTTTTTCATTATTTAAATTCTATTCAGTTTTTATTTATTATTGCATTTTTTTTATTGTCATGTATTTTATTTAATTTTTACATTTATTTTCCCCCCAGCGTTAAGTATCTATATTATAGCAGCATTGTTTTCCAGCATGGCACATCCTCGGGGCGAGGGCCGGTCCGGGGCCACAGGTTCACCGAGGTCTAATAAAACCCATAACCTGCCGGTCATCTCTGATTATCTGCTGGAGATCACTGTCAATAATTAGATAACTAAGACATACGGAGCGAGAGAGTTATTCTCATCGTTTCGCTCCCCGTGGGAAATAATGTTTATTACTTCTGCCTGTCTTCCATCTGATTGTTTTGAATGAGAACATGTTCGCAAAGAATATTACTATGACAGAAAATTACAGTTACTTTTAATTGTTAAAGGGAAAGTTCTGGGTTCAATCAATGTTTAGCTTTATTGACAGATGCCGTTTATAGAGCTGATCTTGTATTGAACCTGGTACTTTTTCTGAATTTTCTGCATCGATCAGCCATAGTCGATGATGTTGGCTTGTTTTCTGGGAGTTGTTTCTTGTCTGGTTTTATAACGTGTTGTTTGAATCTTCTGTCTGAGCTTTCCGCGTGATTGGTCAATATGTGAGAAATCTGTCAGATGACTCACAACTATCACGTCTAGCAGTTGACATGATAAAATACGCTGATCAGTTTGATGAAAAGGAAACTGTGGGACTGAAGCCAAAAACGGCGTGGTGTTTACAGTACGTTGTCAGGTTCAGATCACATGTTCAGATGTTCAAAATGACACCGGTCTTTATTTCAGTATCAGTCAAAACATGCAAAATAAACATCAGCTTTCTGTAACTTTTAGCTTTACCCAACAGTTACTGTAGGCTACATTACTCGGTGAAATATCTTTTTTTAATTGTGATGATGATGATGATAATTATAATAGTGTTATTCAGGTTTAGCATTAAAAAGACAGGTTCGTCATTCTCTTTATTTTAATTAAGGCTTTAGTATAATTGCACGACTTGTAGACAGTTAGTTTAGTTGGACTGCTGGTTTTCTCCCTTGAATTAAATTCATCTGCTTATATTCTCATGTTTACGTCACTTTGGATAAAAGTGCTAAATAAATGCAAGATGCTTATTTATTTAAAATAAAAAAAATTACTGTTTATTTTGTTTTAGTAATTTTTAAAAATGTCATATAGTTTTATTAATTTTTCAGTTTTAGTGTTATTTTAGTACAACTGGTAACACTTTGCTATAAGATTAGCAAATTAGTTAAAATTAATGTTAGTCAATTGAAATAAAACTGTTCATTGTTAGTTCATATTAGCTCAGGTCCATTAAATAATAGTAACAGATGCGATTTTTGAATTTAATAATGCAATAGTAAATGTTGCATTAGTTAACATTAACTAAGATTAATAAATGTTTTAGAATTGTTTTTAAATTTTAGTTCATGTTAACAAATGGAACCATCAAGTTAAACTAACAATTAGAATTGTTGCCTTAGCAACTAGCTGAAATTAAAATCAGTTTAAGTTTTTAAATATTTTACTTTATTTCAGTTCTGGTTGTAGTGTTAGTTTAATAACGCTGTCCCACACACACTTCCTCCAGCAGTGCTGAGGGTGTGTGTATTGCGTGCGCGTGGCTGCGCTCTGTCCTGATTGAATTAGACACCCGTCTGTCATCAGCCTCTCAGCCGGCAGCTGTGAGCACACGCTCCTCTGAGATGCCCCTTTGTCCCGCCCACACAAAAGACACCCTGGCACAGAGAATAAAGACGCAGCAGAGCTCCTGTCACTCCGCTTGTGGCTCATAGTTAATGCAGGGTGTGTGTGTGTGTGTGTGTGTGTTTATATCTCAGCTTTTGATGGGATGAAATTAAAGGGATGCTCAAAATACACTCTATAGCAAATCTCTGCGTAATTGTTTATATCATCACAAAAATATTAACTATTTTATTGCACAGCTCTATATATATATATATATATATATAAGAATCAGAATGAGCTTTATTGCCAGGTATGTTTACACATATGAGGAATTAGTTTTAGTGACAGAAACTCCACAGTGCAACAGAACGACAAGACACAGATAATAAAAAGAATAATGTACAAAATAGCAAAAAACACAATATATAATATAGACAATTATGTAAGAAAGACAATAATGTAAAGTTGGATATACTTTATATTGCATCTGCTTTCATACAGTATATTCACAAAAAAAAAGTAATATGTGTGTGTGTATATATATATATATATATGTCACAAAATGTAGCTATATTCTCATCCAACTCTTTATATAAAATTATCTAAGAATATGTAAGTAAGTCTAACTTTCTGCATACACTTGTGTAGGCCAATATATATTAAACTAAATTTAGGGTTATTAAACCCAAGCTAAAACTTAACCATTTGCATTACTTTAAATACAACAAATGTTAACTTAAGTTTAAAAAAAAATAAAATAAAACTGTATTTTATTTTGGCCAAGGTAACATTTCAAACTATTGTTGAGTTGATGTACTAAATAAAATGATTAACTAAAAGTTAAACTGAAATTAATAAAAACCATATAGATATATAAAAAATAACTAATACATTTTATTTTTAACATTTATTTTATTTTGGTCTCAAAATGTTACATTTATATTTTAGTTGACAAAAATTGACAACAGCACAATAAAATTACTAAGCTTTAATTAAAATTACTTTAAAAATGAGTAAAAAAATCATATCTCAATGTTATTTTATATTTTTAATTATTTGAATTTATATAATATTTCTTATTGTAAATATCTTAAAATATTACTTAATTTTAATTTATTCATTTTATTTATTTACTGTATATAATATTTTATTTCTTTCTTCGTATTTTTAAACTATATAAAAAGTTTACTTTTTATTTTATTTATTTACAGTATATACTGTATATTTATTGATTATTTTAAACTATATAAAATTTTTATTTTATATTTTAAATTTGATTAAAAGAACAACAAACACAAAATAAAATTACTAAAACTAAGTAAAATTACAACGTGAACAAAGTATTGAATAATTCAAAACATTAATAAAAACTGTCTCAAGTTTATCAATTATACTAAAATAACATATATGTATAGCAAATCTGCTTGCAAAATGTGAACTATATTTTTGCCCAGCTCTGATCAGATCAACATATGAAGATATTCTCAACATTAACATCATGTTTTTCTGTAAAGCTACTTTGAAACAATGTGTATTGTAAAAAAAAAAAAAAGTGCTATGCAAATAAATTTGAAAAGTTCAGTAGTCAGATCGTGTATGCAGTGTGTAGTTAAAGAGCGAGGTGGTGAGGGTCACCCGTGGGAGTCATTCAGACATGAATCTCCGTGTGTGAACTGTGAATGTTATGGGTGGGGGAGCAGGTGAAGGACTGCCGGAGGGAGACAGTGGGTGTCAAACACCTGCACCCGGTTCAGCGTGAGGCCTGAGGCCTGATTCTCACACTGCCTGCAGGAGCCGAGCGCTCAGAGCTTTGAGTCTTTACCGCTGAGCTGAGGAGAAGAACGACGTCAGGAGCCATCCATGGGCCGGTGCTGTTAGCCTTTGTGCTGAGATTTGCATATGGCTGCTAATTATGTTTGTGCAGCAGATGCAGTTATGTCTCTGTTATGTTTGCTGTAAATATCAGCTTCATCTCTTCTTCAGTTCGTCAGGTATGGAAGCCGTTCCTGCCTCAGAGTAAAAAAATAAAAAGAGAATTGTGAGTTCATATCTCACAATGTTACTTTGTATTTTAATTTTTTTTAAGTTGTTTATTATTATTATTATTATTATTATTATTATTTTATCTTTATATTTAATTTAATTTATTTAGATTTATTTAAACTTTATCCCAAAATGTTTTTTTTTTCTTCAGATTTTATAAATATTTCCCAGTTTAAAACTCAAATTAAAACCTATTTATTATTATTATTATTATTATTATTATTATTATTATTATTTATTTTATTTCTTATTTTAAACGATCTCAGAATGTTATTTTATTTTTTAATTATTTCATTTTAAACTTTTTCTTTTTGATTTGAAATGGAAACAAGCTTCAATAAAAATACAAAAATTAAAACAGAAACAAGCTAAATTTGATGCATTCATTTTTAAATTAACATAAAAAAAAAAAACGTTTTTGTAAATCTTGTTTTCATATTGAGGAAGAAATATTCTTCCATATTTAAAAGGGAAGAAACTTTCTTTCTTTTACATTGTTTACATTTTTTTTTTTTTAAATTTTACATTTTCTGGAGAAATTTTGTTCTGGGTCTTTGCCAGGGTGTTGCTATGCAGTTGTGTTATGGGTGGTTGTTTTTTAAACTGTTCAGTTTTTTAGAAGTCTTAAGAAATAAGTAAGGGTTTGCAGTGCTCCAGTCGTTTATCATTGCACTCAAAGTCCGCCTGTTGTTGTGACGTAAACAGTGTCGGTTGGACACACACGCACACACACACACGCACACACAGATGTTGTGCTGTGTGAGTAATGAGATCAGCACGTGGAATTCAGCTGAACCTGTTTGCTGATGAACGCTGGCCGCATCAAAGATCCACTCAAATGTGAAGGAAGTCTTGAGAAATCTCTATCAGCAGATAAAATTAGACATTTGCATGTTTCAGCACGCAGTGCATATTTCAAAAACTGTTTTGTTCTTCCTTTACTGCTGTTGTTCAGGGTTTGTTCTTTATAGCGTCTGAGTCTCGCCAGGTTACAGTGCTCGTGTGGGAGAGAGAGAGTGTTTTATTCGTTTGTCTACCATACGTCATTCAGGCCCACGAGTCTGACCCTCGTCTAATGTTTCAGAGTCTCCATGTGTTGTTTGCTTTAGTTAAAGGCTGTTGTTATAGAAACTATATTTCTATTTCTTCTGTTTGTGAGCTTTTTTTTCTTTCTGGTTGGAAACATCAGAAGAAGTTCTATAGGCAGTGAAAAAAGTAAAAGATAGATAGATAGATAGATAGATAGATAGATAGATAGATAGATAGATAGATAGATAGATAGATAGATAGATAGATAGATAGATAGATAGATCACAGTTCTGGGGTGTTGTAATGGCAGTTTTTTTCTTTTAATTTTTATTATTAATATTTGTTTTTAATTTGAATTTTTTTAACAGTTTTTATATTTTCTGATTTCATTTTAATTTTAGTTAAGGTATTAGTAATTTTGATGTTTATTTTTTTTTGTTAAAAATATATCTATACTTTATTAATTTTATTTAATAAAGTAAGGTAAAGCACCTGCTTACCCTTTTAGTTGTTTTTTTGTACAAGTGAATATAAGTTGATATATATATATTTGTTTTTTATAACAGTTTTTTTATTTTGAATTTTTATATTATATTATATTATATTTTCTTTTCTTTTTAATTTTATTTAAAGTTTTAGTAATTTTGTGTGTTTTTGCCATTTTTATTACTTTAACTTTAATTTTTATTAACTTTATTTTAGTTCTAAGTATTTTAGTATATCAAGATTAACTAAATGAAAATGAATAATGTTGCTTTGGCAACTAGCTGAAGTAAAATATTTTTCATATTTTTCATCGTGTACCTGTACAACTAATGTGTTTAATGGTTTAGTTTTAGTTTTTGAGAATTATAATAACCCTGTTTTGTGGTTGCTAGGGTGTTCTGGGTGGTTGCTAGGTGATCTGTAACTGCTAAAGTTTGTGTGTGTCTTTCTACTGTCGTTCATCTAGTTCTGTTGGACTGTAGATGTTCTTTTCTCATGGTTTCTATGGTAATCTTCACTTTTACTGTCTGAGCGTCTGCTCTCCAGATCTCTGTTTGTTTAGTAAGTTGAATCACCTCATTCAAAATGGGCTGGTTTTCGGTAAAGCACCTGCTTACCCTTTACTGCAGGTCACAGCATTCCCTTATGTTTGCTCATGATTATATTTATATTTATATTTATATTCATACTCTTAATTTATATATTTTTTTATATTGTTATAATTGTATATATTTTATATTTTAAATTTAATTTTTTTATATTATATTATTTTCAGCATTCCCTTATGAAAATTCACAATGGCTTTACTATTTATTTATTTACTTACTTACTACATTATGAAAATTTACCTTGACTTTAGTATGTATTTATTTATATTTATATTTATATTTATATTTAGTTTATAATTTTTAGATTTATTTATTTTTTGTAGTTCTATATCTAGTTTTTAAATGTTTAGGCTACCATTTTAAATAAATTGTAGTCTGAACTAGAACTATACATTTTATAAACCACAGTAAAGTATTGTTTTTGTTTGTTGTTTTTTTCCTTTAATAAGAGCTTTTTTCTCTCTCTGTATGCTGGTCATGGCACATACGGTGGTATAGATGCACACTTGCATTTAATTATATGTACATTTTACATAAAAGCATAAATTGACTCTAAAAAAAACTTGAACTGACACTAAAGGTCTCTGAATTTTTCTGTCTGGTTGAAGCCTCTACTGTAATAGTCGCCACAAACCACAGAAGTTCTCGGAGCTGAACTTTCCCCCGTTTCTTTCAGTCTGCAGGTTTCAGCCTTCATCAGGATCCAGCATCCCACAATGTGCCAGCGCTGCTATGGAAACGTGCCGCTCTGACAATGGCCTGCGCTCCGCTTGGCTCTTTTGTTGTGGAGTCAGAGCCGAGTGTCTGAGTGTCAGCGCACATCCAATATTTACTCTTAAAGCTGAGACAGAGTTGGCTCTTGGCTCTCTGAGCTCCAGTGTTCCAGCCTGAGGACCAAATCAGACAAAAACTTCTTCAGTGTTCGAAAATAATAGTGCGTTAGTGGGGTATATGTCAGTTCATGTGTTTCTTAAAGCAGAAGAAAATGAAGGCGATGATGTTATGTACTTTTTAAAATCTTTTGAATAATTAAGAAATAATGTTCAATAATGGTGTAAAGTACATCTTGCCAAATATAATAGACATGAAAAGTTGACTTGAGCTTAAAATTATTTAATTAAAAAAAAAAAAAATATATATATATATATATATATATATATATATATATATATATATATATATATATATTAGCAAATGATACAGTACAATGACACAAATACAGTAAAAATAAGAATTTTGTTTTCATGATTTTATATCACAACAAAATTTAAATTATGCGTATGTAAAATATTAATAATATTTAATATTATAATTAATATCAATATTTTATTAATATTATTTACTCTATATTAATAGGAATTTTCCCTGGTTTATATATATATATATATATATATATATGTATAAATTGCTATTAATATAAATTAAATAATATGAATAAATTTTGATAATTATATATAGCCATATTTTTGTCTTGTTTTTTTCCAGTAAAAATATTTAAACATCTTTAAAATAAGTAATAAAAAACAATCAAATAAAACTATATTTAATAAATATATTAATATTTTTTTCAAAAAATTTTAAATTAGTATATTAATTCATTTTATTTTTTGCCATTTTTTTTTTCGTTGTATTCTAAGAATAAACATCTAATGTTAATGCATGAATTTCATTTCCTGGGATTGTTAGATTTATGATGTAAATGTTTGTTGACACACACACACACACACGCATATATATATAATAAATTGAGATTTTGAATCAAATGAATGAGGAGTTTTAAGGCATCAATAATTAATTAGGCAGATATTTCCCAGGCTTTGGTCAAGTAAACATTCCAGACCTGAGGTCTAATAATCGAAGGATTACCACTGCTAATTAAAACTCAAACAAACATCCCTTTGCACAGCCAAAGGTCTGTAAAACGGTGGGAAAACACACACGCTGATCCAGCATCACTCTCAGATGTGGCTAAAGCTCCTCTAAGAGGAACTGATGGGGGTCGAGGTGAGGCACTCGAGACTGGCCGTAATCTCTCAGCCGGGTCACCCACAGATTAAGGGCCCTTGTTAAATAGTCTCCAGCGCAGTCCTCCTTGCACATGCTCGAGGACCTCCTCTTCAAAACGCCCCATATTACTGTTTGTTTAGTCTCTGTGGGCCGAGCACGAGGGTCAGCGGTAATTTAAAACCGGACTGTGAGCTGATCCAGCCTCGGGCGAGTAAAGACTCACCCTTATTTAACGTTTCAGTGCCGTAACCTCATGCTTGCTAAACTGGGGTCTGTTCCAACAGCTAGTGAGCTGCCTACCTAGACAGCATTTTAAAGCATTATAAGTGTCAAGACGGTTCCTGATGGGAGGCATAATTATCCTTCTAAGATATCATCTTCTTTTGCATAATCATATCTATACTTTATGGAGAAGGCAATTGCAGAATGCATGAGCTCAGTGTTAATTATAAAGATACTTGTAATTATAATTTATAAAATATAATTTTATTCTTATAATAATTATAATATATAATAAATTATGTAGAATTTTGTGATATTCTCAAAATTGTTTATATATTTTCTATTTTATATATAATTCTAATTTCTACTTTTTTAAAATTCATATTCATACATCTATTGAAGGGGCCAGATCTATTTATTTAATATTTTTAAATATATAAAATATGAAAGAAACAGAATAGGCTCCTTCAGTAGTATGAATGGAAAAAGCATAAATGATCTTATTTTAAACTCATAATTCTGTCTATACTTAGAAGAATCAAGTATCTTTAAAATATATAAGTACAGAATAAAATTATAATTTATTGTACATATTATATACAAACCTGTTAATACACATATATATGTATATAATGTGTACATGTGTGTGTATATATATATATATAAACATTTGTATTTATGTATGTATGTGTTTATATGTATATTAATATGTATAATAAATCATTTACAATTATTTATATTCTTAATTATGTTTTTATATTTGATTTTTGTATACAATTTATATCTACAGTAGTTTATGGATACATTTTTTTTTCTATTTTATATGATATTTATATATATATATATACAATTTTATTTGTATACTTATAATTCTATTTCTATATTACATTATATTTATTACATACATATTCATATTATGTTATATTTCTGTTATATACATTATATTTTATATATCCTATACTTAAAATGTTTAAGTATGGTTATATTATATAAGCCATATAAATTTACAATAAAATTATGAATAATGCATTATAGATACGAGTATACATATTTATACAGACAAAAAATTCCTATCTATATATCCATCCATATTATATCTATATTTTCAGTGATATGTCATACTTCTATTTATATATTATATATATATATATATATATATATATATATATATATATATATATATATATATATATATATATATATATATATTTCTATAATAAAAAAATTAACTTCATTAAAATTGATTGTTGTATTATTTAATATTTGTGCTGTTTTTTTCTTTTCCTTTAATATTTTTTTCCCCTATAAATGTGCATTTGAGCAATACATCTTGAAAGAAATTTATATTTGTATGCTTAGTGAGTCATTTTGATAGCTTAACTATACTTTAACTCTGCTTGAGAACTTTGCTTTTGTATAGTTCACAAGTATGTAGTATGTAGAGCTATCACGTAGTTCCGTTTGGGTTGTTATGCTCCCTATGTAGGAGATAAACAGCTAGGCAGCTCACTAGTTCTTGGAACGGAGCCTAAGAGCAAGAGCTCTTCACTTCAAGTAGCTTCCACTTAATTAACTCTCCGTCATGATCTTTTCACTTTGATTCTCTCCAGAAGTAGTTCATATGGTGTATACTGGACAACAATGACTGCACATCTGCTGCGGAGGCCGCGCTGGCCTTTTGACATCGGCGTTAAGACAGAGATTAAGCAACACTATAGATCTTGAGGAAAATCTGGCTCACCACTCATGTGCTTCTACCAGGCTTTATTGGTTTGCACAGATGCCCCTCACGTAAAATAAACCCAGTGTTCTCTGTGTCAGCCAATGGGACACTTCGGGAGGTGGGGGTAGTGGCAATATCCTCCTGTCAATCATGAGCTGGCCTCTTTCTGATTGGTCTGTGTTCAAGCCAAGCAGCTGCAGGCCCTAGACTGCAATTAGCAGCCGTGTTACTGCAGCTCTGGGTATATTGTCAGATCGCTCACTTTAGCAGCGAATAGAGTCCCGCTGAGCTGCTAAACAGAGACGTCTGCTTTACATCAGCCAAACCAACATGGAAACGGGCCAGATGAGGAGAGACACTCATTAAACTGCTCCAGAGTTAGGGGAAAGGAGGGTCAACGCTTGGGTTACTAAGTTATTAAGGGAGGAAAAGTATGGAACTTTGTATTTCATTTTTAAAGATATGTAATTAATAATTATTAATTTATTTATTTTTTCTGAAAATGTGAGTATGTGTTTGCCCATTCAAACCTGCTGTAGGGCGTTGCCATGTAGTTGCAGAGGTTTCAGAGTAGTTTTTAGCACATTGCTATGGTATTATTTCATTTTTTATTATTTTATTTATTTATTTTTTTGCTAACTTGCCTACCTACAGTAGACAGCATTATTGGGCATGAACATGCTTGTGATGGCAAATAATACTATCTAGACTAAATAATACCATTATTTTTTTTCTTAATAATTATTAATATTATTTTCATAAAAAATCAGCACATTTACCCCACATTTGATGCAAAATCATCACACTATTTGTTTGTTTGTTTATTTTATTT
Organism: Acrossocheilus fasciatus; assembly: GCA_036784905.1. Classification (NCBI taxonomy): domain Eukaryota; kingdom Metazoa; phylum Chordata; class Actinopteri; order Cypriniformes; family Cyprinidae; genus Acrossocheilus; species Acrossocheilus fasciatus. The sequence continues at coordinate 41,064,755 of CM071942.1, forward strand.
TATTTTATGAAATAGCCCATGACACCCAATAATGATGTCTAACTAGGCCAAATAAGACTATTCATATTGTTTTTTATTAATTTTCCATATTAATTTTATTATTATAACTAATTAATTTTTAACAATGTTTTAACATTCTTTTTCATTATTATTTTGATCCAAATTTTCCTTATAGTTTATCATCGCTTTGGGGCAAAATTATCTTTCTCATTATTTCAACGCTATATTTTAAGTTCAGTAAGTGACACTTACTACCATGATGTATATTTACAACTGTAGTTTGCAAATTAATTTTTTTCTTGTTTTTTGTACTATAGTAATTTATTTTATTTTTTCATTTTATTTAATTTTATTTAATTACATTTTTTTTTTTTTTAATTAAATTGTATTTTATATTTGTTAGTTTGCCTAGCGCTACAGTGTTTTTGGGCATGAATATGCCTGCGATACCCAATAATGTTGTCCAGCAGGGTTGCTCAGCCCTCGGTTTTGAACCGCAGCCAATAAGAAGCTGGGAGAGAATGGACTCATTCAGGCCTGTGGTCAGATCTGGCTTTGATAATGCGGCCCGATACTGCACAGATGCTGCGGCCAGGGTTTCTTCTACTACCTACACAAAACCTGGACTTCTGAGAGACCATATTTAGACCGTGAGCTAAGATCTGTTCTGGTCTGTAAGAAATTACCCTCTAATCAACTTGTAGGCGCTTCTATTTCCTAATAGACGCTGAAAATGAGGCTTCCAGTAAGGGTTTTAGGAGAACTTATGTCATTGTAGGACTTTTTAAGCATATGATCTGTAGAAAACCATCTGTTTCAGTACTTAAAGATCTGAAGAACTTACAAAGTCTCTAAAAGACTGTATAGCTCAACTCAAGAAACTTTTACAGCCACAGATAGCTCTTGGTAAGTTCTTTGCTGAAGCTAAGGTTTTATTTTGAAGTGTAAAGCAAGTGTAACACAATGTTTTGTGTGTGTGTGTGTGTGTGTGTGTGACAAATGAGGACATACATTTGTATAATGACAATGGTATGACAGGTATTACAAGGAGAAGGTGACGTTTCAGGACATTACACCATGTCCCCACTTTTCAAAACGCTTATAAATCACACAGAATGCAGTGTATTGAACATCTGAAATAGCAGAAAGTGTCCTGTAAGGGGTAGGTTTAGGTGTAGGGTTGGTGTAGGGAAATAGCACATACAGTTTGTACAGTATAAAAACCATTACGCCTATGGGATGTCCCCACTTTTCACAAAAACAAACGTGTGTGTGTGTGTGTTGTCTTTTGTATTCACGCTCCATTATTTGATCATACTCTGTTTGCTGTTGTGGTCGAGCTGAGTAAACTCCAGTCTGAATAGAGCTGCCAAACTCAGGAAAAGCAGCTGTCCAAATACACACACACACACACACACACACACACACACACACACACACACTCTCACTCACTCACTGTGTACCTGCTGTATTCGATCGCTCCCTTTCACACACTCTCTCTCCTCTTTCTCATCTGATTATATCTCTGTCTTCTTCCTCTCCTTCACTGCTGTTGCTACTTAAAGAGAATTTTGTAGCATTTAATTGAGTAATTTCAGGCATGATTTCTCCTCAAAACAGTTCATAATTTAGTTTTATATGAACATTACAACTGAACAGGTGAATCTTGAAAAAAGAATATATATATATTATGTCCTAACTACTTTTACTATTGGGTATTATTATTGTATTATTGGGAATGCATATTTTTTTCTTAGCATTAGGCTTAATATTCCCTATACAAATTAAAATGATTTGTCTTTAATTATTTTTCTGTTTTTGCATGGACATGGAGATTTTATGATATTCATCTATATTTAATTTTTCACGGTCTTTTTTGAAAGATAAATATTGAAAGATTCCTTTCCGCTTCCGTGTTTACGTTTTGATCTTAATCAGGAATTGAGCGTGTCTGTGAGCGATTAGCATGCTAATATGTTTGGAGCGGTGAGGGATGATCTTCAGGAGATGTTGTATCGGGGGCCGGAGTTTACTCTGGGGCCCCGGACAAACACTCGCTCCGTTTACTACAGCTGTCTCTCTGCGTTTAACTTCAGTCTCATTAGACACAGCTAGTGCTAATTCACACAGCCGAAAGCAGAATAATTAGTCTACATGATTAACAGTGTTATGTTTGGAGTGGTTGCTGTGATATTAAATAGATCAACCTATTAAAGCTAGTTGTAATTAAATAAAAGAGACAAGAAGCATCATATTCAAAGAACTTGATCACTTATTTTTTTATTATGCAACAATATTCAAATACCTCTCTAATGATCTTCCTAGATTGGGGTTTAAAAGGAAATTGATATTCAGTAATATTCTTTTTTTTATTTTTTCAAGTAAATTATTACTGAAGCAAGAGTCCCACTTCCGACACTTGATACATCCGAGACCTTTTGAATTTTATAGAGGAGAGTGGATGTGGTTAATACGCTTTGATAGGACCAGAATGCAGTAAAACGTGGTAAATGTGCCGGGTTTGTGTGGACTACAGGGTATTTTCCATACAGCACCTTCAGAGGAAGGCTCCAGTGTTTAATGACATCTTTTGCTCTTTTGTAGTGCACATGCATCTGTGCTGTATGGATGTGGAAGAGGCGGTTGGAAAAATCAAACACACACACACACACACACACACACACACACACACACACACACACACACACACACACACACACACACACACACACACACACACACACACACACATACATACATTGAGAGGCCTGCAAGTCCATAATGGCATCAAAGGGCAATGTAAAAAGACTGGTTAAAAAGGATATAATTACTTTCAAATGACGTACCAGTCACAATTGAATACATGTGTTTGCAGAGACTGGCGGATTTTAGAGGATTCCTCAGGTGAATTTATTTATACATTTATATATTCATAAGTAAGAAACATGGCAAATGAGATCTCTTTAACATCTTTTTTCTGCTAGACAGCAGTGAGTATCCTTCACTTATTTAATAAAAAACAAATAAATAAAATGTAATATTATTTTTTAAATACTATTATTTTTAAAACTAAATTTTAACTTTTTTTCATTATTTTTATTAACTGTATTTGTTTATGTGCTCAGATTTGCCATTCATATATATATATATATATATATATATAGAGAGAGAGAGAGAGAGAGAGAGAGAGAGAGAGAGAAAAAAAAAATTGTTTTAAATTGTTAAAAATATTACATTAATTTAAAATATTATTATTAAAGCTCATTAAGATCATTTGTTTTTTTATTATTTCTATGAAATTAATTTAATGTGCTTTGCCAAGATACCAAAGTCTTGCAATCAAAAGTCAGAGATGAAATCAATAATTTCTCATCAAATCCTTCAAGGAGCGAATGATCAGAGCTGCTCTACATTCATTTTATGAATTTGTGGAACTGAGACAAAGTTGATGCATAAATTAAAAACATAAACTTCCGAGCAGCACATTTTTCCTGAATATCATATTTTGCTGTATATTTTGGCACCTGTATTGAATTGTACGTGATGTCTTCATGTTTCTAAAGCACTTAAAGCAGATCTTAGACATGTTGTTGTGAGTAATCTCTGGTCTTAAGCTCTGTGTCTCAGTCGACTGGTGTTTGGAGATGTTTGCTGGTTCTCCATAAGCCCGTTCAGACACGGCTGCGCTCCGCAACTTTGGTGGCGGCAAACGAGGGATAAATTATTGTTTGTGTTTGTTACATTTCTGGTCTATAGCAAACAAATACACAGAGAAGGATAAATAAACTCCCCCACACACATACAAACACGAGTATCACATCCACACTCTGAAGATCACAGATTTGAAGGCTTTTCTAAGCATGATTGACTGAGCATGAAGACTCTCCCTTCTTTAGGCTGTTTTAATGCTATTAAAGAGGGATTAGTTTCAACCACTGCACTGCGTCAATCAAATCCACTGCATTCTCACACACATTTAGACATAAAAGAGACTAAAAAAACACATGCATCTTCTTCTTTGTTAACTTCCTATATTATTAGTGAAGCAAGCCCTTGTAAAAAAAAAAAAAAAAAAAAGGGTGCATAATTGTATTTTATGTGTACTTAAAAATCTTCCGGAAATGTTGGGACGTTTTTAAAATTAGAATAAAATGAAAACTAAAAGACTATCAAATCACATGAGCCAATATTTTATTCACAATAGAATATAGATACCATGAATGTTAAGACTGAGAAATTGGCTCATTTCAAATTTGATGCCCACTAGAGGTCTCAAAAGAGTTGGGACGGGGGCATGTTTACCATGGTGTAGTGTTTCCTCTTCTTTTCAAAACAGTTTGAAGATGTCTGGGCATCGAGGTTATGATTTTCTGGAGTTTTGTAATTTGGTCCCATTCTTGCCTGATATGTTTCCAGCTGCTGAAGAGTTTGTGGTCGTCTTTGACGTATTTTTCGATTAATGATGCGCCAAATGTCATCTGGAGGGGAGCATATGTTGCTCTAAAACCTTTTTATACCTTTCAACATACATAGTGCCTTCCAAAACATGCAAGCTACCCATACCGTATGCACTTATGCACCCCCATACCATCAGAGATGCTGGCTTTTGAACTGAACGCTGATAACACACTGGAAGGTCTCCCTCCTCTTTAGCCCGGAGGACACAGCGTCTGTGATTTCCAACAAGAATGTCAAATTTGGACTCGTCTGACTATAGAACACTTTTCCACTTTGAAATAGTCCATTTTAAACAAGCCTTGGTCCACAGGACACGACGGCGCTTCTGGAAAGTGTTCACATTTGGCTTCCTTTTTGCATGATAGAGCTTTAGTTGGCATCTGCAGATGGCACGGCATATTGTGTTTACCGACAGTGGTTTCTGGAAGTATTCCTGGGCCCATTTAGTAATATCAATGACAGAATCATGCCGATGAGTGATGCAGTGTCGTCTGAGGGCCCGAAGACTGGAGAAACTTTATTTCTCCAGTTTCTCTGAATCTTTTGATTGATGTTATGCACTGTAGATGATGAGATTTGTAATTTGATGTTGAGGAACGTTGTTTTTAAAGTATTCCACAATCTTTTTACGCACTCTTTCACAGATTGGAGAGCCTCTGTCCATCTGAGGGACTCTGCCTCTCTAAGACATCCCTTTTATAGCCAGCACTGATGTCAATTAATTTAATTAGTTGCTAGATGTTCTCCCAGCTGAATCTTTTCAAAATGTCTTGCTTTTTCAGCCCTTTGTTACCCCCGTGCCAACTTTTTTGAGACCTGTAGCAGGCATCAAATTTGAAATGATCTCATTTAGTGGATAAAAGTGTAAAATTTCTCAGTTTAAACATTTGTTATGTTATCTATATATTGTGAATAAAATATTGGTTCATGTGATTTGAAAGTCTTTTAGTTTTCATTTTATTCAAATTAAAAAAAAAAAAAACGTCCCAACATTTCCGTAATTCAGGTTGTATATAACAGATAAGATAATATTGATGAAATAAAAGATCACTTACATTATTTGGTGAAGCAGCACCATCATTTACCCTGAAGCTGTAAATAAAGATTATTGGAGAACATTTTACAAGAAAATATTTCACTTCATTACTTCAGAATGTCATGTTTAATTCTGTGTTAATTGCTATTTGTTTGTAATTGTTTGTGAAATGTACTTGTAATTTCTGCCTGAAAATTGCCCACACTATTTGTTTTATCTTTTTTCACTTTTATGACTTTGTAACAATGTAACATTAAATATTTTAATTTAAAATACAATTTAAATCATTAATACATTTAAATTAATTTATTTTGAATGTACTAAATTGGAACATCCTTACAAATGTGAAATTAAAAACACAACTTTTAATAGAAATTTCATGAAAAAATATTTTATATTTATATATTTTAGTGCATTTCAAAATATTTCAAAGACCAATTTTCTTAGACAATAGAAATAATTATGAAAGTACATAATTTTTACTTAAGTTTTACTTGGGTAGGTAAAAAAAATCAACTAATTGAATTTAATATAAAGTTTTTACACAAATTGTAAATACAATGCATTTAACCATCTCAAATCATTTCATTCAGTTTGCACTTAAGTATATTCTTAACTATGTTATTTCCATAATAACTACTCTTGTTCAAAGTATAATTATAAATAAAAAATAAAATAATATTATATTAAAAACAATCAAACAATATTAGAATATAATGTTACTATAATTATAATATTATATTTATAGTATAATTATAATATTACCGTCTGAAATCATTTCATTCAGCTTGCACTAAAGTATATTCTTAAGTATGTTATTTCCATAATAACTACTCTTATTCAAAGTATAATTATAAATATAAAATAATATTATATTAAAAACAATAAAGTAATATTATAATATAATATTACTATAATAATTATAATATTGTAATAACACAAGCATTAAAAGTGTACTTCTATCACTAGTATCACTACTATTGCTTATAAACCAGCTGAAACAGTTTATACTAAAAATTGCTATAATAAATTTTACACAAAAAAAAAAAATTGCAAAAATAAACAGCAAGTAACATTCAATTAAACATGACATTTTGAAGTAGACAAACTGAAATAGTACTTTCTTGTCAAATGTACTTAATCTTTGTTTTATTTACAACTTTTAAAAAAAATAATAATAATATATATACAGTGTAATGTATTAAACTACTACTTTTTAACTTGTGCATGGGCTTTCTTGACTTTTGACCCCCCCCCCCCCCCCACAACACACTTGCACATGTGGGTGACTTTTTAGTTCATAAGATGATTTTCTTCATAAACGTTCCCCTTGATACGAGATGGTCGGCCCGATGCGAGTGTCACACGTGGCTGTTCTGACAAAGACTCGGGACAAAGCCACCGCCGCTGCTGTGGTCCTGTCAACAAAGACAGAGAGAAAGAGACAGGATTAGTTCACAAGCACAATAGAAGAAAAGAAGACCTCCAGAAGGATCATGGGAATTACAGACCGCAGCATAATGTGATGTGACTGACAGAGGAAGCAGGGAAACTTCCACATGTGTGATTATTAAAGATCAGCAGAAGATGTAGAAAGAAATGAGGTTTGGGTGAGAGGATTGAAGTCTTTGGACGAGGTGTTGCTCAAAGGTTGCTCGTTTTGGCTCAGTGGGGTCCTCTCTTTCATTTATTCTCAACTTTGTATCAGTTTCTTCTTGTAAAGTACCTACTGTTTAAAGGTTTGGGGTCTGTACTATTTTTATAATGTTGAAAGACGTTTGTTCTGCTCACCAAGGCTGTAAAAACAGTGAAATTGTGAAATATTATTACAATTTAAAATATCTGTTTACTATTGTAATATATTTTAAAGTTTAATTTATATCTGTGATGCAAAGCTGAATTTGCAGCATCTTCAGTGTCACATGATCCTTCAGAAATCATTCTGATTTTGGCCCTTTTTTTTCAAATGTTGAAAGCAGTTGTGCTGCTTCATATTTTTGTTGAAAAAAATATGATGCACTTTTATTTTCAGGATTCGTTAATGAATCGAAAGTTCAAAAGAAAAGTATTTATTTGAAATAGAAATCTTTTGTAACATTCTAAATGTCTTTACTGTCACTTTTGATCAATTTGATGCATCTTTGCTGAATAAAAATAATAATTTCTTTAAAGACAAATATGTCATGCATTGATAGAAGAGCTAAAAGAAAAGAGTGGAAATGTGTGAATTCATATTGAGATCTTTGACTTTTCATTGCAAATTTCAGCATAGTTTGAGATCTGAAAACTGAGGCCTGCTGAGGTCTTTTCTCAGGAGAAACATCTGAGAAGCAGGAGATTTCAGCAGAAGTCTCCTTCAATGCTGTCTGGGAGAAACAATAGAGATATTAAAGAGATCTCACCTGTGATTTTCTCTTCCTGTGGGTCCGTCGCTGAATACTGACTCCTCTGTAAAACTCTTTTGTGCGTCTCACCTCATGATACCATCATATCTCGAGGCTTATTAAAAATCTCTTTCAAAGTCATAATCAGGAGTGCGGCGCTGCCGGGGCGTCTGGTGTCAGTCACGCATTGATCTGTGCGCCTGTGATATTTATGGATGAACTTTATTGGTATGGGAGAAGACCGAGCTCTGAGGGAAGATCTGCTTAATGCTTCAGAATTATTGAGCTTTGCAGCGAGTCTCGTGTCAGGGGGTTTGAGTATTACAACAAGAAATGACTTGCTCTTGTGCTTTGCTGTTTCACACTGTACTTCATATGATTACGACAGGAGGTCCTGCTGTGTGTCATATTCAAATCTGCTTTTTATTTATTTGGTTTAGCACTTATTTGTGATTGATTAGCTAAAATTGATGATCTACCCTACTAATGATTTTGAAAGCAGTCTCTTCTGCTCAACAAGCCTGCATTTATTTGATTAATACAGTACAGTAAAAACAGGAATATTGCAAAATATGATTACAATTTAAAAGAACTGAATATATTTGATTTAAAATGTAATTTATTCCTGTGATTTAAAGCTAATTTTTAGCAACATTACTAGTCTTCAGTGTCACATGATCCTTCAGAAATCATTCTAATATGCTGATTTGCTGCTTAAGAAACATTTCTTGCAATTATCAATGTTATAATATATATATATACTCGCATTCTGGTTGGTATATTCTTAATAAAAATAAAACTGAAATCATTTGTGACATTTATAAATGCCTTTTGATCAATTTAATGCATCCTTGCTGGATAAAAAATAATAAAAAAGAAAAATCTGTTTTGCATCTAAATTTTGATGTGAATTTATTCAGACATATTTATATTGACATGAAACCACTTTTGCAGTACATTTCCTAATATCTTCATCTATGCATCCTTGGTTACATCAGAAAAAAAGTTATTATATATTGAAGAAGAATGATAATTTTTAAAATGACATTCTAATTATTTGGCATAACGCACACAATAAGACCAGAAACATGTTTTGAGGATTTAATGTATGTTTTGTTTCTCCTCAACAGGTTGTTTGCAGCCAAATGCAGCGGCTGTCTGGAGAAGATCGCTCCCACTGAGTTTGTGATGCGCGCACTAGAAAGTGTGTATCATCTACGCTGCTTCTGCTGCTGCGTGTGCGAGCGACAGCTGTGTAAAGGAGACGAGTTCGTCCTGAAGGAGGGACAGCTGCTGTGCAAGAACGACTACGAGAGAGAGAAGGACCTACTGCACTCGGTCAGCCCGGACATGTCTGACTCCGGTGAGAACAGCGCTTTCCTCTCCTCTCGGCTCAGCTGCTCTCCATAGAATAGTGCTTTTAAAATGCTTTGTTTCTGCAGACAAAAGTGAGGATGAAGATCTGGACGTGAAGCCGGAGAAAGGAGCAGGAGGTCAGGGCAAAGGCGGCGATGACAGCAAAGACCCTCGCAGACCCAAGAGACCTCGCACCATCCTCACCACCCAGCAGCGGCGCGCATTCAAGGCCTCCTTTGAGGTGTCGTCCAAACCCTGCAGAAAGGTGAGACCTTCTTCAGAAGATTCTAGAGGGAATACAACCAAATTAAGCCATTTCAACTTCATCAATGTGCAACCTGTGCTTATCTACCTGAGGAACATTAGATAGCTCCAGTATTATACAGCACTCAATCTGATGCTTATTGCATGTGAAAATGGCAGAAACTCTGGACCACATTATGCATATCGCATGTAAATATGGCAACAACAAAAAAACTATGGATCATCTGATGTATGTGTATTGCATGTAAAAATGGCAAACGTTTAATTCTGCTGTTCCAATGTGTGGGTATGTGAGACGACTTTAAATGAAATATTATATTGATGTTCCTGTTATTTCAGGTCAGAGAGACGCTGGCAGCTGAGACCGGTCTGAGTGTTAGAGTCGTCCAGGTGTGGTTTCAGAACCAAAGAGCAAAGGTGAGCGTGTCCTGAGATCTTACCTGAGCCGGAATCAGGGGTTTTCAGTTCTTTAGATGCCGCGGGCCCCAAATATATCATTGTCCTTGGAAAAAGAACACGCATCCTAAAATTTAAAAGGCAGCTATATATTTTCAAAGACCCAGTTTGTACTGTGAAAAATCATATTTAATTATTTTAATAATTTATTCATTTTAATATTTGTATTCAATATTTGTAAATCAATTTATTTATTCAAATCTATTTTTTACATTTGCTACATTTTTATTGAGTGCAAATTGAGGAGCTTTTGTAAACTGAAATAAAGCTATAATAAAATCTAAATATTAGATGAAAAACTAAAACTTATAATAAAAGAATAAACCTAAATATTAACATTTTTAAAAATCTAAAAAAATGGACTGAAATTAAAATGAAAATTGAAAGTGTAAATATAATATCTAATTCAAAATAAAAATAATAATAAAAAAAAACCCTGGTTTGTAAACCCCTGGCCTAAACAACTCTTTAATATAGTTCACTGCCCAGAAAATCTTAAAATTGATTTAATACTTGTCTTTTCCTCTCTTTTTTCTGGTCAGATGAAGAAATTAGCACGCCGACAACAGCAGCAACAAGAGCAGCAAAACTCTCAGAGACTCGGACAAGGTACTAAACACACACACAGTCTCTCAGTCTCAACACATGCCAGTCTTTAGCCGTTTTAACCCTGTTTTCTGTTTCTAATAACTCATCAGATGTGATCTCAAGCCGAATGGAGAATCTGATGAACTCTTACACGCCGCTGGCTCCGCCTCCACAGCATCAGTTAGTGTCCATGGAGGCCGGCGGATACAGCACAGACCCGTTCCAGCAGGGCCTGACCCCTCCGCAGATGCCCGGAGATCACATGAATCCATACGGTGAGCTTTCTCTGGAGCAAAACTCACGTCCCGATGCATTTCTCTGCTGTGATATTGACCAGAAGCGGCTGCTAATGCCACGTATGGGCCCAATAAAAATAAATGTGCCATTAAACTGTCTTCACCCTTATGTAACAGTGTCAATTAGTTTTTGAGAAGCCTATAAAATTACACTATAAAATTACCCGTGGCACTCCCGAGAAAGCGAGCGTGGATCTGTGGCCTGCAGACGCACACGATTACGCATTGATGAGTGCGCTTTGTCCTGCTGCGAGTTGACGCAAATGAGTAGTTTATATGCTCTTTTATGTAACGGTTTATGGGCAATTACAGCTTTGAAAAGCAGCTGAGAGTCTGCTGGGTAATCATATTTCTATGGCTACGGTAAACTGCATCCTTGAGGACTGAACAAACTCTTTGTACTAAAAGCTTCAGTTCAATGAGGACCATATTTGTCTGTTACCTGTGCTTGCTAAAACTTTTTCTGTCACTATTAGAGATCGATTGATTCTGTATTTTCATGGCAAACTATATTATGGCTAAATAGTTGAAAACCAATATCCAGAATCAATTTTTAAGGTTTCATGAATATTATTATATATAGTAGTGCTATTATATTTATGAAAAAGATATATCTGTCTCACTTGAATCACTATTACTATTACACTTTTTATATTATCATAATACAAACCACCATTCAAAAGTTTGTGGTCATGGTGATTTTATTTTTTATTTATTTTTTTTAAGGAAATTAACATGTTCATTGTTAATGATGGTCTTTGGAAGAAGGGAAAGAAAATAATATTGAGTGTAATTAAATTTTTGTAAAGTAAATATTGTTCAAATTAGCAGTAGATGTACATTTATTATGACGAGTTAACAGTTGATTACTTTCTATATTGAAACATTCTTAGTGGTTTTAAATAACTATTGTGTAAAATGTTATATTTTATTAAGGATTTCATGTTATTTACTCAATTCAATTGAATTTTATCGCACAAAGATAAGTTTTAATTTTACAAAAGATTTCTATTTTGAAATATATATATATATATATATATATATTAAAAAATCCTTAGAAAAATGTTTAATTGATTTCACAAAAATATTAAGCAGCACAAATTTCAACACTGAAAAGAAATATTTCCAAAATCAGCATAAAATGAATTCTGCAAAGCTTCTGAAAATTCAGCTTTGTCTCACAGGAATAAATTATATTTTAAAATATATTCAAATAGAAAACAACTATTTTAAATGGTTATTTCACAATATTACTGTTTTTACTGTATTTTTGATCAAATAAATGCAGCCTCGGTGAGCAGAAGAGACTTTTTTTTTCGAATTTAAAAATCAAACCGATCACAAACATTGAACCTCAATCACGTTTTCTTCAAAAATGCTGTTTCATGTGACTCTTTCGGTACCTAGACCTCATTTTTGTTGTTGTTCTTCAGGAAACGACTCGATTTTCCACGACATTGACAGCGACACGTCTCTGACCAGTCTGAGCGACTGCTTCATGGCCGCGTCAGAAGCCGGATCCCTCCAGACCCGCTTGGGAAACCCCATCGACCGCCTCTACTCCATGCAGAGCTCCTACTTCGCCTCCTGAAACCAAACCCTGAGACTAAACACCCGCAAAAACTACCTAGCAGCCAGTCAAACCTCCAGTAAAAGGCCAACTAGAATCCTGAGGCTGTAAGGACAAGAAAACCAAACCAAACCAAACGACTCGTGCTGCAGATGAAACCAGACCTTGGCTTTGCTGAGGAGGTCTTGAGTCTAACCAGGTTCAGAGATGTGCTGGCCAAGCGTATGTGAAGATGGGATAAGATGGTTTTCATCTAGACTTTGTAGAAAATAATCCTAACCAAATATTTCTAGAGGAGCTCCAGGACATTCACTGCAGTATATTGAACCAACAAAACAAGTTTAGACCGTAAATAGACAAATGCAATACATGCAAAAAGTTGGAAACACTGCATACGTTACAACAAATGTTGTTGTTGAATATGGATTTCAAAGGTTTCAAAAGAAACTCATGCCGAAACAGCTGTGTGTTGATAAAGACGACTAGCTATTTATTACGTACATGTGCCAAGTAAACCTGCAAAGCTTTATTTAAGACAAATTGTGTTAGAGTAAGTACCATAAACAACTTTATGTAAGTCCCCGGAAGAGAGTGTAGTATTACTGTTGATGTTTAAAGATGTATATGTTTATTTCGCTGTGCTATTTATTTGTCGTTTGCATTCTTGGACATTGTAGAGGATGCATTTTTGCTCAAACTTGCTAAATTTACCAAAGTTTGTTGGTACTAAAAATAAAGAAATTTTAAAAAATCTTTAACTTTTACATTTTTCTTTTAAAATATTGTCCATTTCACACATGTGTGGTTCATTTTGGCCTCAAAATATGTTTTAATTTTACATTTGAGATATTTGAACTAAATTAAAACTGAACAAAAACTAATGTAAATTGAAAATAGTTCCAATAAGCGATTGATATTTGTATAAAAAATCTTTTAAGTTTGAATCTTTTCTTTTAAAATATTGTCCGTTTTACATGTGTATGGTTCATTTTGGCCTCAAAATATGTTTTAATCTTACATTTGAGATATCTGAAATACATTTTTGAAAAATTAACAGAGAAGAGTTCACTTTGGCCTCAAAACATGCTTTAATTTTACATTTGATATATCTGAAATTAAAAATAAACAAAGAATAATGTGAATACTATAGTTTCAGAAAGAGAATGTGTCTGTATTAAAAAACAACTACTTGTAATTTAACATTTTTCTTTTAAAATATTGTCCATACAGTTCATTTTGGCCTCAAAACATGCTTTTATTTTACATTTGAGATACTTTGAGATAATTTGAGAATAATGTGAATTGAAAATAGTTTTAGTTTAAGAGATGTTTGTATAATTTCTTTATATTCTAATTATGATTATTACATGCATAAACCAGTCTCTGTTATTCCGAACTACAGCAGGTTTCCATGTCTCATGAGATCCACATTACAAAGAAACTTTAATGAACAACACTTCTGAACTTTGACCCCTGAAAGCCCCCATGAGGACCTTCAGCGCTGTGTTTTTGAACCTTTAAGAGGCTCTCATGCAGAGTGTTTTCTGCCCGTGAACACATCGAACACCTTTGGGATTTTTCAACTCAAGTGCGCATTCCTTTTCCAGTGTTTACAATAACATCAACAAATTTATTATACACATTATTTCATAATTTCATTATTTATTTGTTTGTTTATTTAATTTTTTATTTCTCCATCAATGTTTATTTTAACACTTTCAGAGATATTTGTATGTTTTCATTTTATTTTTATTTTATTTTTTAATAGCAATGCCAGATGCAAAATAATAATAAAAAAAAAAACTGTACTGTACTGCAAGGTCAACTATTTATTATAAATATTGATAAATTGACTATTCAGCTTTGATTAAGAATGATTTTAGAATGCACTTTAATTTTGTCCAACAAATTTGGTTATTTCCATCATGTTGCTGACATAACCATATTTGCATAAATAATTATCCATTTTGTTCCTAATGTTTTGGAATGTTGATCGCTGCTGAAAGGATCTTCCTAAAATTCAGGAAATTATCTAAAAAATGGCAAACTGTTGACATATAGTTTTAACAAAGAAAATATCAGCATTATTAATTTCACATAAAATACACAAAGCGTATCAACCATTATTCTAGTTTGTAAATCTATCAAAAGCATCGGATCTTGACCTAAAACACAAAAGTTTGCCTTTATTTTATAGCATGAGCCAAATGCTCATAACTGACGGTATAACAAGCTGTTTCTGTGGAGTTTATTGAACAAATTTTAATATGACAGTGACACACAACTTTGATCTTTTTGTGTAATTATTGCAAATTATATAAGGTAATATTTACCCTTCGCCAAGCCAATATCTTCCTGAGTTTTTGTGTCTCAGCGTGATAGGAATAACCCAATTTGTCACGCTTGGTTTAAGGCAAACAAGCATGTCATTGACTAATGAACTATCATTTGCAGACTGCTTTAAACAAAGAGTGCACACATTCACGCCAAGCTTTACATGCATTCAGCTGGAAATTACAGTACAAGACAGATGTCAACGTGTTTTCCGCTTCACAGAACACAGCAAATCTACACAGGTCATACGCAGGCCAGACTGAGATTCATGAATCTCAGACTCTTGATTTTGACAGTGTTCCAGCATCATATCAAATAGTTTTTATCACTGCGTTTTTTATGAATTATTTCTTGCAACAAAAGCGTTTCATTTTTTAAGGTAAGGTCGTTTTTATTTTTTAACATGCGAAAATTTTGTACTCAGTGTGCAAAGACCTTTACTCTTAAAATTGAACTGGCTGTTTTTGTTGCTGTGCCTTTAAGACTTCTACTGTACATAAACACCCTCTTCATGCGAAATGACTAGCAACATGTCTTTATGCTCTGACATAATATAGTAATTCATGAAACATGAAGCTGAGGAGAGACTTTCAGTTTTAAGTCACAGTGGTGATTTTGCTAGTTAGATGTCTGTGGTATAAAGAGGAAGAGAGTTTTCTTTTTAGAGAGCATTTGATTGGATGAAACACTTGTGAGTTCTAGATGATGTCATCTATATAACAGTCCATTTTTCTGGAAGGAAGTTTATTTGCGTGGGCCTGTGTGCTAAAAGTTAACTTTAGGAGGAGCAAATAGATGACTTCAAAGCTACAGATATAGACTAAAATATGCTCAATTCTTAAAGATCAGTCTAAACTGATGAAGAACTTTGTTTACAATAACAAAATAAAGGAGTGTCTATTTACACTAAGTGCAAATAGCCCGCCTTGTTGGCAGAGGCTATTTACACAAACTCTGGCCAACACTGCAAAAGACGCCCATTAAACACCAGCTTTAGCGGCATAGGTAGTAAAGCACGTAGCAATAATATCTTTGACGCAATTGACCAGAGTTCAAATCCGCCTTTTGCCGAACTCGTTCTTCTCTCTTTTCACATCACATATCACATTGGAAAGTAAAATTATTGGAAAATAAGGGTTAGGTGCAGGGAGGGCTACACCAAAGCAGCGTCCATTAAATAATTGTAATAAAAATAATCATTTACACTCGTTATTAGACAGACATGTCGGCATTCAGGCTGTGTGGCGACATTTGCAAGTGTGGGAAAATGAACATATTTAGTGTTTCTTTCAGAGTCAGACCAGCGCTCCGGGCTGCAGGTGGAACGAACCCGGCGCTCAGCGACTGACCCGGTCATGTTAAGTGCATGGGAGGGTTTTAGTCTACTTCATTCTAGTGTTTTGAGCTCTTATCGCTGTGGTTATCTGACATCACAGGTGCGAAGACGTGCAGCCGTCCATCATGGAGCCGTCGCTGTGGCATGAGACCCCTGAGGGCGACTCCGCTGACGTCACTCCGACACGCCCGCATCTGATTGGCTGAGCATCGCTTGTCAATCTTAAAGCAGCTTACTCAACGAACCCTCCTAGCTGTTAGATGTCTAGAGGAACCACACCTGCTGAACTATGAGAGGCGTCCGGGCGAGAACATAAATGGCAGCTAAAGGAGAGTGAACAAACACAAACTTGATCTTTTGACCTCTGAGCTTTGAAACTGATGCTGAAGGCCCAAAAACACTGGCAGATTTTGTCTTACAGTGTGTTTTGCGATGTACTGCAAAAACCACTGTTAGAAAATAAAATAAACATAATACAGTTTATGAGACTTCTGCTTTAGACAAGTGAAAACATCTGTCAATGCAACATGACAAAATCTTATAAGACTTTTACACCGACAAAAAAATTGGTGTAGAATTTACTTTTCAATTTTCATTTAAAAATCGCAAGTTCATTTCAGAAACAATTAAAAAGAAACAGCACAATGAATTAAACATGAAAATGGTAGAAACACTGAAATTATATTTTCTTGTTAAACTTACTCTAATAATCATTGTTTTATTTACGATTTTCGATTTCAGTGTGTTTAAAAAAAAAAGATGTTATTCTGGAAATAAATATGCTGTATTTTTGTTTTTGTGCTCACAATTTATGAACAATGCAGCTGTAAACAAAATAAGTAATTTATGCATTACATTTTAATGTCCAAATATATTGGTTAAAATATTATCAGTACCACATTAAATTGAACTCAGGTGTATTTCTCTGCTTTGTTTTTGTCGTGGTGCTGCACTCACTTTTAACACGAAAAACTGGCAATTTCTTTAGAAATATTCCAGGTTTATTATTGTTATTTTTTAATCAAAATGATTTAAACACAAGTTTTATTGGGAACATTGTTTTAATTGATAATCAATCCATTGAAAGTTCTAAGTATCACGTTTCATTTTGTAGGATCCCTTTAAGTAACCAGCTCCTGTTACTTCAGGAAGTGACATCATTTTGGAGGGAAAACTATAGCACAAACAACAAGAAGTGTCAGAAATGGATTGGATGAACTGTGGTCTTTTGTGGTTTTAGCTGGTTTGAGTCACTCTAAAACATTCATTTCGGTTTGATAAAGTTATACAAATTCAGTTGATAATGAAATATGAAAATTTAAATAGATGCTTTTACATTTTTATTTTGTTGACACCCTTGTTGTGCAAATAATCAAGCTATAATTATTCCATTTGATTTCTCTCTCTCTCTCTCTCTCTCTCTCTCTCTCTCTCTCTCTCTCTCTCTCTATATATATATATATATATATACTGCATATGCAATATGAAAAGTATAAGTATTGTTAAAGACAGTTAAGATTTACAAAAACAGTTTTCTATTTGCATACACTTTAAAAAGATTATTCCTGTAATGGCAAAGCTGAATATTAGATTAGGTGTTTAATGGTGTATTTCATGTCCCACATTGTATTTACAAATTCAGTGTAACTCATCACAGTTTAGGACAGTGGTCTACTATTCCTCCATTCATCATAACTCTCCATGAGGACGGTTTGAGGAACAGGATGCTGTGCTGTTTCGGCCGTGTTTGGTCAAATAAATGTAGCAACTACCGTTTACAGGCCTTAGGGCAAGTGACATGCTAATGGTGAGAGTCTCGACCTTTGACCTCCAACAGCCTTTCATCAGGTTAGACCAACGACACCCGCTGCTTTAATCAAAGACGCTCAGAGCTGCCCTTCCCAAGAGACCAGAACACAGAGAGCTGATGTTAGCCACTGGCGGATTTGTGTAATGTTTCATAACTCTGTGATGTTTACGTTTCAATTATTTTTATTTTGTCAGCAGAATAAATTAATTTTATGATATGCGGCTATTAGCATATTAACAAACCTGACAGAAAATGGAACAGCAAACTTCTTTTCATTCGCTCATAAAAGACAATCTTGCAAAAAAACATGTCTTGGTCATATTCACTTGAAAATTAAAAGAAAAAATATGTTTTACATACAGAAAATTAAGAATATTTTAGGAGTATGTTTTGCAGTATGACATTAATTCAGCTTTATGACAAAACAAACCCATATTTTCATTATAAATGTTCTCAATATTCTAAAATTATTCTAATATTTATTCTCATTATTTTGATGTTTCTCATTAGGTTTTCATTACAGTATAATGACTGACTGTAATCAAAAGTAGTTAATGCTGTAACTTTCTTTCTTTCTTTTATAATCTAATAATGTCACATTGCAGGAAAAAAATAAAATAAATAAATACTTAACAGCCCTAAAAACAGTAATTCATTTTGTTTAGGGCAAAATGTAATTTCTTAGCATTATTCACTGACATTAGAACAATAAATACTAGAAGGTATCAATACAGATGCAATATTGGCGTATTATTTTTAGATGATTAACGGTCTGACTCTGTAATTTCAGCACTCTGCTCAATGAACTAGCTTCATGAAGTGTTTGTTTCATTTTATAAAAACATTTCTGATTTTTTGGCCGGACGGTACTCGACACGTTTTTCCCCCGAAGTTCATCTTTTAATTAAGTTTGGAATGAGAAAGAGAACCAAAGTGTGAAAAGTTAAACCTGGCTGCCCGGGAAATGCTAACAGAGTGACAGCAGAGTCTTTGTATGGGAGAGATTACTGGTTATTTGGAGAGGACAGACAGTATGTTACAGTATCCTACCTGCACTTTCACCCTCAGCCACCTTACATGATGTTTCTGCTCATGCAGGCGTATGGTATATTGTGAACTGATCACCTTTCCTGTGTTTTGTGCAGTTTATATAATCTAAAGAGTTTTATTAGGTGCCTTAGGTATTTTTAGGTAATCAGGCCTGAAACATGCTCCTCATGAATGATCTTCTTTTATGGTCCGTTTTCTCTTTCAGGTCAACTATTGTCAAGGTGGAGCAACAGTTTGAAGAGAATCTCGCAGAACAAGTCAGTAAAAGTGAGTTAAACAGTCAATATGTTCATAGCTAAATTCATAATCTGGTTTAACAGCTCAGCTATTTGTCCTGTCAACTTACATATTTTAGTATACAAGTAAATACTTGCATTGAGGCCTTACCCTGACTATATAGAATGAATCAAATTAACACTTGTTCATAGACATCAAAAGTTTGAGGTTGGTCAAAATTTACTGTGAAAAATACAGTAAAACATGGGAATATTGTGAAATATTATTACAGTGTGAATATATATTAAAATACAATTTATTTCTGTGATCAAAGCTGAATTTTCAGTATCATTACTCCAGTCTTCAGTGTCACATGATCCTTCACAAATCATACTAATAATCTGATTTGCTGCCAATGGTGAAAAGACTTGTGTTGAAACCATGATACATTTATTTTTTCTTTGATGAATAGAAATGTATCATTCAAACTGATTTGAAATAGAAATATATTGTAACATTTCAAATATTTTTACTGTTACTTTTAATCAATTTAATGCATCCTTGCTGAATAAAATTATTAATTTTTTACAATTATTAATTTAAATAAATAAATAATGTTGGAATTTAAATATTCTTTTTCTTAATTTTTTTTTTTTTTTAGATTTCTTGAATGTGCTATATGTTTTTAATTATTTATTTCTCTTTATATATTATATTATGTACAAAGACAGAATTAAAACCTAGAAAATAGGACTATATTGATCGTTAATAATATAATATAGTGTAAATATTTATATTTTTTCCAACAATGTAAATGTCTTCACTGTTATTTTTGATCAATGCAATCTTGGTGAATAAAATGATAATAATAATAATAATAATAATAATTTCTTCTTCCAAAAAAAAACAACTTTCAATGGTAGTTCGTGTGATAAAATGTGTTTAAATTTAATAAATGAGATGAGAAATGCTAATAAAAACATGAACATTTTATACAATATTCATTCAAAATACACTAACAATATTTGAATATAGAAGGTGATTCAGATTCAGATTCGTTTTATTGTCATTGTACTTACATACAACAAAATTATAGACTTGCCAACGTATCCAGCTGAAGAATAGTTAAATAATTAAATAAAGGCCATATAGTAAAGGAAAAAAAAGGGGAGTACAGTTCTCGGCTATTCCCATGAATAAAAAAAATGTACATCTACTGCTAAAAAGTCCCACTAAATGTTTTTTCCCTCCTTCTAATGAACGAGACCCTCATTATCTGAGACGAGATATCAAATGGGCTAATTGATCTGTATTAATCATCAGTTGCTGATGTGTTTGGATGTTTGGTATCATCAGTCTGTGGAATGCTGGGAAGGGTTAAAGTGTTGGATGTCGGGACCCGAGGCGCCTCACGCCTTGCCGATGACCCCTGTGCTTTCACCCGCGCCTCTAGCGAGTCGTGCCCTGACGTCGCTCCTAGCGACAGCCACCTCTCCCATGAGCAGAAGAAGCGGCCCATCAGTGACCTGAGAAACTACTGAGAGCCTGATGTCTTGCTGTGAGTCTGCCGTCTCAATAGCTCTTAACATATCACTTCTTGAAGCTCACTTTAGGCAGTTATATTCTTATATCGCTTAAGGGTTAGATTCAAAGATAGCTGTTTCCTTGTGGATTTTTAAAAAGTTCGGACATGTAGTCTGAATGGTGAAGTTGTGATTTATGAGCGTTTTTCCACCCCTGACATAAATACTGTCTTAAGACAGTTTGTCTTTTGGAGCATTTGCTGTATTTCACTACAAATTGCCCTGCCAAGTTCAGTTCCACCCACTGTGGGTTATTCTTTGAAGAATACATGACGGCTCTTAAATAATAGACTACTCATTCATTTGTGTTTGTTTAACATTTGCTGATCTGCTGCTTAGGAAAAAGGACTTAATATTATTATCATCAGTGTTGAAAACAGTTGTGCTGCTTCATATTTTCAGGATTCCTTGATGAATATAAAGTTAAAAAAAGCAGCAATTACTTGAAATCTTCTATAAATGTCTTTACAGTCACTTTTGATCGATTATATTCACCGTTGCTAAAAAAATAAAAAATAATGAAAATCATTATCATCAATAATAATAATAATATATGTATTATATGTATCATGCAAACCTCAAACATTTGAATGGTATACTTTGTGAAAAAAAAAATTGAATTTAATAAATAAATTCCATATTCACAAACAAAAATGTGAATATAGAAATAATATAAATAAATATACATATGTGTATTAATAAATAAAAATAATAATAAAGAAAATGTGCTTATTTGTATATGTAAACAACATAGCTATGTTACTGTTATTTAGATGAAATAGGTCATAGGTTCGATTTCCGGCTGCATGAATACAACGTTGCATTAGCTAAGAGCGTCTCCCAAATGCATAGATGCAAATGTACATCTTTATTTGGCCTCGTTTCTTTATTTTTGCAGTTAGCACAGCACAGAGACGTTCAGTAAGTTACATCTCATCTCCATCAGATGCAGCCACGTGTGAAGAAATCGTGTTTCAGCTCAATATCACACTGAGCAAAGTGTGTAGGCCTACTCTCTGCACACATCGCTGTAGTTTACATAGCTTTAGCGCAGATCTGTAAACTGTGTTGTGAGAGACCTGTCCGATTATTTGCTCGCTTGTTATGAAACTCCGGTTGGAAGGACCGACCCTCCGTCCATAAAGCTATAACGGGAGATTAGATGCAGAGAGCTTTGTTGGGTTTTCCCCCGCCAGCTGTTTGCTTTAGCACAATATGGAGCTATCATAACTTTAACAACCTGCTTTATATGTGATTTTTAATTTCTCATATCAGCCAGATCTACAGAACACACAGAGAAGAAGAGCGCTGTATATTGCGGGAATAGTTTACACAATGCCCTTAGCCTTAATAGCATGTGAGAGAGACTCTGATTGTTTTTGTATACGTAGCTGAATTAAATAGTACATTACAGATTTAATTAAATGCATACGTTATACATAATCTAGATTTTTAGACTAGAGCAAAAACTAAGGTGTATTTACTGACGTTCTGGTGATCTGCTCTCTGCCAAGCAATAATATTAGCGATGCTCGCCACTAATAAGACTTTTTTAAATAGAAATGGTGTGAAATTATATTTGAGATTATTAAATTACAGCATTCCCGTTGCTTGAACTTTGATTCTTAGAAAATTTTACAAAATATTTATTAACATTTTTAATAGTCTTTATAGCCTTTAATAATCTTAATAGTCTCACCAAGGCTGCATTTAGGATATAAAAATACGGTAAAAAATTATGTAATATTATTGCAATTAAAAATAACTGTTTTCTATTTTAATATGTTAAAATGTAATTAAATCCTGTGATGCGAAGCTGAATTCTCAGCATCATTACTCCAGTCTTCAGTGTCACATGATCCTTCAGAAATCATTCTAATATGCTAATAAGGGACTTCTTTCAAAAACTTAAAAAAAAATCTTAATTATTAAAACTTTTTGCCAGTAGTGCAAATGCAATGCAAGTCACTTAAGCATTTATCAAATGCATAAATGTAAAATAGATATTTTTAAATAATATTTTTACTGTAATTTTAAATTTAGAACAAGTAATTTAAAAATGAAATGAAAATAATTATTTTATTTATTTATTTATTTTTTAACTTCTCTGGTTGACACACAAAAACTGTTTTCAAATCCTAGCCTGGCACTGAATCTCTGTCCATGTTGGCTTCAGAAACCGCAGAAGTCACTCTCTTTCACCGAGATCAAGCCCATTAGGATATCATTTTCTCACCCTAATGGCATTTTTCACATTTCATGTGAAAGCTGTAGGGAGGGCAGAGTTTCCCTGAGGGCGCTGAGAGCGAGAGTGAGCGCTGGGCTAAAACATCAAGTGGAGGTTAAGGTTAGGCCGTGGGTTTAAGGGCGAACTTTGATCAGTTTGACAAAGGCAATCATCACTATTGCTGTTGCTCATGCATTAAACCTAAAACTTATGCTGCACTGTTTTTCTAAACTATTTTGAATACCAGAACCATATTTAGTGACAAGAAATGACTTGAGGATTTTGAGAATGGACCACCTTAAAACCACCCAGAGCATCCTAGCAACTACAGCATTTTATTGCTGCATTGAGTTTTGCACAAATGACTCACCATTGTGCTTGTAATGACAATAACAGAAAAAACAACTGGCATATTAATGTGTTTTTCAGCTCAGTTCGTCTGAACAGCTGCATGTCATTAGCACTGAAACCTCCGTATTTTGTCATGTAGCATGACTGAGCTAAAATAGAAATTTCTTTGTCACTTTTCATGTGTGGTAATTGCATGTGAGGGCATTTCCACCCATCGTAGAGCTGCAGCATGTGATTTGGACGTAATGTTTGTGGTTACTGGGGATTTTCTTTTCAAGGCTATCATAAAACTGGTCTGGAACCATCATTTCTTCTCCAGGCCAGTGAAAACGGTCAAACGCCCAGTGCTTCTAAAGCCTGGAATACACTACATGACTTTTGCCAAGATTTTTTGCCTGATTTACAGTCTGGACAAGTTGATGCTAGTTGCTTAAAGGGTTAGTTCACCCAAAAATGAAAATTCTGTCAATGATTACTCACCCTCATGTCATTCCAAACCAGTAAGACCTTTGTTCAACACAAATTAAGATCTTTTTGATGAAATCCGAGAGCTCTCTGCCCCTCCATAGACATAGATCAAGGCACAGAAACGAAGTAAGGATGTCGTTAAAATGGTCCATGTGACAGCAGTGCTGTGTTGCCATGTCTGCAGTTTTCCCGCAGAATTGGGCTACTTTAACACTGTTGCCGAGGCTTGTTTTTCATGTCCGCGGTTGAAGCGACCCCAATAACGTGACCTTTAGCCCCTGAAATGTGACTTTTACCAGGGGAACCTCACCAAAAAAACGTGTATTTTACCCCCGGAATGCGATTTTTTACCAGGATACCCCCCTCGAAACACATGGGCTAGTTTTGAGAGGGAATTGGGTGGATTTTGTTGTGAAAACCTGGCAACCCTGCATCAGTGGTTCAACCGAAATTTTACAAAGCTGTGAGAATACTTTTTGTGCACAAAGAAAACAAAAATAATGACTTTATTCAATGATTTCTTCTCTTTTGGGACAGTCTTCCACCATTAAATCTATTCAGATTGTAAATGTAGCCTATTCCAGCTTTTAATTCATCTGAAGTAGAGTGGAATTGTTGGACTTCTTCTGTCTTTCTTGCAGTACCTCAGACCTCACAAACAGTAATGCTGGACGTGGCTTATTATGATTTGATTTTCAAAATAATAACACTCTAAAAATGTTTGTAATTTTAATGGTAAAAGACTGTAAAAATG
Organism: Acrossocheilus fasciatus; assembly: GCA_036784905.1. Taxonomy (NCBI): domain Eukaryota; kingdom Metazoa; phylum Chordata; class Actinopteri; order Cypriniformes; family Cyprinidae; genus Acrossocheilus; species Acrossocheilus fasciatus. The sequence goes on from CM071942.1 coordinate 41,089,292, forward strand.
CTAGGCCTATAAAAAAAAAACTAATAAATACAATGGGACATTCATGTAACTTTACAGTAAAATACTGTTAGATTTAGTCTTTGAAAGTAAAAAGAACAAGTTGTCATATAATTTACAGTGAAAAAAAACAGTAATCGACTTGCAGAACACCTTAGTGATTGCTTTTTTATCAGTTATGTACATGAGGGTTTTATTTTACCTATTGTACTCGTGTTGTTAAATGAATGTTTATTGCATTGTTTTTAGGGTCATGTGTGTTACCATGATGATGTTTTTAACTTGACTCTTTATTTAGCTCAACTTAGATCATTTTGGTTCATCACATGTTTTTATTCACCACCTATGTTTTATATCACTGTTTTATAAAGGTATAAATAGAATTTAGACTTCAGTAGGTTATGTTAAAATTATAACAGTTAATCAAGTATAGTTTTTTTTTTTAGGTTAAATAAAACTAAAAATGTTGCTACTGTATTTTTTACACAGAGAAACAAAGTCATGCAGGTTTGGAATGATATGAGGGTGAGTGCATTTTTGGTTGAACTGCTTTCTTTTATTGAGTTTATTCTTTTAAAGATGCATTTCTTCATTTACATACATAAATCAGGTTACATAATTGTTTTGCACTGAATATGTTGCAAAAGCTTGGCGTCTCCGTTGTGATTCAAAGGTGCAAGAGTTTAACCGTATGAGGCAATATCAGCTTGTATGTGGGACTGTGGCTTTATGCAGTAGACTCAGACTTTATTGTTGAGAAAACCCAGATCTGTCTTACATCCGTCCTTTCCTCCTCTTAAACACTCATGTAAAAGCGGTTTAATGTGTCCGCTGGCAGAGGCCTGGTGTGACCAGCGTACCGCCCGTCTGGATGCCCGTCTGATATTCTCACATGTGGTCAGCGTGATTAATGAAAGTGGCTCTCTTTTGCTCGCAACATGACCGTTTCCTCCAGTAAAAGAAATGTCACAGTAACCTTTGATTTGGTGACGTTCCCACAATAACTCACTTTGCATGCAATATCTTTTACATTTCCTCAAGACATTAACACTGGGCATTTTTACAATGTGTTGTTATGTTGAGATATCACATCTCAGCGCTGAATCTCTGGTTTTTCTCTTTTGAAAGCAAATGAAATCTTAGTTTGCACCTTGATTGTCAGTTTTACTCATTGTCAAGGTTCAATTATTACTGTAGGATCCTATATAGACCACTGAGAATTAACCTTATAAGGGATATTATTGTTAACTACTGTAAAACTGAAACCATAAAGAGACATTTTCATTACTTGAAATAAAATAAAATCCAAAAACTTTTTTTAACCTATTTTATTTCAGTTGCCAAAGCAACATATCTAATTTTCATTTAGTCTAACTTGAAGTACAATAAATAAATAAATAAATAATGCTATATAGTAAAAAAAAAAAACTATATAGACAATAAATAAAAATGACAAAAACACACAACAAAATTACTAAAACTTTTAATGAAGTGAAAACAGAAAATATAAAAATAAAGTCTAATTAAAAATTAAAAATTTGATGCGGACTGATTTCTCCCGTGGGCTAAAATTTTTACCTATTGCACAAATTGTATTTGACTGAAATGCTTGTATTGAAATATTTTATATTGATGTTTTGTGAGAGAAGAGCACTGGTAGAATTCATGTTGGAATTGTACCAGTTTATAATGCATAACCATGACTGTAAAATATGTATTTTAGGCATGGTAGTGGCATATTTCAAATTTTAATATTTGTGATAGGGTCACAGTTTTGGGCTATTTTTGATCTGCCATTGGACTAGTTTTTATACGTAGAGCTGGCAACCCTGATTGTGTAAAATCCTGAATATCTCACCAGATAAAATTCTGGCAATTTCACCGGAAGATCCAGGTAGACATTGATTTAACACTGGCAGGTCAAAAATGCATGCACAGATTAATTGTTCACATTAATATCTATAATATGCATTTAGAAAATAGAGGCAGAATTTTTCGTGCCGTGTGAACATTCTTCTAAATGTCTCCTTTTGTGTTTCACAAAAAAAGAAAGTCATACAGGGTTTGAAATGAGGGTGAATGAATGAGGGACCACACATTTGGACTAAAAACAATCCAAATAATTTCCAACTGATTCTGTGTTATTAGAAGCCTAAACGAGTTATATGTATAGGCCTACTGTCTTAGGCTTTTAGATTTCAGATTTCTTGATTGCTATCTAAACAAGTTATTTAAAACTGTTTCCATCTCAGGCCGCTGACGAACATCTCTCTCACTAACTAATGTTGAGGACAGGTGTCAGACATGTTGAAGGTTCAGCCTCAGGAATGATGTCATTCCAGCTTTAACCTCATGAATGTGTAATGTCTGGCTCTGGGTTGAGTTTCAGAGCCAGCCTCACGTCCACACTAAGCCTGTCTAAACTAATTAACAAGTAGAACAAAAGAGCAAGTGGCAGCTGAAAGTCAAACTGAAATTATGGAAACTTTGTGACGACAAGAATTTTGTGACAATATTCTGGACTTAACCCTTCTCTATAGCTCTCCCATTGCTTCTCTTTCTTTCCGACAGGTGTAATTTTGTATTACATTAAAAATGTGGATATTAAATGCCAAATCCACAAAGTACCACAATGGAAAATGTTAACAATTTTAATGGCAGGAGAGGAGTCTTGGAAGTCTGGCAAGGTTGAGGCCTTGTTTACACTAGCGTGTTTTCGTTTTAAAATGGCATTTTAGAATGAAAACGATCTCAATCTACACTACACAACCGAAAACGCATGTCACATGACCATTCATGCAGGTACAACCATAGATATGTATTGGTAGATCCCTATTATTTAGATGGCGGACGTGCTTGGAGCGGTCGAATGGTTGAATCTACCTTTACATATCTATGGGTACAACAATGAGCATGCTGTTATTGTTTACATGGTCGTCAAGGATACGCAGAGTGAATGTGGGCAGCCATGCCATCATTTTCAAAAGTCTCCGTTTTGGTCCGTTCACACTGAAACACAACCCCGGAGTTTTCAAACTAAAACGTGGTCTGCAGCATTTTCAAAAGTCTCCCTTTTCGACCTCGAAAACGCCGGAGTAGAGTAAACGATAGGCGTAATCGTAGCAAAGGTTATGCGTTTTAATACGAATACGCACTAGTGTAAACGGGACCTCAAAGTTATGAACAAAAATTATTCCAGTAATGTTAACAGAATGTTTGTTCAGAATGTTCAAAGAACATTCAAAAGTAACATTCCCATAATGTTTACAAAATTATCAAATGGAAAGTTTCCTTGATGTTTGTGTGACCAATAATTTAAAAAAAAAACATTTAAAAAACTGGACGTTTAGTATTTTCAGAGAACATTCAGAAATAACATTAAATGCTCAAAGTATTTATTTGATTTAAAAAAATAAAATAAAATAAATCAGAAAAAGACAGTAATATTGTGAAATATTATTACAATTCAAAATAACTGTTTTCTCTTTGGATATATTTTGAAATGTAATTTATTTCTGTGATGAAAAGCAACATTTTCTGCATTATCACTCCAGTCTTCAGTGTCACATGATCCTTCAGAAATCATTCTAATATGCTGATTTACTGCTCAAGAAACATTTCATGTTATTATCAATGTTGAAAACAGTTGTGCTGCTGCATATTTGTGTGGAAACTGTTACTTTTTTCAGGATTTGCTCAAAAGAACAACTTTTATTTGAAATAGAAATCTTTTGTAACTTTGTAAATTAAGCGTATAGCGTTAGTTCTGGCAGGTCACATGAGTGTCAGCTGATCACGTCTACCTGTAGGAATACAACACCTATCATGCCATTCCTATATAAACTTTATTCAGTATTATTCAGCAGCATTTTCACTTGCTCAGGAGCAAATTACCCTCCTCCATCCCCAACTCCTCCTTTCGCCACAGTCAGGGCTTGGCTTTCTGATATTCCTCGTTGAATCAGACTCCTTTTATCTTGAATAATGTGTTACACTTAAATATCATTAAGTACATTAATGATACCTGCTTTGTTCTGTTCTGTTTACCCTTGGAGGTTGTTATTGCTGCTCACTCATGGCAGGCTGCATGGATGGGCTGGGAGTTTTTGCCCAGAACAGAAGCATACCTGACGGAACTGTCTTTCACATTTGATCAGTTTAATGCATCTTTGCTGAATTGTTCATTTCTATCAAATAAAAATAAAATCTGCCCCCAAACCTTTGAATGGTAGCATACATTTTATACATTTACTTGTATATAATAAACAAGTTTTCTGGACCAACTTTTCAGTAAATTCACACTTTCTGTCAATTCCAGTTCAACTTCCTGTGTGTTTTGGCCAATTGAATTTAAATTCGCACTCATGAATTGAAAGGGAGCTTGTTTCTGACCTCATTCTCTGAGTTGGGCACAAGCTCCTCTGATAGACATGATCCTAGTTTGTAAAATTAGCTCGGATCACGGCATTGTCTGCATATGTCCGTTTGATTTAACCAGTCTTACTTAGGAACGCTGAGGTCAGGGTGAGAAGCACATCTATCCCAGAATGCTTGGGAACCCCTGTGCGACTAATTCAGATGTGCGGCTCTGATTTCAGGCGGAGGATTACGTCTGTCTGCCTGGATGAACCACACCTCGCTCTCTCATAACATTTAAACACTTTCCCGGCTGGACCCACAGCATCCGACAATCCCATTGTCTGTTTCTGCTCTGTCAGGAGCACAATTATATTTAGCGTCATAACCCAAAGACTTGTGGGATAGATGGTTGATCTTGTTTGGGAGTATTGGAAGTATTCCCTGTAGGTTTTGCGTGTTTGTGTAAATCCAATTAAAACAGTCATACATCTCGACCGCCAGCTTCCCTCACAGCTGTTTATTATTTGTCGTGGAAAAAATGAAATCTGAATTTAGCAGGCCTGAACTTTCTTTTAAACGGTCATGGAGTCAGAGAGCAAGTCACTTAGTTATTTTGAATGTGCACTTGTAGTAATACTAATACATGTAGGAATAGTTCACCCAAAAATTAAAAATTGCTGAAAATGTACTCATCCTCAGGCCATCCAAGATGAGTTTGTTTCTTCATCAGAACAGTTTTGGTGTAATTTATCATTCCATCACTGTCTCAGTAATGGATCCTCTGCAGTGAATGGGTGCCGTCAGAATAAGAGTCCAAACAGCTGATAAAAACATCACAATAATCCACAAGTAATCCACACCACTCCAGTCCATCAGTTAATGTCTTGTGAAGCCAAAAGGTGTGTAAGAAACAAATACATCATTAAAGTGCTTTCATGCAGTGTGTAACACAGCTCTAAGTGAATGAAAACATCCTGCAAAGTTTTAAATGTGAAACTGCACCGTGTATAAAGTTATTGTCTCTCAAAAGAAAGAGTCGACTCTGAATCATTGAAACGAGTCATTTTTAAAACGAATCCCAAGCCGTTTCATGTTGAAGTCAACATGAAACATTAGCATATGGCCCGCTCACTTGTTGGTCTTTTGGAGTTAGTCTGAATGAAAATGCAAATTCATTCTTTGCCACTAGGTGCCTCTCTTGGAGCGGTAAAAAATAGCTGTTTCTCTGGTAACGCTGTACACAAAGCAGCACTGCACTCACAAACACTGCTTTATCAGGCATTACAGGCATGTTTAAATGAAAATGAGACCAATCGACCAATCACCACAGATTAGCGTCACGCAAAGGAGGGGTTTGGAAAATTTTATCTTTTGGGAGTCGTTGAGCAAGTAAGGTAAAAATAAATGCATATTATAAGACAATGAAAGTGTTTTTTGACCTTGCATGCATGTCAACCTGTTGTTGGGGACTCCCAAAACCAAAATATGAACCTTTCATAACCCATAAAAAGGGCACTTTATGGTATTTTCAAACCATCACTTTTGGCCAAAATATGAGTTCATAATCCATAATAAAACTTCCTCCAGTGAAAAAGTTAATTTCCTTTTGTCTTTCCTCCCACATATTTATTCAGTTTTTTTGGCTTGTAAAGGCTGCTTGATCTGTGCAGATTTCTCTCCTGATTCAGACCAGACTAATTTTTTACTGGAAGAAGTAATATTATGGATAGAGGACTCATATTTTAGCAATGGTTTGAAGTTAAAAACGATGATTGCTTGTGGATTATTGTGATGTTTTTATCAGCTGTTTGGACTCTCATTCTGACGGCACCCATTCACTGCAGAGCATCCATTGCTGAGCAAGTGATGTAATGCTATTTATCTGTTCCAATGAAGAAACAATCTCATCTTGAATGGCCTGATGGTGAGAACATTTGCAGCCAATTTTCATTTTTGGTTTAACTATTCCTTTAAGTATATTCATTCAAAGTAGGAAGTGAACTTCTTTTTCATTGGCGTTTGAGCAGAGATTGATGAAAAGCACGAGGGTGGGCCACATCAGAGGCACCAGCAGCTGTGGGGCGACACCAGAGGGTCTCCGTGTCCCACCCCCTAAAAGAAGAAAAGCGAGGGGCTGGATGAACCGATTCATGGTTAATCAGAGAGGCATTCAGCGCCTGGATCAAGCAGACGTCTGCCAGAGTCTCGGTCTGAATGAGGGCTGATGGTCCTGCACAGTGCACACGCCCAGATACATAAATATGGACAGACTCACCCAGAGAGAAATACGTTTGCTCTTTCATAGCTCAGGAGTTTTAATGAATATTAATTTAAGTTTCTGCTAATTCCTAAAAGTAAATATAGATAGCAATGAGTACTTCTCATATAATAAGAGCATATAAAATTAAGCTCAAATCACTTGAATTTGTAGAATCAGTAGAATATGATGAGAATATAAAGTTCATTTTGTGATCTCTGACTTTTGATTCAAGACTTAAAGATGTTTCTGAGACCATGTAAGATGGGGTCTTATCAGAGCAGTGTTATTTTAGTAATACTTACATACTCTTTTATTGTTTATTGATATTTTGAGCTTTTATTTTTATATTTTCAGTTCATTTTTATTATTTTTAATTTTTAAATATTTACATTTAGCTTCAGTTTATTTTCATTTCACTTTCAATTTTATTTTAATGTTAGTTTAAGTTTTAGTAATTCTCATGTGCTTTTGTCATTAAAAAAATCTATTTAGCTTTAATTTGGTTTTATTTTAGTTTTAGCCATTTTAATTTAGTGATAATACTGGGGTCTGAACAGTGTTATATTAGTCTTATTATTATTAGAGTTATTATTTTGAACTAGCTTTTACTTTATATTTTCAGTTTTTATTTTAATGTTAGATTAAGTTTAAGTAATTTTGTGTTTTTGTCATCTTTATTATTTTTTAATATTTATATTTAGCCATAATAAAAAAAAATTCACTTTGAGTTTTACTCATTTTAATTTAGTGAGATTACTGGGGGCTTATTCTCAAGAAACATCTAAACAATGTTATTTTAGTATTATGTATATGCTATTTTTGTGGTCAATGTTTTGAATGAGCTTTTTTATATTTGTATATTTTCTGTATAGCTTTAATTTATTTCAGTTTTAGTTTTAGTAATTTTTCGGACTTTAACTTAAACTTGTTTTTATTTCAGTTTTTGCGACAATTCTAATTTTCACTTTTTCAAAAGCGTTTCATCTAATATTTAGATTTATTTCAATTAACATAAAAAATAAATACAATTTTAATAGTTTTGGTTTTAGTTAACAATAGCAGCACTGCATGTGAGATTCAGGAGTCTCAGGCAGTTTGCTCTTAGATTACTTTAAATGCTATCTAAGAGAATTTTTTTTAGATTTACCCTAAATAATGTACGTATGATGTGACTTTCAGCTCAAAGAACAATATAACAAGTCTCGAACCCGATGCTCTTGAGAAGAGAAGCTCAAAATCATCAAAGAACTTTTTTTGTTTAATAATGAATAAGTCATTTGCAGAAAACCAAATCTGTGTAATCATATGCGGAGGATGTCATTTTTTCCCCTAAATATTTTAGTTCAGCCTCCTCTAATGATTTTTCAGAGACGGGCCGCTGGTGTGCCAGACGTTGATGAATGTGCAGCTCTTGATGTGCGCTGTGCGCTGCCGCTCGTACATCATTGTGCATCAGTCTGCAGCTTTACAGTGAAAATCTTTGGCCGTCCAGTGGGACTCGGTGAGGACAGAAATGCATACACACACGTTCAGCTAAAAAACACACAAGCCTTTGACTAAACACAGCGCTGAAAAGCATCAGACACCTGACGCTGCTGCACTCTCGCTGCCATTGAGAGTGCTGCTGTTTTAGCTCTCACAGGCAGGTAGAGACGTTTCCAAAGGGTCAAGAGCAACATTAGACCCACAGTTTGCACATTTATAGCCATAGATGATTCGGAGAGTTCAGGCGCTTGATTAGTGCTTTCGGCAGCGTGAGTTGACAGCATGATGTGGGCCGCCTAAACTGTGAAAGAGGAGATGCTCTGAGATGTTTATGTTCTCATGATGCAATGTAATGGAGCGACTGGATACTTTCAGGTTTAAGATTTTAGCTTTACATTTATGTGAGTGTTCAAGGAAAAGTATATGTTTTAGATGCTTTAACTTAAGATATTTTTCACCCTTTAGTTTCATTTATCTTGCATCTTGTTTCTTGTGCAATTCTCAGGAGAAATACAAATAGAAACAAGCGAGACAATTGATAAATGTTTGCATCCATAATGAGACCTCTTTGTAAACCTGAACACAGTATTTCCCATGATGCAATCTAATGGAGTGATCGCATGCTTTTAGGTTCAAGATTTTATTTTTTATTTGTTTATTTTAAAATGTTTTAGTAATTTTGTGAGCTTTTGTCATTTTTATTGTTTGTTAAAAATATTTCTATTTAGCTTTATTTTTATGTCTGGTTACGTTTTAGTAATTTTAATTACTAATAAGTGAGATTTTTGTGAATATTTTTATATTTATTGTGAATATTTGTATAATAATTAGTTAATATTTTTATATTAACTAATTATTATACAAATATTCACAATAAATATAAAAATATTTGTATAATAATTAGTTAATATTTTTATATTTTCAGTTTTAATTTTAATGTTAGTTTACATTTGAATAATTCTGGTATGTGCTTTTGTCATTTTTATTATTTTAATTTTTTTTAGCTTCAGTTTATTTTATTTTAGTGAAGCTTGTTTTAGTAATTTTACTACTTAAACTTAAAATAAAATATTACTACTTAAACTTAAAATAAAATAAAAAACATTTGTTACTTAAAATAATATTAACTTCAACTGAAATAAAGTAAATTATTTTATTTTAAACTTATTTTAAAAAGACACAAATTACTAGAACTTTAACTAAAACTAAAAAGAAAATAGAAAAAGAAAATAATAATAATAACAAAAATGAATAAAAGCTACTATATATATGTGTGTGTGTGTGTGTGTGTGTGTGTGTGTGCGTGTGTGTGTGTGTGTGTGTGTGTGTGTGTGTGTGTGTGTGTGTGTGTGTGTGTGTGTGTGTGTGTGTGTGTGTGTGTGTGAAAATAACACTGATGGATAGCAGCTCATATCATTTACTGAAATAATTTGATGAGAAATGTTTGACTTCATATTGAACACACACTGAAACATTATTATTGAGATCTTTTCTGAAACTCGCACACAATGGACAAGGTAAGACAAGGTGAAAATCTGTTCATCTGTATTATTAGCTGAGAGTAAACTAGAGGCTGCAGCAGCTGCTGTGAGTCATTAGACGTCAGATGAAGCTCATCTGTTCAGATGTGATGATGGCAGATCTTTGTCCTCTTCTCTCTTTCTCGCCTGAATCTCAATAAGTGGGTCACTGTGTGAATAAACTGCAGCCTGAGGCACGACATCACGCCACAATAACACACCTGCCAACGACACACACATAATCAATGTGCGAAATATCTGCAAACACAAGAAACATGCAACAACAGCCTGCCTCTATCTGCACACACACACACACACACACACACACGCACACACGCATGCACATGCACATGCACATGTCTAATTGTCTGATCTAGACAGATAGAGAAATGTGTTCACAAAAGACACACACACACACACACACACACACACACACACACACACATAATTATTTCTTTGTGTTGAACATACACCAACACAAATGATGTAAACATACAAAGTATTGTTATTTTTTTCTGAAGCAATACATCTTGTGACCACTTTACGTTTTATAATGATCATTTGTAAATCAGCAGTGCCAGGTCTTGCTGTGATATATTTTCCCATATTAAATTACATTAAAACAGAAATCATACTTTTTTTCTTAAATTATAGCTATTAGATGTATATAATTTTAGAGCATTTTATTTTTGTTGTTCATTACTACATAAAGTATTTTTTATTTATATACACATCTTTTGTGACGACTTTACATTTTTGTAAATCGATATTGCAAGTCTAATTTATTATTGATTATTACTAGATTTAACTTTATATTAAAATTAGTTGTTGATATAAAATATTTAATGAAATATAAAATATATTATGAAATATTTCATTTCTGTTTTCTAAAATATCTTAGCAATTTCTTATACATTTTATATTTATTATTGCCATATTTCATTAAATATTAAGCTTCCTCCACAGATAAGAATGTAAATTGCTGTAATTTACTGTGTGCTGTGTAATCAGATAGCTTGTAATTATTACCATCAGAGTTAATGTAATGATTAAAGAGTCAGAAAGCCAGCGGGTAACATGAGTTAATTAATATTCATGAGCCCATCCTTCATTCAGTTCAGTCCTGGCTCCTCTCGCTGTTCAATAGCGCCACCTGCAATCTTGTGTTCCCATTTACCTCTTCATACACACTACAGTGAAGCTTGTCTTAAATGTTCTTAATGCAAAATATGAATGTATTGAATATAAATTCTTAATCTTAATCATATTGAATATTCAAAAAGTGCTTTATAATAAACCGTTAGATGGCCTGCACCATGCGATCTGCTTTTCTAGTCTCCTGTCCTCAGATCCATGAAGAATCATCACGCCTGCAGGAAACGATCAGTCTGTAGTCAACTTTAACAGTGACACTCGTCAACAGCGCTTGTGTCTTATCATCACATAACATCAGTTTAAAGGACATTTGTTAATGGAGCTTGTCATCAGATGGTGTTTTTCTGAGAGATATGTCTGCTCTTTTGACTGTACATTATTTAGCACACAGGCAGCAGGCTGATTTTACTCTGGTAAAGTACTCAGAAACAAACTTGCTTTAGGGTGGATCCCATTTTATGAGTTACGGAAGTTATAAAGATTATTGAAATGTTTCACTTATAGCCTTCATCATAAAAAAAAAAAGAAAAAAGAAAAATACAATGTGACTTTTTAGTGTTTAAAAGCATTCTGAAATGCAAAGAGGAAGCTCAAATATATAATATTATTTGTTTTGCATGTTTTGATTCTCAGATTAGTGATTTTAATATTTTTCTAAAATATTGAGAAATAATTAGTATATAGGAATTCATTAATTGAATTGAATTTCAAATGTTTTTTTTTTCCTTGAAAAGAAAACAGGAATGTTTCTTTTTAAAAAGGACCTAATTAATTTAATCACCTTTCTATTGAATTTTTCTATTTTATGTTACTTTAAGAACAGCCAAAGGGAAAGGAAAGTTTCCATTAAAAATCACCTAATTTATTTAACCTTTTTTTATTGACTTTTTTTTAATTATTATTTATTTAAAAACAGCCAAAAGGACAGAAAAAAATTCCTTTAAAAATCACCTAATTTATTTATTTATTTATTTATTTATTTTTCTTATTTGTATTTTTTTAAACATCCCAAAAGGACAGGAAGGTTCTCTTAAGAATCACAGAGTTTATTTACATTTACATTTACATTTAATTATTTAGCAGATGATTTATTCAAAGCGACTTACAAATGAGGACAATGGAAGCAATCAAAATCAACACGAGCGATGATATGCAAGTGCTGTAACAAGTCTCAGTTAGCTTAACACAGTACACGTAGCAAGGTTTTTTTTTTTTAAATTAAATAATAATTAAAAAGAAAACAAATATAGACAGAATAGAGAAAGAATAGAGAAAGCTAGTGCTAGAGGCATTTTTAAAGACAACAAGCAGAAAACAAATAGTTTTTGTTAATTATATAATAATAATAATAATAATAAAAATAGACAGAATAGAGAAAGCTATAGTGTTAGATGTTTTTTTAAAAAAAGAAAACAAGCATTTACAAAACAAACAGAGTGCAAGTCTTAAAATGTAAAGTGTTTTCTTTTTTAAATAAAAAAGAAAACAAATAGATAAAATAGAATTAGAATAGAGAGTGCTGGAGTTAGAGGGTCAAATAAAGATGGAAGAGATGTGTTTTTAGCCATTTCTGCTGGGATTGAGTTGGGCATGTCATTCCACCAGGAGGGAACAGTTAATGTAAAAGTCAGTGAAAGTGATTTTGTGTATCTTTGGGATGAACAATAAAGCGACGTTCACTTGCAGAACATAAGCTTCTAGAGGCACATGAGTCTGAAGTAATGGATTTAGGTAAAGGGGTGCAGAGCCAGTGGTGGTTTTGTAGGCAAACATCAATGTCTTGAATTTTATGCAAGCATTTTATTTAATCACCTTTTTATTTATTTACTTTTTTCTTTTTTTTCTTTTCTATTTTTTTTTTTCTGTAAAAACATCCAAAGCTATATGAAAGGTCCCTTAAAGAATCACATAATTTATTACATTTTCTTTTCTTTTTTTTTTTTTCTTTAAAAACATCCAAAGGGACGGGAAAGTTCCCTTAAAGAATCACTTTACTTTGATATTGCATATGAACACGTAAATACTCAAAATCAAGAAGAGGAAAAGCAACTTTCCACTGTATATTCATAGCTCTGGCAGATGCTTTCACATCAGATATTAACTCTGTGCAACTTTGTAAAGTTAAAATGTGTTTTAACCACTACAGGTATGCTTGAGCGCTGCCGGCGGACTCGGACAGGCTCGGCTAGTTCCTCATAAGCAGGACTTCCTTTCTAGCTGTGAGCTTGATCAGATTCCCATCAGGAATTCCAGGCATTTTTCTGCGGCGTTCCTGGAGTTCCTCGCGACAGAAGCATGTGGATAGTCCGCGGGCGGCGTGTAAGCGGCTCCACACTGCAGACCCCCTCCGCTCCTCCTCAGCCTCGCTGTCTCGCTCTCATGCTCATTCCCATCCCGGGTTGCCAGGGCAGCGGCCAGAAATCCCTGCTCTCCTGTAATGAGTCTGTGAGCGCCGGGATCAGCTGGGAACTCAAAGGGCCTTCTTGGGTTCATTTAGGGGGCAAAGGTGAGACGTAAAACTCGCTTTGGGCTTTAAAGTGTTTGATTGTCCTCAAGTGTCCCATTATTCCAGATTATTTATATTTTTGTTTATATTATTTACATAAAACTCTATTTTGGCTTTAAAGTGTTTGATTGTCCTCAAATGTCCCATTAGTATCAGGATTCAGGAGACAGCATTTTGGCACAGTGATTGAAAAAAACACTGACCTGTTTGTATTCAGTTCGATTCAATTCAATTCAAATCAGTGCAATAAAATAAAATAAAGTTTTTGTAGTAATAATTTTGTGCATCAAAAGGATGTTTTAATTTATTTATATTGCTCTTTTTATATCTTAATTCATTATATATTTATAGAATTTTAAATATTTATTAGGTGTGTATATATTTTATATTATTGTTTACAGGCTGCATTATTTCTTTCTTTTCTTTTTTGTGGAAGAGCTTAACTGATGTAATACGAGGAGCATATTTTAATCTTAATAATTTAATATTCACACATGAACTATTTAACAATCTCTAACAATTTTGTGGTACTAGAAGGCATGTTATTTTAGTCGTCTGAGAGTTTTTATTAATATTTTGAATTTTTTTTTTTTTGTCATTTGTTTTTGTTTTCTGTACTTTTTCATTTTAGTTTTAATTATTAAAAATAAGTTTGTTTCATTCTATTTCAGTTAATATACATACATATAATATAATATATATTATATACACATATACATGCATGCATGCATACATATATATCGTTTTTTTTTTTTTTTAATTCATCCAGCAGGTGAAAATAAGAAAATCAAAAGGTAAAAATCGGTAAAGTTGTGCAAAATGTTACTCACCAAAGTTTAATGCTGAAGCTTATGAACAACAGTAGTGATAACAGTCAAATGCATGAATAATACTAAAATGTGTGACTATTGGCCTCTTCAGGAAGAGTTGATGTGATGGTTTTCAATTTTTTCTACACGGACTTTAGTAACTTTCATGAGTTACTTTGTTTGGTTGCTGTTTGACTGACGGAAAAATTGAACAGTGAAATCAATATGGGTTCACAGGCCACAGGATGACATTATGGAAAAGCAAGCGTTCTGCCAATGATAACTCAGGGAAGCAGGCGGAGCGTCTAACCTGTGTGAGCTTCATTAATTCCCTCAGTTCAGCAGCAGAATATCAATAGCCATCTGAGAGGTGCGGACGCTCTTCAGGGGAAAGATCAGCCAAAAACTTATTAACAACGATTTGTGGAGGAAAAACTGTTGTGAATTCTTATGAAATCGGCCAACCTTTCCCAAATCCACACAAAGGCCATGCCGCAATACCGAACTGATTTTTCACTTAAGGCACTTGTGAGTCAAGCCAGCAAAGGTCGGCTCCCAAGGCAGCGCAGAAGAATGAAGACATTAAATGTGCTCTATGTATTGATTGGTTTGTTATTAGTTGGGGAGAGAGGAGAAGAATCAAGGCAGAAAAGTTGTGTGATGAACACCTGAGGTCTAAAGAGCATTCGGCAATAAAAGGAGGATTTGGATCCGCGGCGGAAAAACAACTGTTGACTGTTGATACTGAACCCAACATAGAGGGTTCCGGCTTGAAGTCCTGATAAAAGTGCTTTCTGAACAGCTGTGTGATACTGTACTGTAGATTTACCTATACTGTTGTGGTATCATCTATTTCAGATAAACAGTCTCTGAAAGGAACAGAAAAGCAAAGGCGAATGGTCTCCTGTCTAAGTGGCTGATTTGGTGGAAAAGATCATGTTTGGAGGCAGATATGAGAAATTATTTACCGCTAGGCCTAAAACTTTTAATATAACTAAATTAAATTAGATTAAACTGAGTTTTGCTTAGGAAAGTGCCACTCATAAACCTTTATACAATTTGTTTGCATGTATAATAACTGTACAAGAACTGGATTTATTTATTGTATGCTTTTATTATTTGTATTAAGCTTTTTTATTTTGCCTGTTATTGTAGTACATCATGTTCAACTAATCAAAAATGAGTCATTTGTCTTTGGCGAATAGCTGAAATAAAAATTTATTTAAAAAAAATATTTTCAATTATCTGTTCGTTTGATTGCATCTATTGTCATCATTTGTAAGTCGCTTTGGTTAAAAGCGTCTGCTAAATGATTAAAGGTAAATGATATTTTTAATATTTAATTTCTGTTAATTTTATTTCAAATAATGTATTTTTTTTTTTAAGGTTCTGTTTTAGTTTTCATTAACTATATACCCTGACAGAAGGCCATGAAATGATAAATAATAATAAAAAAATATATATATTATTAATAAAAAATAATAATTATTATTTAAAAACATTATTAGGCTGCATTTGTTTGATTAGAAGCACAGTAAATGCAGCAATATTGTGAAATTTTATATATTTTATATAATTATAACTATTTTTATATGATATTATAAATTATTATAATATATTATTATAATATTATAAAAATAAATAATTATATTATAACATTATAAAATATAAATTATAACTTTATTTTACAATAATATAATAATTATTATATTACAAATAAAATATTATTGATTTATGTGATGGAAAATACACACACACACACACACATACATCTGTTTTGTAAGCCAATAAAAGTGATTTTTTTTTTTTTTTTTTTTTTTTTTTAACTTAAACGAGAGACATGGAAAAGGAATTCAGAAATCCAAATGAAAGATTCATATGATTCCAGGTGAGCTGGGAACGCTGTTTGTGAGAGAATGAGAGACAGAAAGCCTGTGGTTTTGTGGTATCAGCATCCACATGGTTTGCATTTCTCCAAATCCCACCAAGAATCTCCTCAGACAGAACAGGTCGACGCGGAAATCCAGATGAAGATACTGCAGGGGACAGAGTCGAATCCAAACTCTTATTAAAACATGCATTATATGCTGCTGGGATTACTGCAAGCTCGGATAAAGGAAACATTCTTCTGTTTGAGGAAAAGCAACGCAGATTAAAGATAATGATGGAGACAGATTTATGACTGATAACTCAGTCAAGCATGGTCTCTGTGTTTCTAAACTAATGAATGTTCGTTGGTCCAAGAGAAAGTATTATTTCATATGCTAAAAACTTCATTACAGAAAAGACTAAAACACATCCAAACATTCTGCCTGAATCATGATAAGCTGCAGTCTCTTCTCTCTGTGTTAGGCTGATGTGACAGCGCTGGCCTCCCGACCTCCTCATCCTCCACTAAAGCTTCTGCTTAATTCAATTAAACTCCTAACTGCATGGAGAGTCTGGGTAAATATTATCGTAAACTTCTCCACCTTCCTACAGCGACAGACATCGCTATGTTCACATGAAATGCTCCTGTGGTGTTCACCAAATAATGTTCAGTGTTCAATTCAAATCTTAAAAACTTAAAAATTAAAAAAAAAAAAAAAAAAAACAGTGAACACCTGTCATTTGTATATATGTGGTGGAAATAGAAAAATGCAGTTTACAATAAAGTCTCATTTGTTACTAACAATGGACAATATATTTTACAGCATTTATTTGTCAATGTTAGTAAATAGAAATGTTCATTTTCATGTTAGTTCACAGTGATTTAACTCATGTTAACAGATAAAACAGATTAAAAAATGATTTTAATAATGTTTTATTAAATGTTGAACTTAACATTAATCAATATGTATACTATATAAAATAAAATATTATATAATATATAAATAGATTTTGTTTTTTTAATTATATATAAAACAAAATATATATTTAAAAAAATTTGGGGGCCTGCTCCCCCAATTGAACTATTAAAATGTCATCAATTATAACTAAATGCATAAATATATGTATATATATATATATATATATATATATATATATATATATATATATATATATATATATTACATTATATTGCTGCCTGTTTTTTTAGAGTTTGTAGAATTTGTTTTTATTATTTTCATTTATTTTTTAAAAAGTTTAAATAGGCCTATATGTTCGCTTGCATACACCAGATTTTTTATGAAATACTTTATTAAATAATGAACCTCTTGACAATTTCTAGCCTTTCAGCTATAATTTTATTTTAATTTTAGGTTTATGTAACTTTTAATATATTACACAAATTTGTGCATTTTAATAAAGTGATGTTTGTGTGAAGTCATGATACGGACATTTTTTACAGCAAAACTTTGATTCAAGATTTTTTTTCACCCTGTTCACATGTGTTTGCTCCCCTTGAGTGTTCTTCTGTTCTCAGGAAGATGCAATATGATGTATGTCCTGTTGCTCTGCTGTTTTAATGAAAGGTGAGTTCTTCAGGCCCGAGTCAGGTTTGCCTCCACCCGCCGCTGCGCTGGGGGCACAGACAACAATCCCAGGATTCTGTGGGCTTTTGTCCGGAAATAACAGACACAAAGCGGGGGTCAGACGCTGAGCTCTGGAATTTAGATGAAAGACGTGGTCTGCTGCGGCAGGTGGGGATGCTTAGCTTTAATCAAAAGATGATTGCTTTTGTTTGGCTGCTGTTTGACTTCTTGTTTTTCAGTCTTGTGCTTCAGGTCAGACATGGCATGTCTTTTTATGTGCTCCGTTCTGAGATGTGACTCCGGTTCAACAGGTGAACCCAGGATCAATGTTGCAATTTCAAATGCAATTTCTTTTTCCTATGTACACTGTACAAAATGCTTGTGATTTTTTATTTTAGAAAAAATGCTACAGTAAAAACCTGATCATTTGTTTAATTAATTGTACGTTACCTGACCATACTCAGAAAGAGTCATGTCATTTTAAAGTAAAATATTGTTCAGCAAAAAAAAAAAAAAACACATGGAATATATGAAGTTACTTATAATTTGCTTGTTACTTATAACAAGACAATACACAAACTGCTATGGTAAAATATTAAAATATATTTTAATGCGAATGTTTTAATGTTTTGTGATTAAATGTATGTAAGTCAGAGGCCATTGTACAGTGCACCTGTATTTTGGTGGTACATATTAATGTTTACAGTAATAAATATTAAACTTTGCCAACTACAACTGCCAGTATTATAACAGAAATTTAACCAAAAATGATTTACAAACATTTTTAAATATTCTTGAAAGAAGTCTCTTCTGCTCACCCAGGCTTAATTTATTTGATTAAAAATACAGTAATATTATGAAATATTATTATCATTTAAAATTTAAAACTCTTTTCTTTTAATTGACTGCTGTGATTAATGCTGTATTTTCAGCATCATTACTGCAGTCTTCAGTGTCACATGATCTTCAGAAATCATTCTAATATGCTGATTTGCTGCTCAAGAAACATTTCTGATTATTATCAATGTTGAAAACAGTTGTGCTGCTTCTTATGTTTTTTGTAGAAACTGTTACATTTTATTTTTCCGGATTCTTTGATAAATGGAAAGTTCAAATGAACAGCATTAATTTGAAACAGAAATCTTTTGTAACATAAATGTCTTGGCTTTCACTTTTGAATTTAATGCATCATTGCTGAATAAAAGTATTAAGTCCTTTAAAAAAAAAATTGCATGATGAGTGCTGCTTTTGTGCTTGCATTATCATACTCGAAACTGAAAGAGAAAATCCAGGCAAGACATATGGTTTTCATCACGCCCATGAGATTTGCTGCTTTAATTGCTAGTGATCATGAAGTGCTTTTAAGGGAAGTGACATTTTCATAATGGACAAAAATCGTATATTGTTTTGTTTTGTTTTTATCTGTTATATCTGCATGCACGTATAGTACTTGTATGCCTTGATTTGATTTGGAGTTCACAGGTGAATGCGTGTTTCTTTCCCCATGACCCCAGATCTTCATCTAAGGACTCCATATCCCTGACTGAATATCCAGTGAGGCCTCTCTAGATCCCAGCAGATGCTCCTGTCTCTAGTCCTCTCGATCCAGGGCTCTCAGGTCCAAAGGTTTTGGCTATAGATCTGCTCCAGGTGAACAATAGATTCTAACTATATTTGTACAAAGTTAAAAAAAAAAAAAAAAAAAAAAAGCATCTATACAGACAATTCACTGCAGTTTCCAGCTGAAATGAACACTAGTAGCAGTAAAATGGCAACAACTTTTATTCCTTTTCACACAAATTATTATTATGGGGGCAGACTGTTAGGTAATAAATACTTATTTATTTTGCACAACACTATGTTATGACCTCAAAATGCATTTTTCCCATGATTTGTAAACTAATATATTTTGGTGTTTGCATCACAGCTTCATTTCTGATTTGTTGGCAAACCGCAACATACACTCTTATAAATTTTTGTTCTTTATTGGCAACTACAGGTTTCATAATGTAATGACACACCGGCAAAGGGAGCCCTTGCTCAAGTACTGACTGTTATTGCTCCCTCTGCTTCCTCTATGGTGACTTCCTGTTTGGCAGCCATATAAAGAGGGCCATGCCAAACATCCCTTTGTGAAGTCTTGTTCCACTGTTATTGGAGACTACTGAGTGTTTTCCTTGTTTTTGCCTTGCCTGTGTCTTGGACTTTGGACTGTTTTCTTGTTTTATGATTGTTTGCTGCCTGCCTTGACCATCGCCTGTGTTTTGGATTTCTCTTTTGCCTTGCACTGGATATTGTTGTTTGCTGGTGTTCGACCCTGCTTATCTTGACCACGATCTGTACAATAAAGCTTGCAAATGGGATCTTATCCCTGTTGTCATGCTCCAGTCCTTTTTTACACATGGAAACTTTAACATAACTTTCCATTGCACAAAAGCCTCTTTATAGTGGAAAAAGGCTTAGATTATTAATGTTCTTCACTCTTAAAGGTTCTTTATTGGCATTGACAGTTCTTGAAGAATCTTTAACATTCATAAAACCTTTCCTTTGCACAAAAGGTTCTTTATAGCGGAAAAAAGGTTCTTAATGTTCTTCATTCTTAAAAATAAAGGTTCTTTATTGGCACTGGTTCCATGAAGAATCTTGAACATCCCTGGAATATTTCCATTGCACAAGAGGTTATTTAGGTTATTAAAACTGAGAACTGTTCCCTGAAAGTTTCTTTGGGGAAGCAAAAATGTTTTTTTTTTTTTTTTTTTTTTTTCCATGACATTGCTGTGAAACCCTCTATTGGAACCTTTATTTTTAGTGTGTTTATACTTGTTCCTTTAAAAACTGTTGACTGAAAAGTTCTTTGGGGAACCCAAAATGGTTCTTCTGACATCACTGCAAAAACTCCCTTTTGGAACTTTTATTTTTAATAGTGCAATCCCATTTTGTAGAAAATGTGATCATAGGCACATTTTTCCAATGAGTCTGGGTTGGGATTCCTCTAACCGCCCTCACCGAAGCTTCTGCAGAATGAAGAAATGACTTGCCCACAGGTCAGTCTCCTCTTACAATAGCATTTGTAAAGCTCCAACCTGAACTCTGTGAAGCTTTCGCCAAAGTAGTAGGTTTCAATCCAAGTTCTCTCTGTGCCAAAAGCCCCAGAGTTCCTTCATTTCGGAGCTTCCCGAGTTCCCGACCCCAAGCCCATCTCCACCTTGAGCTCACGTGAGACAAGGCCCCCGGTCTTATCAAATGGGCTTTTGTTCTCCGAGGCTTGGCCCGGGTCTCTGAGGATGAGAGATGCAGTTAATACCCAGGGAAGTGGCCCTAATCGCCCAGCGCTATTACTGCAGCCAATATCAGAAGGGATGACAGACTTATTGATTCCAGAGCTGCAGGTGGACACAGGTGACTTCCCCCCTCCACGGCCTCGGGTTTGATCTCCGCTCGGCTGGGCAGGAACAGCTCCGTCTCACCTGCGCCGTGGCATGCAGAGTCCATCTCAGACCATTAGCTCCAGAACTGAGCTTAAGCCCTCAATTGGGCCTGATGACTCCTGAGTGTACAGCTGATTGAGACGCTACCGCAGTCTGGGGATTGTCTGCTCGACGTGTCTCTACAAAAGATCAAATTCTTCTGTATGTGACGATTTTAAAGGTGCACTCTGCAATTTTGTGCTAATTAAAAAAAAAAAAAAAATGTTACAAAAAAAGCAAAAGAAGTGTGTATGTGATTCACTAAACAGCACAAAACTTAATGAGTAAAAGTAAAGAACAAATGTCCAAAAACCATGGTCATCAACAATAATCACCACTTTTGTAATTCTGATATTAAAAAAAGGTATAAAAAGATTTTAGTTAAAAAAAAAAAAAGTGAAAAATATTTTTTAAAGAAAAAAAAATAAAATTGTGAAATTTAATTTGTAGTATGTGAAACATGTAATTGTGAAAATTAATATTTGACGTCAAGGTAATACATTATATTACTGTAATAAAAAAATGCTTTTAATGTGATGGTTTCAATGGTGAAAATGATGAAAGACAATTTGGTGAGCAGACAGTCCAAACATCATGAGTACATGTGAAAAATAACATATCTATGCAAGCAACCATTTGCCAAAAAAGTCTTAAATAATAAGTGGTGAATAAATGGAGAAAATAGATTTTGTTAGTTTAAGGTGTAAATATCCTTCAGCAAAAACCTGTTAATATGTTAGCAGTACGTTATCTTACCATATACAGTAGTAATAAAAGTAAATATTGTGTTTTGCATTTAAATGGAGAAAATGGACAATTTCAAAATAGAACATTTTACAGTATGTTTATTGTTTTATGCTGAAAAAGATAACAGTGGAAGCAATGGATTCCATGTTTGCATGTGATTATGGGATATGTGTGATGTCTGGCAACTTATGTTCTTGCTTTTCTCAAAAAACAATACAAATAAGAAAAAACAATTAAGAACAAAACAAAACAAAATATATCTTCAGTGTGGAGCAGCAGTTAGTAAACAAACATCATGTATCCAGACTGTACAGGGTCATATCGGGATGAATATGAGCACCTTCAACAAACCTGACTGACTTTATTTGAGGGAGAGAAGTAAATAATGTGCATTTATAAGTTGTATAATGACCTGTATATTACCCTGTATAATTGACTGTTGTCCCATTTCCAACATACAATAAGCTAGTCAAATGTTGGGTCACACCTACTCTTTTTTAGTTTTAACATTAAAATAAAGCCATCCAAATATCAAATAGCAAAGCAAAAATAGTGACCAAGAAAATGTGGAACAAATGCAATCTATCTGAGCTTTTTCTTTGACTAGATTCCAGGTCTGCTCACTCCAGACATTCATCAACCAACTTTATGAACTTGTACAATATTACTATCTTCAAAAAGTGTTTTATTTATTTGTTTGTTTGTTTGTATGGAGATTCATACATAGGCACAATTTAAGACATTTATGTGAAAGCCTTTAGATCAAAACATCACGAGAAACATGCATTCAGTCAAGTTTCTCCATAGCTGCTATAGTTTAATGCATCTTGCATCACTTCGCGTTAACCTTTGGTTACAATGTTTTAAGAAATAAAACAATAAAGAAAATACTTTCAGCAAATATGAAACATATCGAGCATACAATAGAAAGTAGATGACAGCTTCGTGAGGCACAGGTGTTTCTGATCAAACCACTGTGCAATAGTGCCATATTAGCACATGAATGCTCCATAAGAGGTGTTAGTGACTGAGTTCTGGTCAGCGAAGCAAACCTAAGGATCAGTAGGATCTAGCGTGAGCAGTTTGGGCGAGTGTGCACGCTAAGTGTTGGCAAGGTCTCTCTTGAGCTATGCCATGTTTTGTGCTTCACTCGCTGTCTGTCAGTACGGGTGAGATTGCCGGTAGGAATATAATCATACACCATTGTGCTTCCCTGAGATCTAGAATGGAAGCCCATTGAGTTTTCTGTCACCGCTGGCCTTGATAGTGTGTCCATCAAAATATTGATTCAGTAGGATATGTAATGGCACATTGATTTTCTGCTGAAGGTGAGGAGTGATGGACAGAAGCCTGTTCGTTTTCCCCGCACGACTCAATCAAACCTCTCGATGCTCATTCTTAGAGTTGAGGGAAGGGATTTTTATTGTTTTATGGCTATTGAGCTTCAGAGAAGGTTAAAGTTGGTATAATATTAATCTTTAAACCAACTTTGACAATCGAGAGACAGAATCTGGCTTCCCCAGAGAAGTTCTTTATTGTTCATCAGGAGGATTAATTGAAATATCAACTTTGTCCTAGATGTTTCTCCTAAAATTCCTTAGCAGAAATGAAAACACAAGGAAACGGTTGATGTACTGTAAAAACAGGGCTATAAAGTGAACGTGGACTGCAGCTCAGATCATGTTCGGAAATGTTTGAGTTCATATTGGGATCTGACTGAATCAGGGTTATTGTAAACTAAAATCATAAAAAATGATAACTGAAATAAATGCTAACTTAAAAAAAAAAAAAAATATATATATATATATATATATACTTTTAAATATATTTTATTTCAGTTTTATATAACTTAAGTATATTTTATTATAGCAACATTTCTTACTAAAATTAAATTAAAATAATTAAAGCTAAAATAACTATTGAAATAATAAATAAAAAACTAAGAAATAAAAATGAATATAATAATTAAAAATTACAAAAAAAAAGAAAAAAAAAAGAAGAGGTCTTCATTTGTTCATCTCACTGTTGTCTTAGAGAAAACTTTGCCTTTTCATGCAAAAGATATAAGCCACCATTTCACAAAGCTTAATGGCAGCACAAGGCTATCTGTTGAACATATATCAAGTTAATAAATAGTCACCTTTGTCCTCATTCCAGAAAGATTCAATATACTGAGTAATATTCAGTGCTTCTGATAGCTTTATCAGGTGACTCAATCGTTCTATATCTCAAAACTAAATGAGTTCAGTTACACTCTGACAGCTGGGCGATTTTATTAGACTTTATTTCTTTATATAGACTATATTTTATTAGTAGGCTATATTTCATAAGAACTGCAGTGATGTTGAAAGTCAACATGGACAGAATTGTTTATATTAGTCTCGCCATATTATATTTATATTGTTTATATTAGTTTCTCCATGAATGAAGAATAGCCTAAATAACTCTTTTTTGTTTTGTGATAAAGTTTTGAGAACATAAAGACCGGAGAACTCCTAACGAACGTTCTATCAACGTTACCGGAAGAACGTTTTCATAGAGAACTTTGCCAGAACGCTAGCCAAAGTTCTGAGAACGCTTTTTATTAGCTGGGAACGTGTACATAGAAAAAATAAAAATAAAAATATCAAAAACTCAGAGTATCACCAGTTCAAAGGAGCATTCGTGTGTAAAAAAGACTTTTTATGTATAGTAAACTTCACCTGCTGATATATACAATTCTATTTTTAGTTTCAATCACTCTTCAAACTCCTATATTATATAGATAGACGGATGAAATTATGCTTTTTGTGGATCACAGTGAAGAAAACCCAGTCTGGCCCAGCTGGAGAATGTGGATGCTCTGATGTTTGCAGCATCACACAGAACTACTACAGCAACAACAGTCTCTTTGATAGCTTTGATATTTCAAACTGCTGTTTCAATTAGAATTAAACAGATTAAATTAAATTGAACTGATCACACATTTAAGGATCTGCTCTCCTTTTACATTTAAAATAAGCCTACAGCTCACTTTTGGGCCAAACTTTCTATTGTTGTAGTGCTTATCCTATAGCGCCACCTGCTGAGACTTTATTTTAAAATACATCAAATTAATATTTTTAATTAAGACCACAGCAACCTTAAATAACACCATAAGACCTGCTTTCTCAAGAGAATATCCTTACTGAAGGCCTTTAGGATATAGCCTAAAAACACTTGAAGCTTTTCACCTTGTTTTACCAGATTATTACTAACGTTTAAGAAGCAACTTTAAAATAAAAGTGTACCTATTCTGAGCTACTGTTTATTTATTTTTTGTTTGTTATTTTTACTGATATTTTGCCAATAGGCTATTACGTCTACGACCATGACCACAAAGCACATACTCTATGAATAGCCTACTTTTCAGTGTGTTTTATTTTATTTCTCGTACCTCTTTTGTGTTTCTAAATTTAATGTAATGTAATGTATTTTAAGTTTAGCCTATTGTAGTTTATTTCTCGCTCCTCTTTTGTGTTCTTTTCTTTTATTATTTTCTTTTATTTTTTTATTATTACTTTTATTATTTTATTTGATCACCACTCTGTCACTGTGTTTGTTTTGTAGTATAGCTGCGCTGAAAAAACAAATATCAATCTGGCACCCAGGGGAAAGTAGGCGTGTTTGTTTACATTTCTTCCTGCGCCACGCGACTGTGCGTGATGACGTAAGCTGCACGCAGCGCTCTGGCTCTCGGAAGAGAGGAGGCAAGTTAGCTTTCAGAAAACCGGACTAAAATGATGCAAAAAACGGTAAGACGGAAATTTTTATTATATCGCGAATGAGGCAGAAAACTGTACTAATATTTACGCGTCTCCTTCATGAACAACAACGTCTCTGTCGCCTGTTAACATCCATAAAGTCTCGATATGCTAGCTAGCAGTATAGCAGGTTAGCCTGTTCTCTGATGTACTGAACTGTGAATTTTGACAGTTAACTAGTTTACAAGATATACGTTGTTTCCTCCGACTATCAACATAGATCTGTTTTTAAGATTTTATATTATCCTTATTTCCATGTGGAATATTTTTCCGTCGGAAAAGGTGTCATTGTGGTTTTTGCAGTCTCTTATACTTCCAGTGCTCAGTTGGATCTCACCATATGACTTCTAGAATTCCTTACAAAAAATGTCGCCATGGAAACCATAGTTACCGCCAAAAAAAACCATAGTTACTGCATGTAGTTATTGTTGCTAAAATCTCGATAAAGTAACGTGCAGTTGACCTCCTGCAGTCAGTGTAAAAATCTTTCACAATATTTCTGACATTTACTATATAGGGACTGTGTTACTATAGTATTTGTATAAAATAATATAGTCGAGCTTATGCAAATTATTATTTTTATACAAATTATTTAATTAATTGCCTGATAAGATTCCTTATAGGCTGATGGCCTATTAAATGAAATGAATACTGAGTAACTGTTATTATGTAATTAAGGTTATTGTTGTTATTTAGCTTCGCAGTGCTGTTTGGCTTTGATTTAGGACTTTATAGGATTTGATTTTATACTGCTTAGTGTGTGAACCAACTCAATAGCAAAACTGTTTATTATTGATATTATTATTATTAATTTATTTTTTTTTGTACGAAAGTAACAAAATGTGCTTAAAATCAAACATTGAGAACCGTGAACTAAATAAGCTTAATAATTCCATGGAGTAACAGGCTGAATAGAAATATTTACATAACTTTATTGCATAAATAACAGCAGACGTGTGAGTTTCCTACTTAACACATAGATAACACTGGGATACATTTTATATTACATTTTATATTAATATATTCTACTACAAATATTTGACCCGACAATTATTTATTTTGCTATCCTGATGGCACAATCATTTGCAAACTTTTTAAAATCAGACATTGAAAATGCTTTACATTAATATGAATTGGATGAGCTAAGCAATGCCATGAACAGAGTGTCTATTTACACTAAGTGCAAATAGCCCGCCTTGTTGGCAGAGGCTGTTTACGCTAACTCCGCCCACCAATGTATGATTTGGGTAGTCAACATTATAAAAAACGGCTATGAATCATTGGCTCCAGTGGCTCAGATGGTAAAGTGCATGCTGGGTCTTTTTGACGTGACTGACCTGGGTTCGAACCCGCCTTTTGCTGAACTTTTTTTTTTTTTCTCCCTTTTCAAATCTCATATCACATCATAAAAAGGCATTTATTTTCAATAAAAATTAAGGTGGCATCCATTTAATAATTTGAATTAAAATTATAATTATAATTTACACTCAATACATTATTATTGCATGCTGTTTTATAATGTAATACAATACTGAAGTGCAGATAATTGCCACTATTTGCAAAAAGTAGTATAAATAGCAGAAAATCCTGCTATTTTTAACATAGTGTAAATAGAATTTATAGCTAGGCTATTTGCATTTAGTATAAATAGCATGTCGCTAAAATACTGTTATTTTCACTTGGTGTAAATAGAATCTATTGCTAATTACACTGCAAAGTGAACACAAAATGAATACAAAACAAAAAAACAACTCATAAATATATAAATAACAGCAGACATGTGACTTTTCCTGCTTAACACATATATAACACTGGGATAAATGTTATATTAATATTTGCTATTTTAGAAAGTGATATGTTGGCACCAAAATACAGAGTTTGACTGAACAATGAAGCTTATTTATTTTGCTATCCTGACTGCACAGTTATATGATTATTTGCAAACTCTTTATTGTACAAAAGTATTAAAATGTTCATAAAATCACACATTGAAAATAATACCATAAAATGACATAGAAATGAACAGAAATATTTGCATAACATAAATGTATGAACAACAACAGACATGTGATTTTTCTGCTTAACACATAGACAATATTGGGATAAATATTATATATGACCCTGGATCACAAAAGTAGCACAGCTATATTTGTGGTAATAGCCAACAATAATACATTGTATGGGTCAAAATTATCAATTTTTCTTTTATGCCAAAAATCATCAGGGTATTAAGTAAAGATCATGTTCCATGAAGATATTTTGTAAATTTCCTACCGTAAACATATCAAAACTTAATTTCTGATTAGTAATATGCATTGCTAAAGACTTCATTTGGACAACTTTAAAGGCGATTTTCCAGATTCCAGATTTTCATCTCAGCCAAATATTGTCCGTTCCTAACAAACCACACATCAATGGAAAGCTAATTGATTCAGCTTTCATATGGTGTATAAATCTCAAAATCTGACCCTTATGACTTGTTTTGTGGTCCAGGGTCACATATTAATGTTTGTTATATTACAAAGTGATATATTAGCACCGAGTTTGACCAGACAGTGAAGCTTATTTATTTTGCTTTCCAATTATGTAATCATTTGCATTTTGTAATTTGCATGTGTAGCATTGGTTTTTGATCCTTTGTACTGTTTAGTATAGATGATTTTGAGTACCTAGTACGCTAATTTACCCTGCCTGTTTCTCAGAGTGTTTAGATACTACATAACCATGGAGACTGATGCAAACTCCTTCCACGTGGAGTTCCCGGATTTTTCCTGCTCGCTCCTGAAGAAGTTGAATCAGCAGCGGCAGAGAGGGCAGCTGTGTGACCTCATCGTGTCCATCGGCGGCCATCAGTTTCGCGCCCACCGCGCGGTTCTGGCCGCCAGCTCTCCGTACTTCTGCGATCAGGTGCTGCTGAAGAACAGCGCCCGTGTGGTGTTGCCGGACGTCATGCATCCGTGTGTTTTCGAGCAGCTCCTGTTGTCGTGCTACACTGGAGGGCTTTCGGTGCCAAGCGGAGAAGTGGTTTCCTTCTTAACAGCCGCGAGCTTCCTGCAGATGTGGCATGTGGTGGACAAATGCACTGAGCTTCTGGAAGTAGGGAAGAAAACCCGGATCAACCATGGATCGTCTCCAAAAGGTGATGGTTATGCCACTGATAATGAGGACTCTGGTCAGACTGCAGGTCAAGGAGAAGATCTAGCCGATCTAGATCCCGCTTTAGGTCCAGGGACGTTAGAAAGCGCCGGTTGTTCGTCTCCAGATGATCCGAGCAGCGAGAATGGCTCGGATGCAACGGACAACCAGTGCTCTAGACGGGCCTATGTGCCGCCGAGCATAATGGGACACAGAAAGAAGGTGCATATAAAATCAGAAAGGCAGAGTCGAGATGCTTGCGGCGGCTTGTTTGGCACCGAACACGCCGTAAACGATTCAGACGAAAACTCTCACAATCCAAACATAGCAGAGGATTGTTTCGATGAGAAACTGGTGGAGTGCTTGGATCGGGATTGCTCTTATGAAGAGCCGTTAGACTTCTACGGGACCTCCATGGAGGGCTTTTCGCAAGCCTCGGACGAGCTTTCCAACCCACCGTCCAGGGATAAACTTCAGCTCGAAGGAGGTGCTGATGTTTCTAAAGATGAGACGCCGGTCGAAGGCGGCTTAAAGGAGCAGACCTCTCACTCAGGCTTCGCTTCGGTGGTTTACAAGCTCTATCCGTGCCAGTGTGGCAAAAGTTTCACACATAAAAGCCAGAGGGACCGGCACATGAGCATGCATCTGGGTCTGAGGCCGTTCGGTTGCGCCGTTTGCGGCAAGAGCTTCAAAATGAAGCATCACCTGGTGGGCCACATGAAGATCCACACGGGCATTAAACCCTACGAGTGCAGCCTGTGCTCCAAACGCTTCATGTGGAGAGACAGCTTCAACCGACATACCTCCACATGCGCAAAGGCCCATCAGACCCGACGGTCCTCCCAAATCTGCTAGTGCTCCCGCAGGAACCTCGTAGGAATGTTTGAGAAACCTCAGCATGGAAGCATCCTTTACCTGAATGCCAAACTAGCCACTGAATACAGTAGGATTATTTTAAACAAGCACCTCAATTTTGAACAGAGGCCTTCTGTTCAGTTCACTTGTTCAGGTGTAAAGTACCGGTCAAAAGTTTGGAATAATTACATTTTTTAAATGCTTTTACAAGACGTTTCTTATGCTCACCAAGGCTGGGTTTATTTTTCAAAAATACTGTAAAAGCAGTAATATTGTGAAATATTATTACAATTAAAAAACTGTTCTCTGTTTGAATATGTTTTAAAATGTAATTTATTTCTGTGATCAAAGCTGAATTTTCAGCATCATTACTCCAGTCTTCTTCAGAAATCATTCTAATATGCTGATTTGCTGCTCAAGAAACATTTCTGATTATTATCAATGTTGAAAACAGTTTTTGTAAAAACTGTAATGTATTACTATTAAGAAAGCTGCTTTTTTTTAAATTGAAATGAATACTTTTATTCAACAAGGATATATATTAAATTGATCAAAATGACAGTAAAGATGTTTGTAATGTTACAGAAGATTTCTATTTCAAATAAACGCTTTGAACTTTCTGTTCATTTAAAGAATTTACAACATTGATAACAACACTATAATAATTGACAATAATTGGTCAGCAAATCAGCATATTAGAATGATTTCTGAAGGATCATGTGACACTGAAGACTGGAGTAATGATGCTGAAAATTCAGCATTGCATCATAAGAATAAATTTCTTTTTTTTTTTTAAATGCATTACAATAGAAAACAGTTGTTAAAAATTGTAATGCTACTTCATAATATTACTGTTTTACTGTATTTTTAATGAAAAAAATGCAGCCTTGGTGAGCAGAAGAGATTTCTTTAAGACAGCATTTAAAAACATATTTCAAACTTTTGACCGATCTTCGAATGATGTAAAGTCAACATGAAGTCAAAATGGACTCTTCTTAATAGATGTTGTTGTAGTAAAATGCCATTTCATGTTGACTTCAATGTCATTCTAATGTCTCAGAATGATATCTGAAGGAAACAATATGATCACATTCTAAACAAGACACAAGAGCCTTGAATGCTGTCATAATATTCAGGTTTAAAAACTCACTAAGCGCTTTGGAGTTTTAACAAGGTTTATCTTATGTAAATATAAATATTCCCAGATGCAGCATTATGCTGGATTTCATTTGCTTTATTTGAGCTGGATTCAGTGTTTGGCATCAACTCTCTGTAGCCAGAGCGTTTCCAATAGGATTTCACCGAGAACGGCGCTTGTTTCAGCTGCTAATCCATTTTTTGCTCTAAAAGTCAACAGATTTATTAGGAGGATTTTGAAGGGAAAAAGTCAAATAAAATCTTACATAATGCTGCATTAATGGCATTGACATTTTCATCTCCTTCTGAAACAGTGTTCTTGTATGTGATGTTCATTTTGTCAAATGTTTTTATAATGTGCCATAATTGTAAAATATTTTAAATGTCATCTCTATATGGGCGAATCTTATGAAAAACATGTCCAAGTCATATCTCACACACACACACACACACACACACACACGCAAAATGTGTGAAATATGACCATGACATGTTCTTGATAGGTTTTTAAAATTCATCAGTATAGTATTGAAATAAAGTGGATTTAAGAGAGAAATATCAAAGCGCAGCCACCTGTAAATATCAAATATCATTGAAATGAGAACACATCTTTATTGTTTTACTTCACAAAGCCATTTCATGCAAATGTCAAAAGAGCACAAAAATCAATTCTAAAGAAGTGAAAGGGCTGTAAAACTCTTGTAGAAAAGCAGCTGGGTGTTTACTTGTATTATTTTCTGAATCTAATGTCCAGAATGTGCCATGAATGGATGGGTTGGATGTCTGGCTTTCAGTAGTCTGTTATTACGGTCTGTTTGTGAATTAACTGCAAACCTCGGTTACAACTATACCTCAGATGCTGTGGTATTCAGTAGTTTGAGATGGTGCATGGAATTTAATTAGTGCTTAATTAGAACAAAATGTAAGCTAATTTTATTATAGTTTTAGATTAAAAAATAATAATAATAAAAATAGGGCTTTTCTTAGAATATTGAATTATTCCTAAAAGTGTTGTAAGCTAGTATAACACTCTAAAGAGCATTTCAGACACGTTGTTTTGGCATTTGCCAAGTATTGGTAAATTGTAGTATGTAAATAGTGTTTGAATTATGTTTTTTTTTTTATTATGAATGTGAAAATTTCTATATGCCTCAAACAGAACAAACAAGTGACAATCATGTAAGCGGAAACAGAATATGTGAAAGTAATCACTAACCTCTCAGTAGTCAAAGTCAATCAGACAGAGAATATTTATGGAAAATAAATTCAGCCATGTATTAAATTATATATCCATTCTTTGTCAGTTTTTTTTTTTTCAATAAAAGTTTAAACAATTTAATACATGGTATATGTGTATGTATCTTATAATATAATGTGGTAAAATATATATGATTATATGTTGATTTACAGAAACTTTTTAGTTTTTTTTAATTGGAAACGGTTATATGAAATATATATATATTCTCAAGTGACCAAATTTTCGTAACTGATAGGCAGAGCTTTAGGATGTTGGACGGATCACTACCTCAACAGGACTGTCTTGATATCTGGTTATCAGAAATCGTTTCTTTCCGGATGGCACCATTTCCCACTTACACTTCTGTTGTGGTTTCTTCTTATAGAAGAACTTTGTGAAACTTTGTGAGATTTGTACAAAAATGTGTTTAGCAATAAATGTTCTATTTGTACTGGAGATCCTGTTTTGTTGCACGAAGAACAATTCATTTTGTGTTTGATTTGCAATTCAGGGTTTCAGACACTAGGTGGCAGTCTCAACTGACATAATTGGTTCAATGCACACATAAACATTTAAGGTAATTTACTTTGATGTTATACACACACACACACACACACACACACACACACACACACATGTGCAAGCAAACAACTGAAAGAAGATATAAATATAAATAAATCACATAAATAACAAATACAGAAAATATTTTGCTTTTATTTTAAAGAGTAATTTATTTATTTTTTTTGTTAGTATGTAATTTAGTTAAAACTATAATAAGATTGGATAAATGTTAAGAGTGTTAAATTACAGAGGAAGACATCCCTGTTGCTCAGATGC
This sequence comes from Acrossocheilus fasciatus, assembly GCA_036784905.1. Lineage (NCBI taxonomy): Eukaryota > Metazoa > Chordata > Actinopteri > Cypriniformes > Cyprinidae > Acrossocheilus > Acrossocheilus fasciatus. The sequence continues at coordinate 41,122,035 of CM071942.1, forward strand.
ACCTGCGTGTCCACTTCAAATTCACATAGACGCGGTGCTTCAGCGCGATTGGCTAGTTCTCCGTGGTGGGCGGGGTTGAGTGTCGGTGTAAGGCGTGTGATTGGGCGGTTGACCTGTCCATTAGATCAAAGGAACCTACCTGACACTTCCTGCCCATGAATGTTTCGCTTGTTTTGGCAGTGTGATATCTGTGTATCTCTGCCATGTTTGTGTGCATCTCTCGCAAACGTCTTTATATTTATAAATAAATGACATAGCTCTGACGCTCTGGAATAATAACCTGACGTGCCGTATTGGATTATATGCGCAGTTGAGCCCGTTTAATGGATGACTGGAGGCAAAGCGTGATTGTTTCTTCTCATTGATCCAGGATCATACAGTGCGGAGATATAAGGTAGGCGAACCAGATTTTGATTTGATTGATTTTATGGACGGGTCGATGAAGTATTGATTAGGAACAGTCTGTGCACGTCATTCATTAAGAAGGGTTAGTAAAGGTGAAAGGTTACAGCCCTGTGCGCGTGACCATGTTAACATGTTGCGAGTTGCGCGTATGATCAGGCGTGCGCGCGCACGAGACTCAAAATCCTGAGAGACAGCAGCTCTTTTGTGGCCATGGTGTTTGTTAATACTTCTGAGGCAATTATAATGAAATATTTTGCTTTATAATATGACATTTTGGATCATTTATAATGTCAATTAAATAGTAAGTATTTGTATATGGTGTGATATTATTGCAATATTCCTGAAAGCACAATGCCACTGTTTGAACTTTTGATATTTCTTAAGGAGGGTATTTATTTTATTGATTTTTTTAATATATATTGTAAATATTTCTGTATGTACTTCAATAATAATAATTATATATATAATAATACAAATAAAAAGTAAATAAACAAATAATGTAAATAAATCAGTATTTTTGTTTTTATAAGAATGTAATTAATACATTCTATAATAATAAGAAATGTAATTAATATATAATGCAATTTCTGAAGTAATAATGTCATTAATTTAAAATAAATTTTTATATCTATTTTAAATTAATTATGAAATTACTGAATTGTTATGTCATACTTACTTACTTATTTCCCTTTCTTATTACATGTATTATATTAAACACTTCTGATATTTTATGTTTTCAGGGATAATATAATGCCTTTGTTTATATGTGACCCTGGACCACAAAACCAGTCTTAAATAGCACGGGTATATTTGTAGCAATAGCCAACAATACATTATATGGGTCAAAATGATTATTTTATGATTTTTAATTTTGTTTTCGATTTTTATATAATATTATTATTATTATTATTATTATTATTATTATTTATTTTTATTTTTAATTCAATTTTTCTTTTATGCTAAAAATCATTAGGATATTAACTAAAGATCATGTTCCATGAAGATATTTTGTAAATTTCCTAGCATAAATGTATCAAAACTTCATTTTTGATTAGTAATATGCATTGCTAAGAACTTCATTTGGACAACTTTAAATGCAATTTTCTCAATATTTAGATTTTTTTGCACCCTCAGATTCCAGATTTTCAAATAGTTGTATCTCAACCAAATATTGTCCGATCCTAACAAAGCTTATTTATTTGGTTTTCAGAAGATTTAAAAAAAAAAAAAAAAAAAAAAAATTAGAACTGGTTTTGTGGTCCAGGGTCACATATGTTGTAATATTAATAGTTGATGCAAATGCCACATGCCTCTTTGAATTAAGATGTTTTAAAAACATATTATAAACAGCATATGTCTGGTTAGTCTGTTCAAGTGTTCCATTGTAATGATTTTGGCCATTTCAGTATCAAAGCATCTTTTTGTTGTTGAAAAAGGCATTGTTTCCTCAGAAGCTGAGGTGCAGTGTCTGTTATACTGCTTGCTATGCAGTTCATGTGCTTGCGGTGCAGGGCATGTGAGATGTGTGTAATTGATCAGGACGAAACTTGGAGTAAGTGAGAAGGAATTCAGAAGCCCAGCTCAATCGAGGTGCTCATTCCTGATGGCAGAGAGCCAGAGCATTCCTCAGTTCAGGAACCGGTGTAGTATTCGTGTGTTGTGGTGTCTGCTACTACGCCACATGAATGCGGATTTAGTTGACCGGGACAAACGTGAATAGCCTTGTCATGAGCAGATGTCATTTTAGTGTTTTATCTAGAAAGGTTCATAGTACTACACCTACAAAGGCAAATTCTGTCATTATTTACAAACCCCTCATGTGGTCCAAACCTGTTCTTCCATTGAACGCAAACAAAGATATTTTTCAGAAGTATTTTCATAACTGAAACTAGCAGTTAAGCTAAAAAAAATGACAAAAACGACCATCCACATGACGTGTGCACTTCTAAGTGTTATCAAAATCATTGTATATATTTTGTAAGCAGTATGCGCCTCTGTTTTGTTTGTGTACAGGTGCTTGTGAAAGTGAAATAAGAGAAACCGATGGCATTTTATAAACAATAGTGTAGCCTATTGAAGGAATCGTTCACCCAGTAATGAAAGCTTGCTGAAAATGTCCTCACCCTCAGGTCATTCAAGATGAGTTTGTTTTTTCATTTGGAGAAATGTAGCATTCCGTCACTTGTTCATCAATGGATGCTCTGCAGTGAATGGGTGCCGTCAGAATGAGAGTCCAAACAGCTGATAAAAACATCACAACAATCCACAAGCAATCCACACCACTCCAGTCCATCAGATAACATCCTGTGAAGTGAAAATCTGTGTGCTTGTAAGAAACTAAGTCATGCAATTATAAAAATTGTAACTTTAATCTGTTGCTTCTGGCTATCCACAATATTGTTTTCGAAATGGTCATTTCATCTGAATCAGAAGAGAAATACACAGAGAGTCTACAGTCCAAATTACAGCTCTAAGCTAATATGAGGATGGATTTTGATGCGAGAGGACAACAGGAGATGCTTTTTCACTGGCAGAAGTGTTATTATGGATTATGGACTCGTATTTTGGCGAGAAGCAACAATTTGAAGTTAAAAACATCTTATTGATGGATTTTCCTTTTACAAACACGCAGCTTTTGTCTTCTCAAGATGTTAACTGATGGACTGGAGTGGTGTGGATTATTGTGATGTTTTTATCAGCTGTTTGGACTCTCATTCTGACGGCACCCATTCACTGCAGAGGAACCATTGTGTAATGTAATGCTAAATTTCTCCAAATGAAGAAACAAACTCCTCTACATCTTGTTTAGCCTGAGGCTGAGTACAATTTCAGCAAATGTTAATTTTTGGGTGAACTTTTCCTTTAAGTGAATCTTTGAACTGTGGAATGGAAAACAGGTTCTGGGATAAAAACGGATGGGGAAAGTAGGATGGAAAAGTACGTGCTCATATGTGTGCAGTTATGTCAGAGACCATATTTGAGCTCTGTGTCTGTCTGTAGAGTTGCAGTCGTGCAGTGGGGGGTAAATGAGGGCGTCCCGGACCCCTGCAGCTGTCTGGACGTCTGACATTACACCAGCATTGATCAGGAAACTTTTGCCAGCAGGTCATGTTCACAAGACTGTATTTATATCTCTCACACATGCTCATCACGTAGCACCCGCTGTCATTTCTGAACTTTAACATCTGCATTCACTCCAGTGAGCGTCACTGACAGATATACTTTAAAGTCTGTTTGTTTGCGCTAAATTTCCATGGTTTTTAATAGTGCATGATATCCCAAAAAAGTGTGGTAATGTTATTGTACATGTCTTTTTTCCATTTTGTTTACACTGCCATTTGAAGGTAAGATAGCTAGATATTAAAGGGGTCAGTAAGATATTTCTATATGCATTTTATGTATATAGAATAAATATACATTTTATGCACTTTTATTCCACATTAATGTCACACCCCTGGACTGTTTTTGTGGTGTTGTTGTTTTTGCTCCCCATGTGCTCCGTGACCCAGTTTCTGTCTCCCGTTGATTGTGTTGATTTGATTCCAGGTGTGTCTCGTTATTCCCTGATTGTCATGTGTTTTAAAGCCCTGTCTGTTTAGTTCATGTTTGTCGGGTCTACTTTTTGGATATCGTGTGTCTCCTGTGTTCCTGTTGTGGCTATTCCCTGTGATTCAGTTATTAAAGACTGTTAAACGCTTCCTCGTTTGCCTCGTTCCTCCCCGCACAGATCACGACAATTAAATTGATCAAAAGTGGCAGTTAACACATTTGTAATGTATTTCAAATAAATGCTGTTCTTTTGAACTTTCTACTCATCAAAGAATCCTAAACAATAAAATGCATGGGAAAAAAAAAATGAAGCAGCACAACTGTTTTCAAAGTAATGAGGCTGAAAATGTAGCTTTGATCACAGAAATAAATTACATTTTAAAATATATTCAAATAGAAAATGGTTATTATAAATTGTAATACTATTTCATAACATTATAGATTTTACTGTACTTGTGATTGAATAAATGCAGCCTCTTTGACCATAAGAGAAAAAAAAATCTTACAGACCTCATAACGTTTGACCCCAAACATACTTTAAAAGATTTTTGGTCACACTTTGTTTTAAAGTCCAATTCTCACTATTTACAAACTGTTAAGTACGTCTTTTGCTTCAATAAATTCCTAATTTGCTGCTTATTAAATAGTTAGTAAGGTAGTTGTTAAGTTTAGGTATTCGGCAGGATTAGGGATGAAGAATATGTGCTTTATAAGTACTAATAAACAGCAAATATGTTAATAATAGGCATGCTAATAAGCAACTAGTAAGAACTGGTCCCTATAATAAAGTGTTACCGATTTTCTTTCTCATACAAACATGCATTTTAAAGAATAAGGTAAAACTGCACTTTTGAGTAAACATAAATCAGTAAGACGGCTTGGAACTTAAACAGGAAGTGTATGTATTTTGTTGATCTTTCCAGTTTGGACGGTAAGTCCCTAAAATCCAGTCTGACCATCTTCTGCTTACAATACAAACCACAAACTGTCTATATAAACAGTCATTCAGTGTTATGGCCTCCTCTGATGAGGGTATATGAAGGTATTAGCATAACTGTGTTGAAGACTCGTGACAGCGTTTGGTATTTTAAACTAACAAACTCAGTGCTCATAATTATATAGTGCCATAATAATAGGCCTAATGTTATATAAGACTCCTCCAGTCTGGATCAGCATGAGCCCAGAAACTACCAGCAACACCGTTAACAGATGCTGTCTAATTAATGCTTTAAAAAAACAACTTTGACATGCCTAATGTGAACAAGGATTCAGAAATCAGTGATCAAGAGCTGCGTTATCTTACAGCTTCCTGTTGAAAGCGTCAGGTTATGCTGACGTCGAATCAGTGAGGCTCGTTTCCAAGAACTTGATTAATTAAAGATAATGTGCTAAAGCGCTTGCCTAAAGATCTCTCGTTGCATGTATACAGTGAGAAGCGAAATTAAGACAAACCTCTGAGCAGTTATGTTCGGTCATACTGTAGATTGATATCAGTCAGGCAGATCCTAAATGAATGGTGCAAATGATCTGTTTTCAAATGTATTTTGAGTTCGATTTGTTATTTTTTTTATATCATGTCTGTTCCCTCTAAATATGAGTATTGGATTTGGCCATTTAAAAACAGGTATCAGTGGAGCAGTAGGTTTAGCTATTTGCAGCTTGAATTGATATTTGTCTGTTTTATTTTTGCTCTTAGGCCCGCTGCGCTCCTATTTTTAGGCGTTGATCCATCAGTTCAAAGGGGAGCCTGTGTAGATGAAGTTCTCGCCCTCAGAGCCACACAGCATTAATAATACACAGCATCTGTTATCAAAGTGCAGATCGCAGTGTGTGAAATATTAGAATCTGACCCAATTATTTCTTTCCATGGCTGTATTTGTATAGCATTGAGCATGTGTGCGACATTTGAGACGCGACCACCTGCTCAATTCTGCTATTCTGGTTATAATAGCAGCCCTGTTGCTGCCTGACAATAATTGGGACTGTTTTATCAGGCTGAGTTATTTTAAATGTGCAATACAGCTATTTATTGTTGTATTTTGTAGGATTGAAAAACAAAGAAAAAAGCTTTGCAATTACACACTTTGCAAATGCAATTGAAAAAAGTGAAAATATTTGTGTGGAATTTGACAGAAACCAAATGATCCGATTATAGCAAATTAATCACTGCAACATCAGAACAAAAACTCTCAGCGTTTGTTTTATCCACACTTGAGTTAAAAAGAAAAGACACAAAACAGTAAAACAAATTTTATATTTATGTATATACACTAACATTCAAAAGTTTTTGAAAGTGTCTTATGCTCACAAAGGCTGCTTTTTTTTTTGTCAAAAATGAAGTACAAACAGTAAATACAGTAAAAACAGAAATATTATTACAATTTAAAACAACTGTTTTCTACTGTCGGATATTGAAAATGTAATTTATTTCTGTGTTCAAAGCTGAATTTTCAGCATAATTACTCCAGTCTTCAGAGTCACATGATCCTTCAGAAATCATTCTAATATGCTGATTTGCTGCTCAAGAAACATTTCTGATTATTATCAATGTTGAAAACGGTTATGCTGCTTCATATGTTTGTAGAAACCATCAGATTTTTACAATTCTTTGATGAATAGAAAGCATTTATTTGAAATAAAAATATTCTAAAGATTTTTTAAGTGTCTTTTCTGTCAATTTTGATTAGTTTAAGTAGAAATTTCTTTAAAAAAAATCTTATTGACCCCTTAATCTTAAATTCATAAATGTATGTATGTGTATAGTTCAGACTCTAAAGTCTGATTGTATGAATCCATTTTAAAGCTTTTGAAAACTAGATGATAGGACATGTTGATTGAATTCTATATTATTGTGCAATTAAACAATTAGCCTAAACGTGTCGTTGACTGTAAGAACAATACTTAAGCTCTTGCTCACCTTGGCTTGTTTGGAACATGTCCTGCTCTGTATTTTCATATTACCCCATCACTCTCAGAAAATAAGGTACAAAAGCTGTCACTCAGACGATAATTTTTCAAAAGCAACACTTTTGCACCTTATTTAACCCTAAAGGATGCATTTGAGGACCTTTAAGCTACATATCAGTAACTAAATTGTACATATTAGTACCTAAATGGTACATAGTAGTATCTCTTGACAGCGTGCTGCCCCAGTGACAGCTTTTGTACCTTTTTTGCTGAGAGTGATGTCTTTCGTCCCTCTGTCCTGCCCACTGAGTGTCACAATCAGCTCGTTCTCATTTTCACCTCGCTGCTCTCCTGTTTTCCCCTTTAACTCCCCTGATGTTTGATCTGGCGTGTTCTATGACACCGGATCCATTAGAAACGCTGAGTGTGCTCGCGGCTGCACTGATGTCATGCACTGAATCTCAGATCAGCTCTGCGGTGCATCTGAGGACGAGTCCACGAGTCAGTCTGACTCCATCGTTACTCCAGACATTTGAGAAGCTCAGGGATGTTCTCTACGTCTTTTATCTGCACAGCTTCACGCCTGGGCCTTGGTTTTGTGACAGGTTATGAAGAACACATCTGATGCATATTACATGTATGGCAGACATAAAGTATGTGCATTCTTAGTATTATTTATATACAATTAAAATATTTATTAATATTTTGAACTAGTTCATTTACAGATTTTTGAAATTTTCATTTTTTTTTGTTTGTGCTTTTGTAATTTTTACTATATTTTTTAAATGCATTTCTATTTAGCTTAATTTTTTATTTCACTTTTAGTTATTTTAGCACTTATACTCATGTATTTCACTTAGTCGCCAAGGCAACATTTTTATTATTTATTTATATTATTTCTGTTTTAGTAATTCTAACACTTACATTTATTTCAGTTAGTTGCCAAGGCTTTTTTATTTCTGTTTTAGTAATTTTAGAACTTATAAACCTATTTATTTCACTTGGTTGCCAAGGCAACATTTCTATTATTATTATTATTATTATTATTATTATTATTATATCTGCTTTAGTATCTGTATCATTTAAACACATTTATTTATCTAGTTGCTTTCCAAAGAAACATTTCTAATTTTCATCTTTTTGTTTAATATTTCAGTCTAATATCTGTATTTTACTTTCATTTAACAAAACATTTTTAATAGCTTTTGTAAGTTTACTAGGTTTTAATAGGTTTACTTAACAGTAAACCAATTAAACTACAATTCATTTACAATCTGCTTATGCAGTGTTTCATTCTTCTTATTCTGCGCTTGCATGTTTAGTATAATATGCTTCTATTTAAGTAACTGATAAGTTGGATAATGTTCAGTCAGGCAGCCATTGTCACAAAATAAAGCACTTGTGGATGATACAGAACAGCTCTGCTCCATGTCTCGTAGTCCTGGTCACTCTGTCAGATTTGATAATGACCTCCTGACTGCACATTTTCCCTCACATATTCTTTCAGGGAGTCTCCGATAAAACTTTCTCCAAGTATGACATCCAGGGTGAAGTATCCCTGCTGCGCTCAGGGTTCGGTTTCCCCCGGCAACCGTCAAAGCCCATTCAGGAACTCAAACTGCAGCCAGCCGGCCCACATTCCAAGTGGTTTGCTGTTGCCATGGTGATGGTCCCTTGGAGCCGAGGATTGTGGGAGGGATGAGAAAAAAGCGCTTTGTTGCCAAGTATGATCCCTGGGATAAAAAATTCAAACATCGGTTCTGCTCTAAATATCTCCATTGAGGGTGGACGCCTTATACTAATGTCAGATCCAGTTTTCTTATTATCATGTGTCATAACATCATCCATCTGGTTTTCAGTACTCAATATGCCGGTTTGTACTTGGTTATAGTAAATGTTTAGGGATCCCCCCCCCCCCCCCCCCGGTTCGGTCCAGCTAACATGCATGCGTGTTCTAGAGCTGAACTTGACCTGTGAAGGTAAGAGTTCATTCTCACGGCTGACTAGCGAGAAATACTGCAGATGACAGTGCGTGAGTTTCCTGCTCTGATCAGACTGAAACTCTCATGCGTGACGCAGGATGTAGATGTAGATCACTGATATTAAAGCAGCACAAACTTCACTGCACTTTCAGTAGTTGCCAAGGCAACATTTAGAATTTTCATTTAAATTTCAGAATGATTAGATGGCAGCTTCAACAGTTTTCAAATATTTGTATTGTTGCAATGTCAGTAATGTGTTTAAATGGTATCTGGGTGTCATCTGCATTCTACTGTCCCATTTACTTGTCAAGAAACTTTTGTAATTTTGCGTTTTTTAATTTTGTTATCCCAGTGCATTATGGGCATTCAAGTTTTCCTATCTTTTTGACAAAAGGCAATGATGCCACAGCCATTTTTCTCTTTTCTCTAGTCACGTAGAAAAACAAAATCACCTTTTTACTACATAGATAAGTTTTATTAAAAGCCCATCTTGTCAGTGGTGAATTATTTTGTTGTATATTTATCATTTATTTTATAATATTAAAGAGTTCTATTAAATACTGTTGAGGTCGCAAGTTTACATAGACCTTGCAGAATCAGCAAAATGTTAAGAGGGATCATACAAAATAGTAGGCTACTGTCTTGAATATGATATTTAAAGATGTATAGTCCAAGATAATAGCTTAATTTATAAAGATTACCACATTCAAAAGTTTACATATGCTTGATTCTTAATACTGTGTGTTATTAGCTGGGTGATCCATGACTGAGGGGTTTTTTATATAGTTGTTCAATAGCCTTTTGTTTATCCTGAACAGTTTTGTCCTGGCCACTATTCTTCAGAAAAATCCCCCAGTTCCTGCATATTCTTTGGTTTTTCAGCATCTTTTGCATATTTGAACTCTTTCAGGCACTGACTTGTATGATTTTGAGATCCATGTTTTCACACTGCATGACAGCTGAGGGACTCATACGCAACTACAGTATTACAAAACATTCACTAATGCTCAAGAAGGAAACACAATGCATCGGGAACCGGAATGAAGATGTGTAAATTCTTCTTATTTTCTTAGACTTTATCCACCATCTTGGATGAAACTTTTCACTGAGCTCATCACAGTGCATTCTGGGATTACATTATCCATAAAAATATAAGTTTGATGCTGTCCATAGAGTTCGACCAAAAATGGTTCTTAAAAATGGTTCTTAAAATATTTGGGTTTTCCTATTATCCTGTTTCCAGTTCTCATTCACAAGCTACCTGATGAACTGGTTCTTGTATTACTGTTAGAGTTACTTAAGCCTGTTTTGGGCGATACTAGTTTTTTTTTTTTTCTTTTCCAAAGTAATTTCTGAGTCATATAAATGTGCAGTTCCATCAAGTATGTTATCTAAACACTAAACTTGCATCCTTAGCATGCAGTCTGGATTGAGTCTGTATTGGTATCGGTCATGTTTAGAAACATTTCAATATCATATGAGTCATAAGAGGCTTTTTATGCATGCTGTTCTATCTTTCAGTAATAGTCTAAATGTCTGTATTGCTGAGTGTGTGCTGTAGTGTGTGTGTGAGGAGGACAGGTCCTGGAGTGAGTTTAACAGTGCTTCAGACTGAGCCGTATAATTACAGCACCTCACAGCTGCTTTAATGGAAATGAGAGAGGGATGAGGGATAATTAAAGAGATCGAGGGTGACAAAGAAGAGGTGTGATTGAAGACAAAGGGGATGACTAATACACAGCAGAGGGGACACATGTCTCAGAGTCTGTTATATTGAAATATAGCTGTTAACAGAACTGCTCTGTGACACCTGACCAGGATCCCGATTCAGTGACCTGTGTGTGTGTTTTAACCTTAATTAACTCCTTATAACCTCAGTGTGACTGGTCTGATCAAGTCTGAACACTGAATGTGTGTCATTGATGTGCATGTGTCTGCATGTATCTGCTTGACACAATAGAGTTGTGAAAGTTCACTTGTTCTTTGCGGTTTAGTTATAAATCTTTGGACTGGACTGGAAGTTTTTGCTCTGCAGAAAAGCAAATGTTTTTTAATGACCAAAACACACGCTATCAGATTAAATTTCAAGGTTACTGGAAATTCAAGTGTGCAAATAAATGAAAATAACAAAATATACCATGAACAGTATTTAAAAATGAAGAAAAACAAAATGGTTGTAAATGCATGGTGAAAATATACAATAAGAAGAGCGCTATCAATTGAAACGCTACAGCTGCGGAAATATGCATGGGTATTAATTTGCATTATGTTAACATTATTTCGTTTTTACCTAAACTTAAACTGATTCAGCAGGTTCGTTATAAAAACAGTTGTCTCATAACCAATCAGACAATGGGTGGCAATTTCTTCAGGAGGAACGGTATGATTTTATGAAATGTAAAAGTAGTAGTACGTTTTCCAAAGTAAAAATACTCTGAAGTACAGATGCTTGAAAAATTTATAGTAAAAATACTTTGTCCACCACTGTAATCAAATAAACTTTTGATATTTCTAAAATGTTTATTGTGGTGGAAGTGACAGTTGTTATGTGTAAATGTTGATTTATAAATAGGTTTTGATATTAACTGATTGATACGATTCAAATATTGAATGGTTTATTTAAATATTTAGATTACCATACTTCCTTAAATGTCCATTTGAAAAGCAGCTGCATAAAAGAAGTCTTTGTTAAAATAATAAGTAATAAGTTAAAGTTTATTGGTAAATAACCAAAGTTTCCAAGACAGTTTTAAACCTTCATAAAACTAGAAGAATATAGAAGTAAATGTAGTAGTTTAGTTTTAAACAAAATTGACCCCTGAAGGTGCAGAAGCGAAAAAGTCTTATGCCTTGATCCTACAATACAATACACAATGCAATACAATACACTACTATACTATTACTTTTACTATAGCGTATCAACAAATGCTATACTACACAATACTATTACTATATCACTCTTCATACTAAACAATACTGTACTGTACTATACTACACTATACTACACTGTACTGTACTGTAGTATAGTATATCACTATATGCTATGCTATGCTATACTATACTATAGTATAATGTATCACCGTATACTATACTACACAATATTATCACTATTCTATATTATCCAGCATTATATTATATGTGACCCTGGACCACAAAACCAGTCTTAAGTCACTGGGGTATATTACAGTAGTAGCCAAAAATACATTATCCATTTTTCTTTTATGCCAAAAATCATTAGGATAAGTTTAAGTAAAGTTTAAGATCATGCTCCATGAAGATATTTTGTGAATTTCCTACTGTAAATATATAAAAAAAACTTATAATATGCAGTGCTAAGAACTTCATTTGCACAACGCTTTAAAGGCGATTTTCTCAATATTTAGATTTTTTTGCTCCCTCAGATTCCAGATTTTCAAATAGTTGCATCTCAGCCAAATATTGTCCTGTCCTAACAAACCATGCATCAATGGAAAACTTATTTATTCAGCTTTCAGATGCTATATTAATCTCAATTTCGAAAAAAAAAAAAACCACTTAAGACCTTAAAAAAGGTTTTGTGGTCCAGGGTCACATATTAAAGCACTATATCATACTATGGTATAGTATATCATTATATACTATATACTTCTCAATACGAAATACTATACTATGCTATGCTATACTATACTACAATAGGTGTACTGTATTTGCTGAACATTTTCCTTGCTAAAAAAAACAATAGAACCCCAATAGAAACCATCAGAGAACTTCTAATGGTTTCCATTTAAAATATCATTATAAACCATTAGCTTTCTCCAGTAAAACCATTACAAAATTCCTTTTTGTAGTGTGTTTTGGGCATTTTTCCAACAGGATTTAACATCCCACCAATAGAATCCATCACATACCAGTAGACACCATTATAGTTTCCATTAAAACCAATACAATTCCCATTATAACCATTAAAAGCATTACATTTTCTATTGTGTTTCGGGCAGGGTTCTATTGTTTTTATCAGCAGCGTTGGCTTGAAGATTGAGCAGGTGTTCATGCTCGATTTAAACCCTTCAAGTGAAGTTCATTCTTCAAGCCTGTATTGTGAAAAACAATAAAAATTGGAGTGGACTAAGTGAAAGCGGGAGATAAACTAATGTGCGTCTCCTTGGAAACACTTAATAGCTTTCACACCCGCTCTCAGTCCAGATGGCGTCTCAAGCGGGTGATGTCAGACAGACTGTGAAAGAGAGCTCGACTGCTGCGCTGGTGATCCACTGTAATACTGATGTGTGAGATGGTATTAGCACTGACTCATGGGGGATTACAATGGCTGATATTATAGGACACGCTTTCAGATTATAATCAGACAGCTCTGGTGTGAGAGAGATGGAGGGTTTTGGGGTGTGGTGTTGAACGGGTTACAAATAGGAGCAGAGAGAAATGTGAGCCATCTCAAATTCAGCTGAATCGAGAAGACTTTGTGATTCACCCTGATTGTGTGCCGTCCAGGGTCACACTGGAAAAACTATACCGTTTTCACTCAAATTGTTATGCTTATCCTATATTTTGTAAAGAATGTGGTTCTTTTAAATCAGAAAAGCGTGCAAAAGGACCTCTCAAATTCACACACATGTATGTATTATTTAAATATACAGTAGACAAATATTTTGAATATTGTTGAATATTGATGTGAATTAAGTGATAAAACATTAAATGGATGTTTGAAACAAAGCTCTGCTGTAGTACAGAGTCATTTGTAGTTGTGCGCCGCCATCTTGTGGTATGGCTGAGTGTTGTTTTCAAATTCAAGTTCTGAATAGTTATAACAGTTCAAATATATATTTTTTTTGTATTTTTTATATATATATTAGTTTTGTAATGGTGTTTTTAGTATATTATTTGGTATGCAAAATTGAGCAAAAATGTGGTTAGTAAGAGTTTTTTTTTTTTTTTTAAATAAAAATAAATAATACTTTAATTTATTAAAGATGCATTAAATTGATCAAAAGTAAAGACCTCAAAGAATCCTGAAAAGAAAATGCATCACGGTTTCCCCAAAAATATGGAGCAGTACAAATGTTGAAAATTCAGCTTTGATCACAGGAAAAAAAAAAATAATAATTCTAATAGAAAACTGTTATTTTAAATTGTAATAATATTTTACAATTTTGCTGTTATTATAGTATTTTTGATCACATAAGTAGGCTACATTCTTGGTCAGACTGTAGACAAAAAGAACATTAATAATCTTACCATCCCCAAATTTTTTACTGTTTTTGGGCTCTCCATAAAGGATTTTAAAAGTTATGTTGTGCAGTCAGATCAGTATATTGATAATGAGCCAAAATGTGTAGATTTCACATTGGAAAATTTTCATAAGATATTATAAGAAACTCATATGGCCACTAGAGGTCATCACAGCTCCTCTGAGTGCTTTGGCTTCAGTAACAGGTCAAATTAGGCTTTAGTCTTTTTATGCAAGAGGTCTTAATATGCACTTTCATAGTGGGTTATATTTAAAATATTAGTCAAGGATTCTTGCATTCACAAACACAATGAATAATTTTTTTGGAGAGGTTAAACATGTTAATCAGACTGAATATGTTGATGTGTAATTGTGGGTGGTCGTATGTTAATGAGCACATAAGCATGATTTCTGTCAAAGGTTTTTGCAGTTTATGTGCTATAAATTCTCTGGTTGGCCAGACTTAAACAAACTTGTTTATTTCAGAAAGGAGGCAGTTGACGCTGCATGTGATCCTTCACACTCATAGCTGTTTGTTGATGCACGTCGTGTTGTGAAATGTTTGTATGCAAAAAGTCAGAACATAGCAACAGTCCTGTAGTTCAAATTTAGTTATATGAGATCTACTTGATAAAAACTCACACAGTCGGAGCTGAGATTAAAAGGCTTTCATTTACAGCAACATGTCTGTCATTGTAAATGCAATTTCCCGATTCTCAGACCAAAGCGGAGTCGTATTACTAATGGATTAGCTGCTTCAGATCTCCAGCTGAGTGTGGAGAACCTTCCCAAAACCCATTAAGTGTGTTGATCACTGTGTGAGTGATCCGAGAGGATTTCCATTGTAAGAGTCACATTCTTTCCTATTTGCTGTGCTCTTTCCCGGCCGGGCAGTTCATCGGTCAGTCAGGTATGCTGGGGCTTCCTCTGGCCATCTGGGAAAGAGAGCAAACCGAGTCCCTGTGGAGTTCCTTAGACGTTTAACATCAGTTTTTCTTACGAACACACACACACACACGCATAGACCACCAGGCAAACGATTGAATCCACTTCATCTATAACCACAAACTCCCATGAAGCACTGCATTTGATATTGAGTCAGATATTTTATGTAATGTATGTATCTTAATATTTTGATTTCTCTCTGTCTTCAGGTATGGATGATTTGTCATATGTGGGGTCTGGCTGAGGGCCGCTGTTGCCCGGCGTCTGAACCCCATTGGCTGATTCTCCAGCATGTACCGTAGAAACGGCCTATCGGATGGCACCAGCATTAGCTCCGCCTCCTCTGAGGTAACCGCTCCTCCTTTCTTAAAAATGCTAATATAATAATATTTTGAAATTAACTGATAAATAATGATTTAGGCCTACTCATCGTTGGGAATAAAATGTACTTATGGCAGCAGTATGACAGGATAGGATTTATTTTGCTGTGATTTAATTATAACCGTATGGTGCATTAGTGACTCATGTGCAAGGTTATTACAGCTAACTAAAACCATAAAAAACATTTTCATTACTTGAAATAACTTAAACACTAACTGAAATAAAATATTTTTAAAAATCATTTTATTTCAGGTAGTTGGCAGAGCAGCATTTCTCATTTTCGTTTAGTTTACCTATGTACTAAAATATCTAAAACTGAAATAAAAATGAATAAAAGCTATACATAGACATTTTCATTATAAAAAATCAATAAAATGACAAAAACACAGCAAAAACTGTGTGCACGGGGATTTATGTATAACTATGGATGTTAACATAACGTGTTAAAATAATTTAACGCAAATAAGTACCGAAGCACGCAAAATTGCGTCATTAACGTAATTTACGTCACACAGTACATGAT
This sequence comes from Acrossocheilus fasciatus, assembly GCA_036784905.1. Classification (NCBI taxonomy): domain Eukaryota; kingdom Metazoa; phylum Chordata; class Actinopteri; order Cypriniformes; family Cyprinidae; genus Acrossocheilus; species Acrossocheilus fasciatus. The sequence goes on from CM071942.1 coordinate 41,137,948, forward strand.
CTTGGGAGTCAGGAGAAGGAGTTTATCACACTGAGCATCAACAATGTCTCAAGCACCTGTAACCCTGGTAGGCAGAAATCTATTAATATAATCTAATATATAATCTATTATTATCTGTCTCTAACACTAGCGTTCTCTATTCTTTTTCTGTTCTATCTACTTGTTTTCTTTTTTAATTTATTATAAAAAACACCTTGATATGAATACTGTGTTAGACTAACTGGGACTTGTCACAGCACTTGTATATTATTGCTCTTTTGTTGGTTTGATTGCTTCTGTTGTCCTTATTTGTAAGTCACTTTGGATAAAAGTGTCTACTAAATGACTAAATGAAAAAAGATAAATAATGTACGATACTTAATTTTTAAAAATGTAGCGATACCAGCCTTTCGGTAGCTCGTGCCTTCAAACGTGTGAGCGCTCCGTGAAGAGCGTCGGATGTTTCTATTTACAACATGTTTTTGCAGCGTTGAGCATTGTAGCCAATCACAGACGAGCGTGAGTCAATGCAAGGTCCAATCAGAGGCTTTTAAGTCATAACCGCTAAATAAATTTGTTCATTTCTTCCTTTTTCGCTGTAGCTATCAAAGTGCAAAGATGATGCCAATAAGAGATTCATTTTGAAGTATAGACAGGTTTTTATTTATTTCATTATTATTATTATTATTATTATTATTATAACAGATTTTCATTCAGTCAGTGAGCTTGCGCTGCGGATGAACTGAAGTGATCAGATTAATTGATTATAAAGGAAGCGCTCTTTACTCGGTTTCTCAGTAACCCATTCATAATTTGAATAAAAGTTAAATTTTTCATGCTGCTAATGCTGCTTTTTTTAATACTGCAAAGTTTCATATGTGTATGTGTGTGTATATATATATATTAGCCCAAAGGTGCATATTCCATTTAATTTTATAGATTTTAATTATAATATAATATAATGCAATATATAAACTGTGCCTGCTATAAAAATATGGAACATCTCTGGAATCAAATGAGAATCGGCGACTTGCCGAACGTAATAACGATCTCAACACAGATGGTTAAAACTCTGTTGTGTTTTTTTTTTGGGGGGGGGGGGGGGTCGTATCGTAGCGTCAGTGCACTTGCTGTCCTCACTTACTTCCTCTGCAGGGTGGTTGTCTGATGGTCAGTTTATGGGTTTGCAGTGGAGCATTGCATTGCTCTAATGAGTGTCTGACCCTGAATGAGGTAGTGCCTCTGGCATCTGCAGACCCTCCCGGCCCTCTCCTCATTTCCACTGCCAGCCATTTCCTCACCTTTGTTCACCCCTCATTACCTGACCCCCTGACCCCTCTGTTATCTACAAACTGACACGCGCCTCCACTTACAAAAGTACTATGATATCAGATGATAATGCTATTTGCATACATGCACTACTGACCAGACATTTGAGGTTGGTAAGATTTTGTAATATTTTTTAAACCAGTCTCTTCTGCTCACCAAGGCTGCATTTGTTTGGTCAAAAATACAGTAAAAATAGTAATGTTGTGAAATATTATTGCGATTTCAAAAAACTGCTTTCTATTTTAATATATTTAAAAATGTAATTTATTCCTGTGTTCAAAGCTGAATTTTCAGCATCATTACTCCTGTCTTCAGATCCTTCAGAAATCATTCTAATATGCTGATTTGCATATTAGAATGATTCTGATATGCTGAAAAAAAAAAAAATTCCATTCAAAAAAATCTCATTAACCCCAAGTTTTTGAACGGTAGTGTACCATAATGATGAATAATTGACTTAAAATGAGCTTGAAAGGTTCTGTAACTTTAAAGCCCAATAAAATCCATGATAGTGTCCAATTTTTTTTATTTTTGGACATTTACACATCCAATGCATAAAAGCATAAGACATATGCCCATACGCTCACAGACGTGTCCTCATGCAGATACCGTTATCATCAGATCAAAGATCGCTTCATTCGAGATCCAGGAAGGTTTTCATGGTTTTTCCAGCGCTGGCAGTCGTCCCGTGAGAAACATATACCACGTCTGCCATCAAAACCTCACGCTAACCCGACAACTTCACTTTTCCATGGAAATTTTTTTTTTTTAATGATCGGTTCAGCTGTGGTCAATACATGAGGGCCACATCAGAATAAATGAGGGATAATATATAGTCATTATCACAAATGAAGCCCCAACCAGCACAATAAGACCAGGAACATTTAGGAAACGTGGTCAATTTTGATTCTTTATAGTTTATGAATAGTCGTCGTTTGTGTCTCTTCCTCTCTTCTCTCTAATTGTTCTTGCAATTATGATGAGCATCTGTAATGTTTCATGCTTGACATGTTGGTATCTTCATATTGTTTCTTTCTCATATTCAGGGAAGTAACAGCTCCGTGTCTGTGGACGGCCCGAGCGCTGACTACGCGAAGAGCTACGATGCCGTCGTGTTTGATGTGCTCAAAGTGACGCCAGAGGAGTTTGCAGTGAGTAAAACTGTCAGAGTTGAAATTGATGCGTTCTCTGGTGGAAAACTGAGACGGCCTTTTGGTTCTACGTCGTTTGTCTTGCCCTGTAATGATGCAGTCTTATTAGTAGCAGTCCTGGTCATTCGGGACTTTTCCGTTTGGAAACCATAGCTCCGGTCCAAACCGAGCGAGCAGCATCCTGACTGACATGGAGCCTCAGAAGCTCTCGATCGTGAGCGGCTCCTCACACCACATCCCTGTGGACACAATGAAAGGGAAAATTCTTGTGGAACGAAGGCTGTCGAAAACGTCTTTACTCACTGTTGTGCTCTATGGAGTTTGATGTTGCTAAGGGAACATTTTTTAACCAGTCTTAGTTGTTCTCCCGGCCTGGTCAAGCTGGTCTTTTTTTTTTTTTTTTTAATACATTTTTTCTTTTATGATTTTTTTTTTTTTCTTTAATCTTTTCCTTTTTTTTTTTTCTGTATGAAGCTGAGACGAATTAACCTGTTAAAATTGGTTTTGTTTTGTTTTTTCAGCAGAAGCAGCAGAAATATACAATTATTATTTTATTATAATAATAATAATAATAGCGTACAACAGGGATAAAAATGTGCTATTCACTGCGCCTAAAATGTATAATTGCAGAAAAAATCTATACATTTGTATTGAAAATGAATGGAGCAACAGATTTTGTTTGACAATAAATCATACAAGTCTTTTGTTTTGTTTAAAAATCTTGTCTTAAAATGTCTAAAGTGGCAAGGGGGGCCTTTTACCCCACACACAGGGTAAAAGGCACACAGTATTGATACAAATACTTCAACTAAAATAATGTTTTGTTTAATAATGTCTAAGTTAATACTTGTTCAGAACAATCACTTTAGCAAAGTTTTTTTTTTTTATTATTTTCTGCTTATTTTGAAAAAAAAAAATTGTTCAATAAATATACTGTCATTAAAATTTAAAATTAAATACTGAAACAAAATCATTTTAAAAAGTAAGGATTCTGAAAGCAATGAAGGAGATCCCATAATAATTGAATACAGATTTACAGTAGTAACAACAAATGATATTTTATTATATGATATGATTAATATCATGTTTTTAAATATGATGGTTTCGTTCTAAACATGGTGATTATCTTTAATATGAACACCTAACATAATATATGATGTTTACCATCTGAATCTAACCATGTCATGTCAACAAATGGAAAAGTCAGTGATCTATTAATTATCATGTTAATTACTGTGCGCCTTTAGCCCCAACAGCAGGGGCACTTTTCACCCCAAATACCATACATTTACATATTCTTTGTCTCAAATATATGCATTATATGCATTGATTTTAGTGATTCTCATCTGCTACTTAAATCTACAACATTTTAAAAAAACACAGAATATCAGCTCAAGTAAGCACAGAATCAACTTTGTGCTGCAGCGTGCGATCGCGTCAAAAATCAGACAAATTTGCACGTGCATCTTGAAAAGCGAATGTTCTTCATCTAGTGGTTTAGAGCAAAATAATATCAAAGGCGCCTTTTACCCGGTACGCCTTTAGCCCCATTGTACCCTGTTATTATTATTATTATTATTATTATTATTATTATTATTATTATTAAAATGTATGTATTCCTTTCTTTTTTCTTATTTGTTTGAATACATTTTAATATTGTATATATTATATTTAGTTTAAATTTATATATATATTATTCTTTTTTTTTTTCAGCAGAAACTATACACACACACACACACACACACACACACACACATTAGTGTTGGGCAACGATTAATCAGGAAAATCATCCAAAAAAAAAGTTTTTGTTTATATAATATATGTGTGTGTGTACTGTGTATATTTATTATGTGTGTATACATAAAGAGACACACATACAGTATATATTTTGAAAATATTTACATGTATATATTTAGATTTATATATATATATATATATATAATATAATTTTTATTTTTTTCAAATGGTTGAAAACAATTCTAATTATGTATTCTTTTCTTATTTCTTATATATTTAAAATCAATAATTTTCCTTATATAGCACTTTAAAGTGTGCTCTATAAAAAAATCTTGCCTTGAATGAATTGTGAGTATATGTATAATATTTAAATCAATGAAAAATACGCATGATGCTGCCTTTAAATAGAAATGGCCATCCCATAGTGTTCCTACTTTTCAAAACAGTCTTTACATCTGAATTGCCCTAATGTCACCTTAAAATGTTGCCAAGGTAGGCAGCTCACTAGGATTTGGAACAGAGCTGATGATATATGACGCTAAATAACTTCTCAGAATAATTTACTGAGAGCTAGTGGTGATTTAAAATAAGACTGTTTCCTGTGAGTTGGCCTGATTATGGGATTTGTGGGGTAATTCACTTGCATCAAGGTCTTATTTAGACTTCTAAGAAACTTTGAAGGACCCCGTTGAACCGAGTTCCCTCATTGTGGTGATTTTTATGATGAATTGTTTTCATTCATTTTGTCCTTTCCCATAATGTACGCCGTAACTCAGTGCTGGAAAATGAGCTCATGGATTGCTCACTCTTGTTCTGAGCGACGAAAATGTGATTTTATTTTTGCCTTTGTTTCTCAGAGCCAAATTACCCTGATGGACGCCCCTGTGTTTAAGGCCATACAGCCAGAGGTAAGACAGAGGTCTCTTTTTTTTTTTTTTGAGCCAGATACCGAAAACACTTCATATCATTACACTGTTGCATTATAGCAATTTTTATTCATTCGTTCATTAATTAATTAATTCTCTATGATGATTGGTCACATTTCCAGTCATGGCAGATTTTATTTTATTTTTATTTATTTATTAATTTATTTATTTTTTTCAGTCATGGATGATGATGTCACATTTTATAAATTTAAAAATGTAAACTAATTTTAAAAAAAAAGTATGTTTATTTCTTTATTTTGGTCTCTAAGAATATTATTTATTTATTTATACAAAATTTTATTTTACAAGCAAAATTAATAAATTTTTACAAGTTTATAATTATATTAGTTTAGTTTGGATTTGGTTTCAGTCCTGGATGATGATTGGTCACATTTCCAGAAACTCTAAAATACACTGTATTATTGTAATGTTTATAAATCCTTTATACTTTATAATCCCACTATTATCCGTTTAACATGGAAATTGTAATGCAGACAACGTAAACATTTTATCCACATGGACACTTGTACGCTTTGAGCAGGATTACCTCACTGTCCCAAATGAGAGGAGCGTGCCTTTGTTGAAAATGTTGCATTTCCCTCCATGTTAATAATGTAATGGACGCGTAAACCTACTTCTTTGATTATTTATGCTACTATTTTGATCCAGGCGCTAATATCTAGCAGCCATTGTTTTGATTGAGGAACAGCGGCCGGTAAAATACACGGCCGAGCGCGTGTTTAGACAGGCGGTCGCACCGCAGTGGAAGTGCAGACTTTGCGAATTAAACGCCTTGGCAGAATATTCTAACAGTCTGGCAGTTTTTCATTAGGGATGTTTATAAGCTGTTTGGGGAAGAGAATAACATTTCGGTATCAGTTGATTATCTTTGCCGCTGTAAGTGACAGCGAGAAGGAGGTCCAATTTTCCTCAGAGCATGATCTAAAACTGTTGGAAAACATGCCGCTGGCTTACAGCACTTGATGGATGAGACCACCTGTGACCCGCTTTCATTAGTTTTACCCTTTCACTAACGCTCACTTCAGGCTGGTTATGAAGCACTACTGTACATGCAATGTTTTTGACTGGTTAGTGGTGTCTGAAAAAGCCTAGACATTCAGTTTAACCCTATAAAGCCTGCTGTATCAGTTGATATGCAAATTTCTAATGCTTCTAAATGATAAACATGATCAATTTTGCACAATCTACTACATGCCTTCTGTCGTCTGATTGATAGTTTATACTTTTTAGCAAGTACTGGGCCTTTTAGTGTAATTATACAAACCCCCACCTTCAGCTCGTGCTTCACGTGTATTTGTACTGTGAGATCTTTACTGATTTTATAAAGTAGATAAACATAAGGATAGCTGTAATATCGTTAGTAATATTTTCAAGATGATATTTTAGTGCTTACTGGACTGAAGCAACATAGGTTTACGACTTAGGTTTAGAAACTAAAGAGCTTTGATCGTAAACTACACATTTAAATATCATCTTACAAAGACATATTATTGGGAGATAGTGAGTGAAAACTGATATTTCTATGCATTTTATAAAAGTAGTCTGCTATACTGTTATAAAGATTTAATTGATTTACATTACAAGAATCAGAATTTTACCTTATTTTTTTGCCATATGAATATCAGCATTTGTACCAAATTACATATTTTTGCTCATTTTCAGTGCAATGCAATTCAAAACAATGATGATTGAGGGATGAACAAATGAACGTCCCTCAAAAGCCTGATGGATTATTTTTTATACTTTTTTTACATTTTTAACATGATTTTTCTAAAAAATGATCAAATGATACTCAAAAAAAACATACATGCTGCCTTTTTTTTTTTTTTTAGATTTTTTTCTTTTCTTTTTCAAACCCGGGGTGCGTTTCCCAAAAGCATTGTTAGCCAACTATGGTTGCAAGTTCTGTCATTACCAACATAGTTCAATGATTCTGTGTTTCCCGAAACCATAGTTCGAACGAACATTCGCAAACTTACATGGTTGGAGCTACAGCTCTTCTTATATGGGCTTAAATAAATTATGCTCTTGGGCACAATAAGCAAGCTAACATGCAGAACAATCTATATATTCCATGCTATCTAAATCTAAATATGTTTTAATATATCTTATCTATTTTTGCGTGTCCTCAGTAAGTGCAGTTTTTGAAGAGTGTGCATGCGCACAGATGCCGAAGGGAACCCCAGAGTATGACGTAAGAGGGAACCCGCGATGAATTACAGGGAACAAAAAATAGTAAATTCGTCATCAGGTGCCATGTTCAATACAGCAGCATCTTAGAGATCTTAGTTATTACTCCACCACATGCGTGAGACGTCATTAACAACGACCCTATATTGTGGTTCAGACGACAGAGATGCGACCGTGTTCGGGAAGCAGTTGTGACAAGCTAGTTATGATGTTGTACAGGAAACGCACCCCTGGATGATGATGGGTCACATTTCCAGTCACACTACTGTATCCTACTATTTCTTTGAATCATGTGTCCTTAAATACATTTAACAATTGCAATGCAGACCCTGTAAACATGTTTTGTGCATGGACACACATGTAATTGTTGCACTACTGTTTGATATGTCAGGCTTTACAGAGTTAATTATTGCTTTATTGCATAAATGCTGCTCTAAGCGCTGAGGGAACGCACAGGATGACGTGATACATGAGAAGAACTCGATCACCCTGACCGTGCACATCCTGTTATACACTCAAACATTTAAGTTACACAAATAAGCACAAGACCTTCGTTTCAGTCTGTAAAGTTTCAGACGGAAACAAGTCTGAGGTTTTGTGCTCCTCATCCACAAAAACGCGTGCGCTCTGAGACAAGGTCTGTGTGTGATTTAGGTATTAACAAATTGTGCAAGATCTGACGGCTGTTTATCACTTTTTTTTTTTTTTTTTTGGAATGAGCCTTTAAGATGCTGTAATGTCTGCTTCTCTGTTTGTACTCACATTTTGAGTCTTTTGGGTGTTTGAAAGTGTGCAAGAGAAATTACGTCTTTCCTTACGGCATCGTACAGGCAATATGTGACATTTGCATGTATAGAAGTCAAATATACAGGATAATAGATGTGAGTGAGCTATAGTTGTGTGGATTTGACTGGACGTGTTTGCTGAGGTCAATCAGCTACATCTGGAGTCCAAACTAAAGAATCGAGGCTGATTACCTCAGCTCTGTGTTTATAGCTAAACATAAACGCGCTTCGTCATTTCTCTTTTGAATAGCGGAGAATTATGATGCCTAACAGAGAATTTGTAAACGGAGTTGGTCCAGCTTTAATCTGTCTGTCTGCGGGCCACAGATTCAAGCTTTCATTAGCATCTGTGTGTTTAATGCATTCAAGCTTTAAAGAGAATAGAATGTTCCGGATTATGATGTGTAACTCAGTTTATAAAATCAATAAAATGTGTTGACTGAAATGCAAGTCTATGGGGGAATCATTTGCCCAACAGTGATTCATTTTTAGTTCATAACAACCCTGTTGAAAAATCTTAAACCAGCCTAAGTCTGTTTGCTGGTCTTTAAGCAATATTGGGCACTTTTCAGCTGAGCAGGCCATTTTTTTTTTTTTTTTTAAATGAAATGAAATAAAATATAAATATTAGAGGAAAAAAAAGAAGAAATGTCACGCCCCTGGACTGTCTTGTGTGTGTTTTGCTCCCCATGTGTGCCCTGTGACCCAGTTTCTGTCTCCCTTTGATTGTTTAATTTGATTCCAGGTGTGTCTCCTCAGTTCCTTGATTGTCCTGTCTTTATAAGCCCCAGTCCTTTCAGTTAGTTTTTGTCGGTCTTTGAATGTCTTCCCTGTTATCTGTGTTCCTGTCTGAAAAAATAAAACTCTCATAGTGTTAACTTCACGTCTCCTCGTTCCTGCTCCCCGTGGACCCGTGACAGAAAGACCGACCCAAAATTAGAGTAACCTCCGTGTTTTCCCCTCCGTTTTGTTTCCGTGTTTTACCCAGTGTTTTTGTTTTTTGGTGTGCCCCATGGATCCCTTCGTTCGGCCCGAATTCCTTCTCCTCCTGCTGGAGCAGGGGGACGGATCTCTCGAGGACCACACAAGACTGTTCCTGAGTTTAGCTAACGCCACCTGCTACCCGGACGACGCGCTCTGCTCATTCTACAATGCGAGCTTGAACACCGCGTGCAGAGCGCTGTCGTCCGCGGATGGTCCTCGAGAGGATTTCGCCGCCTTCGTGGAGTGGATTCTGGTGAGAAACGGATCACCCCTCACCGTCTCACCCGAAGATGATCTCGCCAGATCCACTCCAGACCCAGAGCCCAGCCCACCAACTCCCAGCGGTGCGGAGCATCAGCCCGAGCCCACCTGTGACGGAGAGCCATTCCCCGCCGCGATCTGCGAGCCAGCGCGAAGCCGAGCGACTGAGCGAAAGACCGCCCCGGAAGTTGAGCCCAATACGTCAGATCAGGTGCGAGAGCCGCCGACAGTGCCCATCGCGAGGGAGCCAGCCGTGGACGGTGTGAGCGCGGAGTGGAGCTCCGCCCCCTTTATCACGGCTGAGGATGAGTTGATAATTCATCTGGGGCTGCTAGACATGGAGGAGGATTTGATAGACTGGGAGATGGATCTGGAGGTCGAAGTTCCCCCTCTCCTCTCTCCCTCGCCCTGGCTGGTCCCGTCCAGCTCGTCTGTGCCTCCGCTGGTCCCGTCCAGCTCGTCTGTGCCTCCGCTGGTCCCGTCCAGCTCGTCTGTGCCTCCGCTGGTCCCGTCCAGCTCGTCTGTGCCTCCGCTGGTCCCGTCCAGCTCGTCTGTGCCTCCGCTGGTCCCGTCCAGCTCCGCGCTGCAAGAGCGCACCCCAGTGCCTGCGCCACGAAGGCGCCTCCCTGTCTCCGCGCTGCAAGAGCGCCCCCTTGAATCCGCGCTACAAGAGCGCACCCCAGTGCCTGCGCCACGAAGGCGCCTCCCTGTCTCCTCGCTGCAAGAGCGCCCCCTTGAATCCGCGCTGCAAGAGCGCCCCCTTGAATCCGCGCTGCAAGAGCGCCCCCTTGAATCCGCGCTGCAAGAGCGCCCCCTTGAATCCGCGCTGCAAGAGCGCCCCCTTGAATCCGCGCTGCAAGAGCGCCCCCTTGAATCCGCGCTGCAAGAGCGCCTCCCTGTCTCCTCGCTGCAAGAGCGCCCCCTTGAATCCGCGCTGCAAGAGCGCCCCCTTGAATCCGCGCTGCAAGAGCGCCCCCTTGAATCCGCGCTGCAAGAGCGCCCCCTTGAATCCGCGCTGCAAGAGCGCCCCCTTGAATCCGCGCTGCAAGAGCGCCCCCCAGTGCCTGCGCCAAGAAGGCACCTCCCTGTCTCCGCGCTGCAAGAGCGCAAACCAGAGCCTGCGCTGCAAGAGCACCGACCAGTGCCAGCCCCTCGCAAGTGCCTGCCAGTGCCGGCCCCTCGGAAGTGCCCTACAAGGGTTAACCCTGAAGGCCCGGAGGCCCACAAATGCCCGCCCTCCCACCCGCTCCTGCCTCCTCCACCGCTGTTGTCTGGCAGCCCCTTTGCTCGCCCTCAGCCCACCATCAATACGGTGCGAGCCCCACGGGACTGCCATCCTCCAGCGTTGCCGGGGCTGGAGTATCCCTCACCTGCGCCTCCAGCCTCCTCGGCCTGGACTCCGCCTCGGTCCGTTGACCCAGTGGCTCCACCTCGGCTCCTAGCTCCCTCGCCTCCACCGTCACCCATCGATCCTCCAGCTCCACCGGGCTCCCTCGTCCCTCCGGCTCCGCCTTGGTCGGGCGTCGACCCGCCATCGCCTCAGGACTCCGCTCCTCCGGCTGCACCTCGTCACTCCGTCCCACCAGCTCAGTTGGGCTCCTTCCTCCCGCCAGCTCCACCTTGGTCCTCAGTCGCTCCGGCTTCGCCGCGGATCTCCGGAGCTCCGCCTCCGCCTCAGTCACCAGAGCACTCGGCTCCACCTTGGCCCCCCGGATCCTCGGCATCCCCCTGGCTCGTTGGCTCTCCGTCTCCACCTCGGGCTCCTCCACCACCTGCTCCGCCGCCGTCGGTCGGCCCCCTGGAGTCGGCGGCCATCCCTCCTCCATGGCTCCTCCCTCCGTCGGCTCCACCGTGGGCCATCATCATGGCTGTGGCCTGGGTCCTGCCAGGCTCCTCCTGCTCCGGGTCCCTCCTGTCTCCTCCCTGGCTCCTCCCTCCTTCGTCACCTCCCTGGTCTTTGTCAGCCGGCCCCCTTCCGGTGGTCCGTCCTCCTCCTGAGCCTCCGCCTTTTGTTCCCACCCGTTTCCCTCCCCTCTGTTGTTCCACGGTGCGAGGACGCACCTTCCGGGAGGGGGGAGTAATGTCACGCCCCTGGACTGTCTTGTGTGTGTTTTGCTCCCCATGTGTGCCCTGTGACCCAGTTTCTGTCTCCCTTTGATTGTTTAATTTGATTCCAGGTGTGTCTCCTCAGTTCCTTGATTGTCCTGTCTTTATAAGCCCCAGTCCTTTCAGTTAGTTTTTGTCGGTCTTTGAATGTCTTCCCTGTTATCTGTGTTCCTGTCTGAAAAAATAAAACTCTCATAGTGTTAACTTCACGTCTCCTCGTTCCTGCTCCCCGTGGACCCGTGACAAGAAAATGTTAAATGTTGCCATGGAAACTGACTGAAATAATAGTTTAAGTACTAAAATCTGAAATGGAAAAAAAATAAAAAATAAAATTGATTAAAAAAAAAAGTACATAAAAATTATTAAAACCAAAGTAAAAATAATTTCCATAAATAATTTCCATAAATTTGTGTGTGTATATATATATATATATATATATATAAAAGGACAATCTAATGCTTTTTTATATATATATATATATATATATATATATATATATATATATATATATATGTATATATATATATATATATATGTATATGTGTGTGTATATGTATGTGTGTGTACACTTTTTTTTTTTTTTTTTTTATTCTAAATTTAGAAAAAATTGTAAACCTGTAAGTATCATTGAGATTCTATGGCTTGTTTTTAAATATTTTTAATTACATTTTATTTTTATATTTCAGATCTTTAATAATTTGCAATCTTAAATAAAAATAATAATGTTAATCTTTCTTCACAAATGTGAAAACTCTCTTTATCCAAAAAAAAAAAAAAAGCATTAGATTGTCCTTTTTTCCATTTTTAATTCTACGAGAACCCCTCTTGATTGCTGCATTTTTGTGGGTTTTTAGCTGTAATTAGAGTTCATTAATCTGTTTAATGGAAACTAGATTAAAAAAGCACTGGAAAAACACCCGAACAGCAGTTTTGGCAGGAAGAAGGAGTTACGTAAAGCGAAGGAACTTTCTGTCATGTCTGAAAGCACTGGATGCATGTGATTCATCGTTGCTGTGAATCATAGCCGCTTTGCCATGTTTTTCTAGAGTCTGCTGTGATGGGTTAGTTAGTATCACCTTATTCATTTTCATTATCTTACTCAGTGTTATTGTGATAGTTTTGACGATTGTCCTGAATTCAGATCTAAAAGCCGCCAGGTTTGCCACTTGAAATGGCCCATAATTCCGTTCCTGACACTTTTACGCTGTCCCTCAGAGCAGCGTGACCTCTGGCCCTCCCCAAAGCAGACTTCCCGCTGATGCAAAGGAAAAGAGGTAACCACCTCCAGCTGGGTCTGCTTTTGCCATCTTTGCCTCCTCGTTTACTCGTGTAAAGTGTTGGCTGAAGCGTGTAATCTGTAGGTGTTCGTGGCCTGACTCTAAATGAACTTTCACTGATAATTCTCCTGCTGTAAAGGAAATTGCCGTAAGGTCTGACCGTCTCGTAACCTCTGACTGTCACCACTTTCCATGCGAGATAATGAATTTGCCTTCGTAAATTAGCCATTAGTGATAAAAAACTGCAGTCTGTTCTGCAGAAATTCACGACCTGCCAGTATAGTGATGGCAACAGCCTTAAACAAAACTGTTTTTAATTTGACTTCTGAACTATTATCAGTTGTGATTACTCCATCTTTACCTACACATTTCTCACATGCAAATTTAAGCTTTTATTATAAAATGTGATATGATTTTTTTGTAATAAATAATTAAATTACACGTTCTCCTCTAAGTAAATAAAAAATATATATTTTCCAAAAAGAGAAACATTTGACTTATTTTTATTTATATTTATATATATATATATATATATATATATATATATATATATATATATATATATATATATATATATATATATATATATATATATATATATATATATATATATATATATAAAATATATTGTTATTATTATTATTGTTGTTGTTGTTGTTGTTGTTGTTGTTTTATTTATTTTTAAAGTGAGGCCTATTTTAAGACCATTTGAAGGTTTTCATTTTTTTTTTTTTTTTTTGCATTGTCATGGTTTTTTGTGACCAGAATTGTATTTGTTGTACTGAATTTAATTTGTTCTAATTAATTAATTATTCTGATTGATAAATTTTTCCAGGCAGAATGGTTGTCATTATTACAGAAATGAGAACAAAATTTTATTAAAATATAAGTAATTACAATGTAATTACAAACATAAAATATATATAATATAATATAATATAATATAATATAATATAATATAATATAATATAATATAGAATGATAATTACTGTAATTAATGTGAATATATGATCATGAAAATTGGGTGTATTATGTTATATAATTAAATTTAAAGAAATTATATACATTTATCACTGTAATTAAAAATTTTATGTTTAGTATTTGGTATATATTTTTCTTTTAAATAATATAGCATATTTGATTGATAAATCATTTTATTTTATTATTTTTATGCAAATTATCTAATTATTATATAAATAAATACATTAGATCATTTTATATCTTGATATTTTTATATTAAACCTGATTAATTCAATAAACTATGTAGGACAATAAATGAGATGTTTAAATCTGGTTAATAGCAGTGTTTGACTTTGTTTGATGGATCACAAAAATGATTTTATTGTAGAACTGGATCATGGCTGCTTGTGCCTCGTCTTGTGAGCCATAAATGCCACTGAAATGTTAAAAAACCACAGGTCCTCGACCGGGTGATGTGAGGAGCAGGTGTTGGGACAGGAGTGACGGTATTGTGGCCTTTTAGAATACCCACAGTGCTGTGCGTCCGCTTTAGTGTCAGGCATTCTGGGAATGAAAGTTAAAAACGCGACCTCTGACCTCTCACATGTTTTCTTTTTAATTGGTTGGGTGTTTTTCAAGTGTTCACTGCGAGCTCTTATGCCCACCTGCAGAGCCCAGGACTCCTTCACTTCATCAAACTCCTTTGTGTTCAGTTTTTTCACTTCATCACAGAATTAAACGTCTTTTATCTGGCCAAACCCCCCAAGCAGTTATGAAAAGTTTTATTGGAGTTTTAGGAAATTGCATGAAGATTTTATTAATGTAACATTTTCAGCAAAACCTCAGTACGAGAGGTTCTGGTTTAATTGTGCATATTTCATATTACGCATGTGTCTCTCATTAGACAGCTTATGTTCGGCTCCAAATGTTTATTTCTTTCATTCAGCGCAGACTAAAATCTTTTCATCGCATCTTGTGTGGAGCATCTTTTGTTTGTATCGTACTGTAAAATCTGATTGGACGAGCCATGCTGAGTCATTGGAAAACAGCCGTGAAAAGCAGACCTGTGACTCCACGTGATTTTAAATTATGAATCCAAATCTACACTTTACTTATGTTGACTTATTTTCTTTTTTCTTATTTACTTATTTTGTCATTGATTTACTTTTTATTTATTTTTTTAACTCATTTTCTTATATTTTTAAATGTATTTACTTAATTTATGTTCTTATTTTTGTATGTAATTTTTATTTACTTATTTTCTTATTAACTTATTTCCTCAATATTTGTTTGTTCATTCATTTTCTTGTCAGAGAACACACCATAATTAAATTTTATGGCTGTGAGGGATAGAAATACAGTTTGCTTAACGAGTATTGTTGTGTACCTGTCGAATGAAAATATTATTTCTTCCCAAAAATGCAATTTCTTTAAATAGACTTACAAAAATAAGTGACAATTATCATGAGCTTGGACCCTGACTAAAGACTATAGGACCTGTGAGAGACATCTGGAAAACGGTAGATCATCGTTCTGTCTAATTGTCTTTTTTGCATTGTCAGTAATCATTTGTGACAGTGTATAAATAGAGGATAATTGCAAACACATTAGTTTAGCTGAACTAACGGGTAAGCTACAAATGAAGTAAACTCACAGAACGTCTGTCACATCCAGTTCGCTTGGGAGGTTTGAGTGTTGAAAAAATAATCCAGACAATCTGCATAATTATAGATTGACTGAGGAAACTCGAGATCTCACACAAAGCTGGAAGAACAAGAAATCATCACTTAAACAGGAAATAACAGAGCTCCACAGTGAGATAATTCTGCTTCCACTCAAAGAGTATGCTGGAGCTTCCTATTGCCAACAGTCATTTAAAAAAAAACAGGAGGTTTAAAAACTAGAAATCTTAACAGTATGCTGTCTTAATTGTGATTGTTTATATCTGTTGTGTTGTAGGAGCTTGCTAGCTGTGGCTGGAACAAAAAAGAGAAACACATTTTGGCTCCTAATGTTGTTGCCTTTACACGGAGGTTTAACCAGGTAAGATGATTGGCTTTTGTTTTGTTTTTGTTTTTATTTTTTTTAATTTAAAATTAAAATTATAATTAAATTTATTCATTTTTATTGTATTGTACTCATTTATTTAATTGCACTCATTTTTATTATTTTTTATTATTTTTATTTATTTTGCATTGTTATAAATTAAATTAAATTTTATTTAATTATTTATTCTACTATTGTCACTACTGGTGCACAAAAAATTGAAAGTTTTTCTGACTCCAAACATAAAAAATGTAAAAAAAATAAAATAAAAAATAAAAAAATCTATTATATTATATTATAATCTTCCAATCTAGTATTGCATAATATGCTCCAAAATCAAATTGCGTGTTTGTATAGCTGTGTAGCCCTATTAAATAATTTAAGCAAGTAAATTAAATCAGCTTGTAATCGTGACCCAGTATCAGGCTGAAGCAGATAATTTAATAAACACTGATCTTGTCTGATACTGATACGATGGAGGTATTGTTCGTCCCTAGTTGTCATCCAAGTGAAATGCCACACTTATTCATTTATATATTTATTTAGTTTTCCAGATGTGAAGTGTATGAAGTGGATATAAAGTGTGTTTTTGGCTGGGATATAGCTGATATAGTGCCAGCAGACTGCGAAATGTGCCACAAAACCATTATCAACCTGATGGCCCACAGCTTTAGGACTTAATAGGTGCTGGAAATACTGTTAACAGCTCTCACACGGGCAGATGTCCAGCCTGGTGCTCCTTTCCTCCTCGAGCTTGAACTTTTCCACCTCTTTCTCCTGTTTAAGGAAAAATAGGGATGTGTGGTTGGGCAAGCGTTGCTGTGCTGTTACATTTAGACAACATTCATCTTGTCATCGCGGATGTTGTTGACATACTGTTTTTACAAATTTTCACTCTAACAAATCATTTACCATCCCGACCAAAATGAAAATTTCCTTAAAATGTACTCAGGTCATTCAAGATGCAGATGACTTTGTTTCTTCATCAGATTTGGAGAAATGTAGCATTGCATCATCATTGATCCTCTGCAGTGTATGGGTGCCGTCAGAATGAGAGTCCAAACAGCTGATAAAAACATCACAATAGTCCACAAATAATCCACACCACTCCAGTACATCAATTAACGTCTTATGAAGCCAAAAGATGTGTGATGTTTTTAACTTCAAGCCATCTCTTCTGACCAAAATACGAGTCCATAATCCATAAGAACGCTTCGACCAGTGAAAAAGTTCATCTCCTGTTGTCTCTCACATCAAAATCCATGCACCCACATTTTTCTTTAGGGCTGTTCTGGACTGTTTCGGCTTGTTAATGGTGCTTGATGTGTGCAGATTTCTCTCCCGATTCAGACGAGACATCTTTTGCACTGGAGAAAGCAATATTATGGATAGAGGACTCCTATTTTAGCTGGAAGCAATGATTTAAAGTTGGTGGATTTGTGGATTTGTTTCTCACAAACATGCAGCTTTTCACTACACAAGATGTTAATTGATGGACTGGAGTGGTGTGGTTTATTGTGATGTTTTTATCAGCTGTTTGGACTCTCATTCTGACGGCACCCATTCACTGCAGAGCATCCATTACTTTATCCAAATCTGATGAAGAAACAAACTCATCTACATCTTGGATGGACATTTTCAACAAATTTTCATTTTTGGGTGAAGAATTCCTTTTAATAATTGTTTGTTTTAATTCACTGTTTTGAAATGTATCATGTAAATGAACACACTGTGATATATCGTTTTTTTAATATAGGATGAGGCGACTTCAGAAGTCAACTTCCCTTTTTTGTTACAGTATTTCTGCCAGTGAGCTTTTTTTTTGTTTTGTTCTCCAAGTTCCCCAGCCTTTAGCTCCAGTAGTAAAGCTCAACTCTCACGCCTCGTAGGAAAGATTTGTGAATCCGTTTTGTTCATGGAATGAATTTTGACGTTGTTTGTTATTCAAACTTGGTGATACTGTTGGATTAGAACACTTAACAAACCATTAATTATAAAACCAGAAGGAAGTTTGGTTTTCAAGATAATTTAGAAGCATTTGGCCATAAATTAATCTTAACTAAATTTGCGGTTTCAATGTACTGCTTCCAGTTCTGCTTATTTATGAAGTTTCAGCCTGGAATGAATTTGATTTTAAATCTGTCTCATTAAATCCGAAACCTTATTAGATTAACTGGTGTGTCCCAATTTTTTATATTCACAATTTTGTGAAAGTGCTATAAAAGTGCAAAGTAGACAGTAGATGACCCATATTTACATTTATGGCACATGTTTAATGAGACGATTTGTTCTAGTTTAGCCAGGAGTGTGTGGAAATTACATAAAAGCATCAAGTTCCCCGCTGCACATTTTCCGTTTGCAACGGTCTTAGCGTGTGCAACTCACCTCGAAGTCAGTCTCACAGAATTCCTTCTATCTTGGCTGTCGACGGCACTGGTTTTATGACATCATTAAGCCGAACACGATGAGCTGGCTTCCAGACCTTCGGAAAGATGGAGCGGCTTTGAGACACATTTCTTGGCCACCCAAGAGTGTGTCTCGCTTTAAACAATGCCTGTCGTTTGATGTACTGTTACTACCAACCCCAGCCCTATAGTTCTTGTAAAGACTAGAGAGTGTGCCGTTTTAGCGATAAGTCAGGTATCACCATTGCTGTTGCTCATGTTAGGTAGTGATTTAAACAGATCCCTAACTCTGATGTTACACATTGGCTTATCATTAGTGTCATCAGGGTCAAGCAGGGCAGCACAGTGAATAGAAATAAAACTGAAATTGTGATTTGGCTTAATATGACTTAAATCACAAAGGCTGTGATTTAATTACAGTAAATAAATATATGCACTGCATGTTTCAGATTGATGCACATGTTCATTTACTTGCAAACTCAGGCCTGATTACTGCCAGACCTGTTGAATCAAGAAATCACTTAAATACAACCTGTCTGACAAAGTGAAGCATGTTTAAAGAGCAACACATCATGCCACACGATCTAAAGAAATTCAAGAACAGATGAGAAACAAGATACTTGACTTGTCAGTCTGGAAAGAGTTATTAAGCCATTTCTAAGGCTTTGGGACTCCAGCAAACCATGGTCAGAGCCATTTTCCACAAATGGAGAAAACTTGGAACAGTGGTGATCCTTCCCAGGAGTGGCCGGCCTACCAACATTACTCCAAGAGTGCAACGACGACTCATCCAGGAGGTCATAAAAGAACCCAGAACAACATCTAAAGAACTGCAGGCCTCACTCGCCTCAATTAAGATCAGTGTTCATGATTCAACAATAAGAAAGAGACTGGTGTCCCGTTACATCTGGCATAAAACCAACACTGCATTTCACAAAAAGAACATCATACCAACAGTCAAACATGCTGGTGGTAGTGTGATGGTCTGAACCTGGAGGACTCGTCATAATTGATGGAACCATGAATTCTGCTCTCTATCAGAAAATCCTGAAGGAGGATGTCCGGCCGTCAGTCTGTGACCTCAAGCTCAAGTGCACTTGGGTTATGCAGCAGGACAATGATCCCAAACACAGCAGCAAGTTCACCTCTGATTTGGCCACTCCAAAACCTTCATTTTGTTTTCTTGAGACATTCAAAGTCTGGACTTAAATCCAATTGAGATACTGTGGCATGACCTTAAACAGTCCTTTCATACTCGAAAACCCTCCAATGTGGATGAATTAAAACAATTCTGCAAAGAAGAGTGGGACAAAATTCCTCTCACAGCGATGTGAAAGACTCATTGCCAGTTATCGAAAAACACTTGATTTGCAGTTGTTACTGCAAAGGGTGGCAAAACCAGTTATTAGATTTAGGGGGCAATTACTTTTTCATGTAGGGCCAGGCAGGTTTAGACAGCTTTTTTTCCCTTAATAAATGAATCATTATTTCAAAACTGCAATTTGTATTTACTCGGGTTATCTTTGTGTAATATTAAAATTTGTTTGATGATCTGAATCATTCAAGTGTTGGATAATAAGAATTTAAAATGGGGGGAAATATCAATATGAAAAATGTTTTTTTCAAATACACTTTGGCCACAATTAATGGCACCCTTTTATTCAATACTTTTTGAAACCTCCATTTGCCAGTTTAACAGCTCTAACCTCATCAGACATTATAGGAGAACATTTAGAGACACCTGACAAGAGATCAGAGACCATTCCTTCATCCAGAATCACTCCAGACCCTTTAGATTCACAGCTCCATGTCGGTGCTTCTTCTCTTCAGTTCACTCATTTTCTACAGGGTTCAGGTCAGAGGACTGGAATGGCCAGCAGAAGCTTGGTTTTGTGCTCTGTGTGTGTGTGTGTGTGTATATATATATATCTATATCTATATCTATATATATATATATATATATATATATAGATAGATAGATAGATAGATAGATAGATAGATAGATAGATAGATAGATAGATAGATATAGATATAGATATCCATCTATCTATCTGTCTCTCTATAGAGAGATAGAGAGAGATATAGATTTTGGCCAATTTGCAAACAAACAAACATTTTTCAAATCATTATATTATATTTCTTTAATATTATGTTTTTATTATACAGTGAAATATTACAAGTTTAGTAATTTTATATTTTTGTTACGTAGAAATAAATAACTTATTATTATTGTTGTTGTTGTTGTGTCCATACTGATGTGTAATCACAAAATTTGGGGCAAATTTTGCAGCCACGCAAGGACAATTTTTTTTTTTTTAATTTTTTTTTTTGGAATGTTAAATCACGATCACAGTTTGTTATGTAATGTTAAAATCAAATGATTATTATATTATATTATATTGTATTGTATTGTATTGTATTGTATTGTATTGTATTATACAATAGTAATATTTATTTAGTGTTTTAGTTTTTCATTTGATTTTATAGTACCAATAATAATAACAACAACTATTATTATTATTATTATTATTATTATTTAATTTTGGCCAAATTGTGCAGCCTTTTTTTTAAGTCATCTTTTAAATTGCAGTCACATTTTTAACAGAAACGTCCTGCAGCCCCACTCAAGAACCCTACTAGATATCGAGTTTGTCCATGTAATAAATCAGCTCTATATTTTTAGTGAAATCAGGTGAGCTGGAACTGTACATGGAAACCTTGTGCTCCATCATCATGGCAACTGAGCAGAAACTTCGCCCCTCAAAACATAGTAGTGCTCTTTGCCAGTTCGTTATTTATGGAGCGGGAACAGAAGCTTTCAGAGCCGTTTTGAAGGCATTATGGGTAGGAATGAACCAGATGAGCTCACCCTCTTTCATGAAGGGGGTCGCAGCTCTACGCTTTGGTAAAACCCACTTTACAGCCACTTTGGAAAAAGACCCATCATCTCTGAGCCAAGAAATGTAAGTGCTGCGCCCCGTTTCTCCACGAGTTTCTATACCAACCAGAGCTCTTATAATGTGTAAATGATTTGATGATGAGCTATAGGCTATGACATCACCGCACATGGTCCAGCTAGCGAAGCGGCGTTCATATATTTTAAGCTAACACAGCTGCCACGCTATGATATGCCTGTCCCGTTCCCTGGAAAACTTGACTTTTTGGCCTACATTTTTGAAGCTCATTTTCTTTAGATTATAACTCAGTGACTGTGACTCGAGCGTTGCGTATTTATCTTAATAAAGATGACACTGAAGTGTCTGTTAACATTTATAAAACGAAGGAGGAGTAGTTTGGAAATTTTGTCAGGATTTGCACAATGTTTTCTCAGGATAACCAGTGCAATTTATTCTCTTTAAAATGATTAATTAATGAGGGGATGACATTAAATAAGCCAAGGAACGCATTTTTCTGGCATCTTTTTTTTTTTTTTTTTTTTTTTTTTTGCACATTGAGATTCCATTATCTGTGGAACTGAACCTTGTATGGTCTTAACAAATTGAGATACCGAAAGAAAAGTTTGTTAAGAACCAATTCCAAAAGATGTTAAGATGCATTTAAAGGCATGCCATCTTTGGGGGTGAAAAAACAAAAAACTTTTTGAACTGTGACTATCAGTGTATAATGCAACAAAGATTGGTGAAGTCAGCAGATTTTACTAACAGGCCTGCTGATCAATGTGTAAAGAAATAATGATGCATGTCTTTCATGAGATGAAATATTAACAAATCAGATGATTTTATCCAGAATGTTTCTTAAATTTGGATGATCTGGCACAGAATGACCCAGTAGTCACTCGGTTTGCCGAGCAGAAGGGAATTCTTCTAAAACATTAGAAACTATTACAGATTCCAGTTTGAATGTTATAATATATATTTATAGAGCTGTTGTAATTATCATTATTACTGTCTTACTTTTTAATTAATTTATTTTTTTAACAGAACAACAGTAATATTACAATACTAACATTTATGAATGTTGATGGAGCTTTTATTTCGACGGAAACCTGCAGGAAGTTATCAGTGCTTCTTTTTGTTGGTTGACAGCAGCGGATTTATAAATTATTCTCATTACTAATTTGGGAAGATGCACGTATCACATGCCTTGTAAAAATTCGTAAAAGTGTTACTGAGCAACACTGTTTCAGCGCAGATTTTCCTCGCGGTTTGGACTTTGAACCCTGGCTAACGAGACAGCATCACTTGAACACATGCAATTCATGCGTGTATCAGAAAACATAACGTTCTGCAGTGCATTTAATTGTTTGAGGCCATTTTGCAATTTTAATCATCATACAGAAACCAGCAACAACCACCCCTTCCTCTTCTCACCAGAGACATGAGATGCAGTACTTAAACGGTCTCTCACTGTCGGTGCTTGTGATGATCTTTGTGTTTTAAGTGCTTCCACACTGCCGTCATGTTTGCTGCATTACGTCAATCACGTCATTGTTCGGTAAAATTTATTAGGTCTTTTTGCTTATTTTGGTGCATCCCTAGTAAATACGTCATTGCATTGCTATATCATTGATATCACGATATGACAATTTTTTTTTTTTTATTATGTAAAAAATGATACCGGTATTATCGTGGACTATGATATGGCACACCCTTACTTTTAAGGAGGAAATTCAGGGGCCAAATTTACGGTTAAACTATGTGCCCTTTTTCTCCATCATGTTGTGGAAGCTTTGACTTCCTGAGGGTCGATGGAAAAGACATCATTTGCTTGGACGGTTCAGTCCATATATTCTTAGTTTACAGATATATTTACTGTTCCTCAGGGAGTTTTGCACCCGTTTGCTGGTTGTGAACAAATTGACTGGTTTTAGCCTTTATTTTTTTCCGCTAAAGCAGCAAAAGACCAGAGGAAGACTTGTTTTTGAGTTCAAAGACTTGAAAGTGGACTTAATCTTAGATGTCTTTGCAGTTCTTATTTATTTATTTTTTAAATTGTGTCTAAGGAGATTACAATCCTATTGCAGTTAGTACACATTTTAATGTAGGATTTTCAAAAATGTTACAAAAAACAGGATTTACAACAATTTTCACTCAGAAATTGCTAGTAGCTTTCACAAATAAACACAAAGAAACTGCAAATAACGCTGAATTAAACAAGACAATTTTAAGTCGAAAGAATTTTCTTGTAAAACTGTGTTCCAATAATATTTTTCATTTACAACTTGCAATATTTTTTATAGTGTACCTGCAATGACTCACGTTCCTGCTTTGTACAACAGTGCCAATTTCTTTCAAAATATTTGTCAGACATTAAATAGTTTCTTGAGTTTGATTCCCCTTGCGTGAAATATAATCGAGGCTGCTTTTGAGGAAATTGTTGAGATTTGTTACCTGACTCCCGTAAGTTTCAATAGTTCCCTGAGGCTGAAATCTTAAACTGTTTACTACGGTCCGAATCACTCAGGCTTCATCTGCTTTCTAATTTTGTTATTTTCTTTTTTTTTTATTTGGCATCCGTTTGCGTTGGAGTCTCTGCCAAGTGAAGTCTGTGCTCTCTTCGTTCTCTGTTTGCCGTACAATTATAATCAGAGCGGAGTGTCTCATTTTTCAGTCATTACATAACAACACTTTTCCTCCATCTCATTTCCAGCATTTTTGTTTTTGTCTATCAGAAATGGTTTTTCCACAAGATATGATTTGACTCCAGTTGAGTTTCCCTTTAGTGAAAAAAGTCATGAGTTTAAACCGCAGATGAAAACTTGACTTATTGCTGTCCTGCGACGTGACCTCAGCTGACCTCTGCTTTTCTCTTTCATTCTTTTTCAGTCTGCTTTCTTATATTCTGGTTTGGATCATTCATTTATATAAATCTAAATATAAACATTAAATATTTATTTATTTCCCTCAAATTATTTATTTATTTACTTCAAATTTCTGTTTATTTATTTGCCAATTATTTGGAAAGATCACCTTTCCATCATAACACACACATGCTGTCCAAAACACCTTGAAAGTCATGCTGAAAACCAGCATTTTAATGCACATTGGCATCATAGTGGAAACTTCGATAACACTATTTTAGGGTCTCTTAACTAGTTGCTTATTAGCATGCATATTACTAGAATATTAGCCATTTATTAGTACTAATTAAGCACATATTAGTGCCTTATTCTACATCCCTAATCCTACCCAATACCTAAACTTAACAATATTCATAGTTAATAGTGAATTAGTGTTCCCTATTCTAAAGTGTTACCGGAACTTCTGTACAATCCAGCACCACAAACATTTTATCATATGACATGCTCATTGTTTTCAGCTGTATTTATTAAAAACGAGTCGTCTTTTGCACAAGTTTTGAAACGTTTCTCATCTCTTTAGGTGAGCTTCTGGTTGGTACGGGAAATCCTGACCGCTCAAACCCTGAAGATCCGTGCCGAGATCCTGAGCCACTTCATCAAGATTGCAAAGGTACATTAGCGAACAACTGTTTACACAATCATAATATTATTGCATCGATAAGAGACACAAAAGATCGCTAATCCACCATCATTCTGTAGGCCTACAAACGCTATGGTGGTTATAATAAACGCCACAATGTCAATGAGACCGGTTAATATTCTTTGAATCTCTTCAGTTATTTGTGCAGCAACTACATTTCCCATCATGCAGTGCGACCTTAGAATTTGTCCATAACTAGGTGTCTTTGAAAACAGCATTTTTGTCTATGATGCCTTAAAATGCTGTCTATGTAGGCAGATCACCATGATTTGTTAGAGATCTGAAGAGCAATCAGAGCTTTTACAGTGAGTCTGGTTTAGATATACTGTAGAAATGTTACACTAATGATGTTGAATCGCTCCAGCTATATATCGTGCTAGAATAAAGCTGGATGTTTGTTAGTCCGTCCAACTTTGACGGTTCACCTCATTAGTGTGCACTAGAGAGGGATCTGCTTTGAAATGAGGTCAATTGGCACACTAAACGATTAACAAAGCATTATTTAGTTTTATTATATAAGCCTGCATCGGTTTTCCATCAGATTTCCATTACTTTACACAAAGAGCTTAATGAAGTCAAGCCAGAGCTGAAATTTACAATATATAGAATGTTTATAATGAACATTTTTTTGATTAGTGCTATTAATTTGTATTTTTCACATCTATATGGAAACCTTTAGTCATGTTATAGAAACGCTACATCAGGGCTAATGAATGCTTTTATACGCCTCTCTGACTGATTTAGATCCTAGCACTTATAAATCTTTTCTAGAAATAGTTCCACAGATATTACCTGCAACTATTGAAATGTTCTTTCTCATTTACCTGATTTGTAAACTGAAACGGTTGCACTAAATCTTAGTATATATAAATTCATATTAAAGATGGTGTTTGCAATTTTCTCAATGCTACAGTACTTTTTTTTCTACCACAGTGTAAATGAATAGTTCACCCAAAAATGAAAACTTGCTGAATTTACTCAACTTCAGGCCATCCAAGATGGTGATGACTGTGTTCCTTCATGGGAACAGATTTGGAGAAATGTAGCATCCCATCACTTGCTCACCAATGGATGCTCTGCAGTGAATGGGTGCCATCAGAATAAGACTCCAAACAGCTGATAAAAACATCACAATAATCCACACCACTCCAGTCCATTAGTCAACATCTTATAAAGCCAAAACCTGTTTGTTTGTGTCAGAATCAAGTCCTCTATCTATAATACTGCTTTCTCCAGTGAAAAAGTCTGAATCAGGAGAGAAATCTGCACAGATCAAGCACCGTTTACAAGCCAGAACAGCTCTAAACTAATATGTGGGTGGATTTTGATGTGAGAGACAACAGGAGATTAACTTTTTCACTGGAGGAAGCGTTATTATGGACCTGTATTTTGGCCAGAAGTGATGGTTTGAAGTTTTAATAATGGATGTGTTTCTTTGAAGTATGCAGCTTTTCTCTTGACAAGACATTAATTGATGGAATGGAGTAGTGTGGATTACTTGTAGATGATTTAAAAAAAAATAAAAAATCAACAAACTGTCATTTCTGGGTGAACTATTCCTTCAAAGGCGACGTGCAATTTTCTCAAAGTAATTTATTTTTATCACAGTTTAATATGCCGGTGCTAAAATATTGTTGTTATTTTTGGAAACATGCAAGTGGCACAGAAATTGCACGCTTCACTTTTAATGCCGTTTAACACAGTATGACGAGTTTGGTTTTATTTTTCGTCTTCAACTTGATAATTACTCTGACAAATTATTTGCCCACCCTTCATCTGGATGAAGACAGCAGTTGAAGAGCCCTTCGCTGTACTGTCTTCATCTCAGTAAACTCATCAAAACAAGCCACGTCAGTGAAGCGGCTGGAATATCATCCTTCAGAAATCTCATGACTAAATCTCAGAGGAACACTTTCTGACAGAACAAAAGCTGAAAAAAAAAAAAAAACCCTCAGATTGTAGTCATCATGTGTCATGGAGTCGATCCCGGCGTGCCAAATTTGCTGAAGCGAGCACAAAGCAGTTTTCCATCATTCTAGAGTTTGTTGGGTCTTCATTGTGGGAGTAATGATGAAAGCAGGTCCGTATCTTACTGAAGGTCACTGTCTTTTAGTGGACACCATCCAATCAGAGAGCAGTAAAGGGAGTTTTAAGTGTGGGCGGTAGCTGTGACATCATCTAACCTAACAAACAGACAGTAGTACATGTCTGCTTCGTTAGAAGTGCATTTTTCTGCATTTTTAAACCTTTTATGAAGAAATTTTCATTGCATACGTTTAATAGCAAAACATGATCAAATGCAACCAGTAAAATGGAAGTGATTGCCATATAAATGTTCTTTTTCATTGCAAACAATTGTTTTCTTCTGTATTTTTGTCTTGTTTTCAATTACAAGTATCTAAACATTAACATTAAACATTAAGTGACTTTTTGCATAAAACCAGAAAAAAATATCTGCCAAAGGGGTCAGAAAAGTAAACTTGTTTCCCTTTTAATTAAGTTCATTTTTCTGACCTTACTGGCAGTTTTTATTCTCTCTTATATTAAGCATAAACTTGTGTTTTTTATTTTTATTTTTTATGTCTTAACCCTTCTGGTTCCTTTGCTTGGGTGTAACAACTTTCCCGAAATATTTATATTTCATAGGTCTGAGGTCATACACCTCAGTTTTTGCCAAAATTATCCACAGATAATGCTTTTTCACTCACACATTGAACTAATTGACAACATATTAAAACCGAGATTTGGTGATAATACAGTGTAATGAGAGATTTACAAGCAATTTTTAGAGCAGGAACACTAAATTAGGTAAAGGATTTGCACCACAGCACAAGGGTTACTGTAAGTACTTTTACTTCTCAAGTAAATGTTTCTTTAAGTGATTTATGATGATTTAGGAATGTTTAGATATTTGTTCTGGAAAACCAGATGAAATACTGAGGAAGAAATCTTTTTTTTTTTTTGCAGTGTTGATTCCCTCCTGTGCTTTAAACACACTTTTGTGGTTTGTGCATTGAGTTTTCTTGAACTGTATATCAATTCATCATTGCTTTCTATGTCTGCAGAAACTTCTAGAGCTGAATAACCTTCATTCTATGGTGTCAGTGGTGTCAGCCTTGCAAAGTGCTCCCATCTTTAGACTGAGCAAGACCTGGGCGGTAAGAAACACACTCAACATTTACTGTACACACACATTTGCCGAGCTGTCTGAATGACAACATCCAAACCTGCAACGTAAAGGACACTGTTTTCTTATTTACTTTATTTAATGAATCAGAGACTGTCCTTAAGAAATGGTTCACGTTCACATTCGGCGCACTTCTGGGAATGGTTTCCTCCCCACAGTATAGCTAAATAAAGCCAGGCTCATCACAGACCTCAAACCTTTGGCTGTTTAATCCTAATGTCTGAATTATACAAATGTGTTTCTCATACATCACGAGAATTATGTTTTCCACACATTGCCCACTTAGTCCTGTAATTATTTTTCCCTGCTCGCTTTGAAACTGATGGTTTTTAACACAAGCGTCTGTCGTTTAAAATGGAAAGTTGCTCTTTAAGATCTAACTCTGTGGAAAGAAAAGTGAAATCCAAACATAACACTTTTCTCATCCTACTGTATACTGTATGGCTTTCAATAAGTGTAGATTGCAGAAAACATTAGTCATAACTAGATGATCCCAAAGAAAATTTTGGATGAAATCAAAGTTATGTAGAAACTGGAATGAAAACCGAAAGCAAAAATATGGTGCTTTGAAGGTAGCCACTGTTTGAAATGCACTATACTTCAGACTTTTTGATGTTTTTGAAAGTCTTCTATTCTCACCAAGGCTGCATTTGTTTGGTAAAAAAATCCAGTAAAATCAGTAATATTGTGAAATATTATTACAATTAAAAATAACTACTTTCTACTTTAATATATTCAAACATGTAATTTATTCCTTCAGCATCATTACTCCAGACTTCAGTGTCACATGATCCTTCATCATTCTAATATGCTGATTTGCTGGTTAAGAGACATTTATGATAAACAATGTTTAAAACAGTTGTGTTGCTTTGTTTTTGTTGAAACGGTTTTAAAAGAAAAGCGTTTATTTGAAATTGAAATCTTTTGTGACATTTTTAAATGTTTTTACCGTCACTTTTGGTCAATTTAATGCATCCTTGCTGAATAAAAGTAATAATTTATTTAAAAAATGACTGTACTTTTGAACAGTAGTGTAAACCACATCAGTTCGTATCACACAAAAGAAGGATGAACTGAGACAGTTTCACAGTATTTTGCAACATTTCCTTAAATGTGTTTTTGTTTTGCAATCAAATTAAATTAAATTTGCAAAAGTGATTTTATACACATAGAAAGCACATTAAATGCCAACAATGTGTCTACATTAATATTTAAAATAACTTTTAATCAAAATAAAATTTCAAAATATTTGTGAGTTAATGTTCATCTTCATTCGGCGTAAGAGATATATTTACGTAAAAATACGTAGGCATACTTATTATGACCTGTACTTATTAAAATGTATAAAAGAAAAGTGGTCATATTAAATGTAATTATATTTTAAATGATTAAGAACTTATTTTTAAGAGAGTGGCAAAGTGAATTAGTTTTTTTGACCCATGTATTGAATATGAAGTCATGCATTATGTTGTAGTTTCCAAAAAGCCGGGCCAGCTGGCCAGTAAAAACTTGCCAAAACCAGTTTATTTCTACATTTTGTGCTTAGTGAGTCTCCGTTTTGGAAATTTGACCGCTTGATAAAGACCGGTTTAGTGACGTATGTCTGATCATGCTGTTCTTTCTGCCACTGTCGATCAGGATGATCATGACAACAGCAGGGCTTCACCATTGAACTTTTCACTCCGGCATAGAACCGGAAAACATTGAAAATGATTTTTTTTCATCCTTTTTGTTTTTTGCCACTGCTTCTAGTAGAAGTCAAGAAATGACTGATTGCTGGGTCACGCCAGCGACATCAAGTGCTTTTGTTTGAGTCTGGAAGCATACAGGAGCTTTCTAGGTTGAGGACTGAATGTCTGGGTGCGTGTTCTTTGGCGTTTGCCGTTGGATCCTCTTACACTTCATGTCTGAGGCCAGATGACCACTTCCCCTAACAATTAACAGATGTTTGAAATATGGAAAGAAATGATGCTCCTAGGATGTGTTCATCATTAAAAGAGCAGATGAATAATTTCCTGCACTTTCATTCAGTGAACAGTATGACCTTTGAAGAACTAGAAATGTATTTTCCACTTGATTTTGTTAACCGCTCAATGGCTGCGTTTCAAAACCTGTTGATTAGCCTCGCTGACTGCTGCCTATACTGCCTTCAAAAGCAGCGTCCCAATTGAACTGAAATTAAAAGCTATTTAATTGTCCCACAGGATTTGTGCGCCATTCAGAACTGAATTTAGAATGTGCTTTAAATTCCAGTTCCGTTTCTGGTTTTGAATTTGAGCTAACAAACAGGAAGCAGAATTCAAAACTCGAATTTGAATTTAAGGAAGTGCAGTTAGTGCAGAGTTCTGAGCAATTCTGACTCTTTTCTCATATAAAAAGTCACAGTTAGGCTTCCATATGCTATTTCCTTGAAATTTAACCAAAAGATAGGTAACGTTACACTGCCTGTGTATTTGAAACAACCCTCTTTTGGACCAATTTGGATCCATTGGTATGATCCATAATGCATCTTAAACTCAATGACTCTTCAAAACGCAGTGTTTTGTGCTGTTTCGTTAATGATTTTTAGCTGCAGGTTTAGTTCAGTGATACTTACCTCTGTGATGCCAAGATCAACTCTGCAGGCAGGTTTATGGCCCTGTCCGTCCACCCTTAGAGGAACACCAGGGACACTTTGTCCTTTAAAAGCCGTTCTGCAGCCGTCGAGAAGGTCCGTGGCGCCGGAGGTTTGGCGTTGGTCGAGGTGACGTGGATGGGAGGGATTCGTTTATGTACGGCTTAAGAAATATGAAAGCATCCGATATAATGTGAAGCCCAGATTTATATATAATATGCAGGGGATTGCACATAAAATATGATGTCAAGGGAACAACGACAAAAAATGACTTCCTCCCTATAGGTGTAATGCATCAGGTTTCCAAGGAAAAGTAATTAATCTGTCCACATTTGCAGGGAAATTCCACTCAAAAATGGAAATGATCATTTACTCGCCTTCATTCCTCAGTTTGGTTAATACCTCATGTACAGTGGCCCTAAAGTAAATCAGAAGACTAGAAGTAATGATGCTGAAAATTCAGCTTTGATCAGAAATAAATTACATTTTACAATATGTGAAAATAGAAAGCAGTTATTTTGAATCGTAATAATACTTTACAATATTACTGTTTTACTGTGTTTTTGATTAAATAAATGCAGCCTTGGTGAGACTTAAAAAAAAAAACATTTATCAATCTTACCAACCCCAAAATGTTGATTGAAAGTGTATGGGTAACAGCTTTTTAATGTTCTATTTTTATACAAACATTTATAACATTTTATAATATTTTTTCTCTCGCAATTTAATAACAGATTTATTTATACTTATTTATCCCAGATAACATTTAGTTTAATATTTCTATTGTCATGAACCGGATGAAAACTAGAAAAACTTGAATTATATAAAAAAAAAAAAAAATATATATATATATATATATATATATATATATATATATATATATATATATATATATATATGTATGTATGTATGTGTGTATATATATATGTATGTATATATGTATTGCTATTCATGCAGTTTAAAAAAAATATAATTATAATATAATATAATATATGTGCAGTTTTAGTTAGAATTTAGATTTTATTTTCATTTATAGAGTCATACAGTTTTATTTCAGTGAACAAAAATGTTTTTTTAATAGTTCTAGTTAACAATAATAGCCTTGATTGTCATCCCTGCTTTAGCTTTTTAGCTCAGTATCGTGTCTGGTTTGGACTCCGTATTATGATTAGTGATTTGAACACAAACGGCTCGTATTAAACTGGCTTGTAACTCGTCACACACCATGTGTGCTACATGAAAGATACCTCAACCATCCACAATGGTGAATGGTGAATTTTGGCAAGCATTATTGGAGAAAACAGGAAAGTATTACATGGTTAGCTAACACACTTTACGGCCCATCTGCAGGTATGAGCTGGATGTGATTTGACTGTACTGTATTGAAAGCAGCCCAGGTCTAATTAGTCTTGCGGGACCAGTAGCGCTTGTTTTATCCCCTAGTTACCAGCAACCGATGCGTCTTTCCTTACACCTGCTCTCTCAGCCAGAGACCTCTGGATGCTTTTGCCAGGTCCTGCACACATTTTCCTGCTCTGTCACTCCATTATGGCACTTTATAGCACAGAACAGGAGCTTTTTCAGCGGCTTTGTTGCAAAAGGGTCATTTCAATCCCTACTGTTGTTTAAAAAAGTAATGTCAAATGCAGAAGAAAGATTATCCAGTGTTCTCCGGATTAGCCTGTCGTCCGAGAGCTTTTCAGCAGCTGGCACTGAGAAAATTGATTTGAATCGCAGATTGAGCAAATACTGGCTGATATTCGATGTTAGGCATGCTGAAACCACCTGAAACATGGTATATCCACTTTCAACACCCTAAAGTGCAGAACTACCGCTAGCAAGACCGGTTTCCAAAACCATGATTTAAATGAGCACTGACTTTTACCAGAAGAAACTCTGTTAGCTGCATTACAGGCTTCATTGATGAGGAAGGTCAGAGTTCTGTGGACATTAGTTTTATTTATTTATTTTTGCATGCAAGAAAATCTCACTTGCGGATACAGATGGTCCCATGATTGTAGTTGATTCGGCTTGGGTTTTGATCAATGTATGCTTCATCCCATAAGCTCTAGTGATTTCCTGGCGGACAGGTTGATGATCTGCAAAGTCGTTTTTGTTGATAGAGCAACATGCAGTGCAATACTTGTGTGTAGTGTTGCATCAGAGTCTTCACAAATGCCAAGACAGTGCACTCATATTACTGTGAATGGGAGAAAGCGCAACACGCAATATGCTGGAATAAGTCTCGCTTTCTAAATTAATTGGCCACCAAGTGACTTTCCTCAACATATGCTTATAGTGTTCCCGTGTATTAAGTGCTGCCATGTACTGCAGTGCAGTGCAAGAAAACGCCAAATTCTCTAAAAGTGTGACAAAACACTTTTTTTTTTTTTTTCATTAAAAAGTTTGATTATTTGAAGTTGTCCTCTTATGGAAGCCTGTTTCTGACAGGAAAATAAACAAACATAAAATTTGCAAGTTTTTATCTCACAATTCTGTCTTTTTTTCGTGATGATATATTGTATTTTTATAACTGATATAAACTTAGACTTGCGAGATAAGAAGTTGATTTGTAATATATAAATTCACAATTGCAAGGAAAAAAGTCAGAATTGAGATAAAGTTGCAATTATTATTATTTTTTTTAAATTCCATCCTTCTTTCCTTCTTTTTTGCTTTCTTGCTTTCTATTTACTTTCAAATGAGTTTTTTGAAGCCTGTATTCAAAGATTGTATTTTTGGTTTAAATTCCAGTGAATTTCTTTTTAACTTAATTTCTTTTAATTCTATCGTGTTAGATTCATATTCAAATTGCAATTCTGCATCCAGTTTGCCTTAATTCAAATTCAGGAACTGAACTGTAATTTAAAAAGCTTTCTCAATTCAGTTCTGAATGGAAACATATGCAAAGAGAAACAAACAGATGATTTAAGAGCGGTGTCATCGTGATGACGTCAGTCTTCATTCTGCACTGCTCTCTCTCATCTGGACACATCTGTGAGAATGCGGTTTGTTTGTGGACAACGGCTCAGCGTTCAGCTCCATAGTTTGACACACAACACCAGGCTGTTGTCCTGAACTGCTCCCTGAGCAGCTGGACTCTGGACTTCCTGTCAGGCAGATGTCAGGTGGTCAGACTTCTCCATACTGGCTGTCCACTCATATACGACCACACAAAGGCCATGTAAACACTGCAGCCAAATCCGGCTGTCAGTTCACCCTTTAGTGCTTAATCCTGTTCTCTACACACAGTTCAGTCATTTACGGGACTGACAGCCACATTCTACAACCGAATTGAGTGCTGAAAAATTCAGGTAGCCACAGCATTTACAGAAATTATACGCAGCGTGTACAGAGCCGAACTGAACAAGTAGTTGTTAATGTCGTTTCTGTTAGTGCAGTGTAAGAAATCACAGGGTGCATTTGGACTCATTAGTGTTGCCAAATCTTGCTAGAAAAAACAACATATAAAGAACAAACCCATAATAAACTCAAATCCAAACACGTTATTTTTTTTAAATAAGCCACATTACCAGAATATCACAACCTGCCTACTTTATTAACACCATAATTTGATTTGCTTTTTGAGCTGAGCCCATACAACAACTCCAAAGACACTTAATACACATCACTTATAATAAGTGGACATGGCAACCCTTCAATAGTGCGCTCTATGTGGTAGCTATCCAAACATAAACAAAATACGATGGCTCTGACGGTGGTTTAGTTAAAATCTCCAAACATAACAAGACTTTGGTTGCTGTAATAATACATTGGTTATAAATAGCAGGTGCTAAATGCGTGAGAGTTATATTAAAAGTTTTGAGAGTTAGTTCTGTCAAATTCACACTTGAAACAATAATACAGGGGATTCACTACCGCGTTAAATGCGGTTTGAACTTACGAGTGTGTACTGTACATGGCCATAGTCTCAACGTCATGGTCAGATTTAAAAATTCAAATAATTTAAATTCCACTTCCCGTCTTTCTAATTTCAATTTCGAATCCAGAATTGTAACCAGATCAATTCAAATTCACACTGTACGGGAATTGTACTGGAACAGATTCTTCAGCTCTGAATTTTGCACAAGCCTGGTTTCCGAGCAGAAAGCTACTCTTGTATCTGATCTTATATTCGGAGCGATGTTTTCTTGGACCTGAAAGCGCTTTGGCTTTTTAATTGACAGACGATCAAAGCTCAATTTCAGAAGTCTGGTTTGTTGTATTTAGACGTTACACTGGCTGTTAATCCATCTGACAGTGTTTCCATTGATGGTCTCTCTGGCATGTCCGCTTTCATGTGTGATGGTGGAATAAAGGCCTTTTTGCCAGGATTTCTCTTGTCAGTTCTTCCCTGCGTTAATAATTACGGTGGGAACGGGCATCTGTGAGGCATGTAATGACATAAACTATTTGTTCTAGTCCGTTAAATAAAAACGCATGCAAATTTTTATAAGTCATTCTCAATTGCTTTTAATATCCAGATATTTGGACACTGTCGAAGAATGTGGCTAAATCTCACGAAGCCTGTCAAAAAATGTTCCAGTCATATTTCAGCCTGAAAACACATGAAAAAGAAAATTGCAGAAGAAAGATGAAGACATTTTTTAAGGTTTACCGTGCAGAGATTAGATCATCTCTGAATGTGCTGTGAATTTAACGCACATTTGGGAATGTTTTATGCGCTACGTTTACTTTACTTTATTTACACATTTGTATTATTTCCAACATTTTTATGAACAGAAGTTTATAGTATTTCACCTATTCTGCCAAAAATAAAATTTAATTGTTAAAAGCTGGAAGGTTTGAACATTTGAAGGTGAAGGAGACAAATTACTTTTAGAACTTATAAACTAAAAAAAAAAATATATATATATATATATATATATATATATATATATATATATATATATATATATATTTATTATCATCACACATTCATTTTTTTTTTATTTTACAATATAATTTCAACTGTGTTAACTATATATAATGATGCTCAAAATTTTATACATATTATACACACACACACACACACACACACACACACACACACACACACACACACACACACACACACACACACACACACACACACACACACACACACACATACATACATATACATATATATGTATGATATTTATGTCTGTCTTATGGTCTATCAGTTTGTAACATTTTACTGGAAGATGTGGTATTCTCAGATCATATAGCAGTCATTTTTGAGATCGCTTTCAGTCATGAAATAAGTAATTCATCTGTTTCATCCTGCGTGTTCGTAAACTTGACTCTACTACTGCAGAACATTTTGAACATTTGTACATCAGGGCTCCTTCTACTACAACTTTGGAGAATCCCCCTTTTCCCCTGGATGTGGAGTTGCTGTTGAATTTATTCAATTACTCTTCCTCTTCCATTTCAGATTCTGTTGCCCCTGTAAGAATTAGAACTAATAAGCCTACATCTGAGCCCTGGCTTAATGAGGTCACTTGGGCCTTTAGACAGGCTTGCAGAAAAGCTGAGCGCAAGTGGAAGAGGGATAAATTACAGGTATCATATGAGATTTATAAGGAGTCTCTCTCCACTTATCCGGGTTCTATGAAGGAGGCAAAGAGGAGATATTTTTCTGACTTTATTAATAATCATCATAAGCCCGGTGTTTTATTTCATACCATAAATTCTGTGATCAATCCAGTGGTCAGTGCTTTTTCTGATGAGTCATTTAATACTTGCGAAACAACATTTTAAAACTTTTTTTTTTTATAGATAAGATCATGTTAATTAGGTCTGAGATTGTTAACTGTAATAGTGACTTTCTTGTTCCTGCTGTGTGCTCTGCTGCACTTACTCAGTTTGAGCCTGTATCTCTCGCAACATTGACTGAGATTGTAGGTCGGATGAAACCTACTAACTGTCCATTGGATATTTTTCCATCAAGGCTCTTTAAGACGGTATTCAACATTATTGGCCCCAGTATTTTGTCGATTATTAATGGTAGCCTTGTTTCTGGTGTGGTGCCATTATCGTTTAAACATTGTTGAATGCTGTTGTGCAGCCTCTTTTTTAAAAAAAAAAAAAAAGCCAAATTTGGATAAAACTGTGTTGTCCAATTTTAGACCCATTTCAAAACTTCCTTTTTTGTCTAAGAATCTTAGAGAAGATTGTTCTAACTCAGTTGCAGAGCTTTACAGATCAGAATGCTGTTTATAAGGTTTTAAGGCCTACCATAGTACCGGGTCTGCACTGTTAAGAGAACTAAATGATATATTATTATCAAGGGACTCGGGGCACTCTGTGGTTCTTATGCTTTTAGACTTTAGTGCAGCATTCGACACAATAGACCATGGGATTATTATCTCCTGTCTTGAGGAGGGATCATTGTACCACTGACATGCAGGGTTCCTCAAGGGTCTATTCTCAGCCCTATTTTATATATTTACCTTTAGGGTCGATTTTTCGTAAATATGGAATTGCTTTCCATTTGTATGCTGATGACAATGAACAATGATGGAAATGTCCTTGATTCTCTTATGAAATGTCTAATTGAGGTTAAGACCTGGTTGTCATCACATTTCTTTTTTCATTTTAATGAGAGTAAAAAAGAGCTTGTCTGGTTTGGGGATTCTGTACTTCCTGATCTGTTAAATTTAGGTGAGCTGACCACTTATCGTTAACCTGTTCTCAAAAACATAGGGGTTTTGTTTGATAATGATCTGAAATTTGATTAACTCAGTCATTAAATCAAGTTTGTTTCACTTACAACTGTTGGCAAAGGTTAAGTCGTTTCTCTCTTTTAGTGATCTCGAGAAGGCGATTCATGCGTTTATCATGGTGAGATTTGATTATTGCTATTCCTTGTATATGGGTGTCTGCCAAACTGCTTTAAACAGATTGCAGTTAGTTCAGAATGTGGCTGCGAGGCTCTTGTCAGGGACTCGTAAGCGGGAGCATATATATCATATTCTTTCTTCACTGGGCTGGTTGTCAGTCAAGTTTAAGATTGATTTTAAGTTATTAGTTTTTATTTATAAGTCTCTAAATGGGTTGGCACCATCTTATTTGTCAGATCTTTTACAGGTGTATAAGCCCTTCAGGTGGTCTTCTGATCAATCTGTTTTAATTGTACAGAAGACTATAAGCGAAGAGGCGATCGGGTCTTTGCAGTTGCCGCTCCAAAACATTGGAATAGGCTTCCGTCTCATATTATACATGCTCCAACTCTAAATGTTTCCTTAGCGTTTGAGCCAGCAGGGCGTTGAGGTATTGTTTTTGTTATGTTTTAGCTGTCCTGTTTGTGTTATGGTGTGGATGTGTTTTTAAACTGTTAATTTTGTACAGTACTTTGGTCAACAATCTGTTGTATTAAAATGTACTATATAAATAAACTAACTAACCTACTAGCTAACTAATTTAATTAGATAGTATATTAAATATAATATTTCAATATGTTAAAATATCAGAAATTAAATCATTTGTCATCGTTTCTGTTCTTTTCCTTTGTGGTTATGTGTGTTGAAATCATTTGTGTCTCTTTTTCCAGTATGTTCGCAGTT
This sequence comes from Acrossocheilus fasciatus, assembly GCA_036784905.1. Taxonomy (NCBI): domain Eukaryota; kingdom Metazoa; phylum Chordata; class Actinopteri; order Cypriniformes; family Cyprinidae; genus Acrossocheilus; species Acrossocheilus fasciatus. Next base: position 41,175,917 of record CM071942.1, read on the forward strand.
CATGTAAACATATCTGGCGATTCCAAGTAGCGAGGCCTTGTGTGTGTGTGTGTGTGTGTGTGTGTGTGTGTGTGTGTGTGTGTGTGTGTGTGTGTGTGTGTGTGTGTGTGTGTGTGTGTACACACCTGTGTTTCCTATAGGTCCCGACCGCTTCCTCTTCCATTGCAATCCATCCGTATTCTCAATGGAAATAATATGCCATCCCTTCCCCGCCTCACGCAGATTCATCCATCACATTTTCCATCTCAATCAAATCTGCTCACCACAAACTTGAAACATGACACAGTGTCTTCCGAAACTACTTATCCAGCTGCCAACTATAACACTAAGATGCTGACTATCCCGATTTCATATCCCATTCCATATTCCACTTTATCAGCTCACTCTAAGTTTCCATGCTGGGTGAGTTGAGTTACTGTATGTCTTTATAGCTTTGGTCCTCAGCTTTCTTTAGCTTTGCTATCTGACGTCAATCTAGCTTAGTCTGAAATCCCATCATAAAAATGTTCCTATGCAGCCACTAAAAGGATATTTGTCGCCTTGAATTTTGGGAAAGGGTCATGTCATTGTGGGGTGATGTACAGTATTAGCAGGCTGTCTGCGCTGTCTGAACATGAATTGAAGGAAATGTCCTTTTGTGCAGTAGTTTTTTCCAGCAATCCCACTGTGCGTCTTTTACAGTATATTCATGTAATTGACATTTCCACCTACCAAATGAAGACTTTATTTTGTATTACTGTACTTGCACACTTAGTGGCATTTGGACAATCATACCTATTACTATTGCTCATACTAAAGGTTAGTGATTAGAACAAAGCTATTAATGTTTTTTTCTGAAAATGTTAAGGTGCATTCCTGCAGCTGGAACAGTAAAATCATAGCATTAGAAATGCCAAGGTCATGGGTTTGATTCCTAAAGAATGCATGAACTGATAAAATGTAAACTTTGAATGCAGTTTAAGTCAATTTAGATAAAAGTATCTGCTAAATGCATAAGTCTAAGTAATTGTATAGTTGGATGTAAAATCTAAAATAATTGCGTTTCTCTGACCAGCCATAACCATTTAATCTGCATGTATCAATCATTATCAGTAAAATGAAATTACAATAAAATTCAGTATTCTTTTAGAAGATACTTTTTGTACACTTTTTTTCATGCATGTACACTAGCTAAATAAATATAAATAAACAGCCAAGCAGTAAGATTTATTTATTTGTTATTTAGCAAGAATGCGTTAAATTGATCAAAAGTGACAGTATAAACCTTTATAATGTCACAAAAGATTTAGATTTCAAATAAACGCGGTTCTTTTTATCTTTAAGTTCATCAAAGAATCCTGAAATCCTGATGTTTCCACAAAAACATGAAGTAGCGCATCTGTTTTCAACATTTCTAATAATCAGAAATGTTTCTTGAGCAGCAAATCATCATATTAGAATGATTTCTGAAGGATCGTGTGACACTGAAGACTGGAGTAATGATGACAAATTCAGCTTTGATCACAGGAATAAATTACCTTTTAAAATATTCTCAAATATAAATCAGGTATTTTGAATTGGAATAATATTTCACAATTTTTGCTGTATTTTTTACTAAATAAATGCAGCTTTGCTGAGCATAGGATACTTCTTTCAAAAACAACTTTTGAAAGTATTGTATACTTAATTAATTCTGAAACCTTTTGCCAATAACATGTATGTGTTAGCATTTTTTGTAGAGCTGTTGTTTGATTGAGTACCTTGATTTGCGCGTTGATGTTTCCTTGTCAACGTCTTGAGCTCAAGTGCTCCACAGCTCTCCACAGTTTTCTGCAGTAGTCAGTGGAATTTCAAATGTGTCTTATTTCTTCCCATCATGAGGTATTTACCACTGCAAATGCACAAGCCTTTAGCATTGTCCCCCAGAGCCTCGTAAACCAATGAGATCGCGGCTTCCATGAGCTCATGGCGTGACCAGCCGGAGTCATTATTACTGAGGCACATGTATGGAGGCGCGAGTGTCTCCTGAGTTTTGCACCATACGCCTGCTTTAGCTTTGGAGTTGTTGGTTGTATTTTGAAACAAGCTGGGTGGGCAAAGGTACAGTATAAACTATTAGACCTATTGGGAAAAGCAAGCCCAAATGTTTAGATGTTTTGCAATAGTTTGGTTTTCAATTCTTCTCTGATCCTCTAGATATTTTAGCACTTGCAGAGTGGAGAAATGCTTTTCATTTGTCATCTCCAAAACAGACATGTTTGCGTTTTACATGCTTGCATGGTTTAGCTCTGAACCAAGATGGTTACCAAATAGCAGCTTTATCTTCAGGACAGTTTGACCCAGATTTACCGTACAAATGATTGACTATACTAAAGATCTTAAGGGCTTTAACCTCCAGAAACGATATGCATGTGTGTAGCGCAGGTCAAACCCCGGCCATGACCGCTAACAGCTGTGAGGCCTAAAAGAAGCATCAGAAAACAGTTGGTCTGATGGTTTTCCTCCGCAGGTTGTTCATTCACTCAGGACGGGCTGCTAGAAGCCGTTTGTTTGCGTTTGCTCGGCGTGTTGTTGAGAAGGTCTCTCTTTATGATCCACCAGCTGTGCTTATTCAGGGTCCAATCAACCCACATTCGATTTTTAAGCCTCTTGAAATGCTGTTTTAACCATGTCTTTTTGAATATTGTGACTTTCTCATTAAGGGTCATGAATGTGCATGCAATGTTTCAACACAAATGTGTTTTGGAAAGGCTGTACGAATTTTACTTACATCGATTGTGTTAGGGGTCGTGTTACATGTGTTACATCGATTGTGTTCATTGACCTCTGTTGGTTTCCAAGCAATTTGCCAAAAATCAAGGCTTTGAAAAACAGTGAAGAGTCTGGTAAAAATCAAAAAACCTTTTATTGTAGCTTGCCAAACATAAAATATGAATTGCATGAGAGCTTATGAAACTTAAAACTCAAAGTTTACTTGAAACTGAAGACTTGTCTTCTGAATCATCCAAGGAGAATTCAGTGCTTCTTCATCTGTTTGAGTTTCACTGTCAGAAAGAAATCTGTGAAAGGATGTTTTTGGTTGATGGTTTGTTGTCTGTTATAGCACTTAAAAGTGAGAAACCCATTTTACCCTTATAAGGGTTTGAGAACTAGACATAAGAAGGCAAGTACAAAGAGCAATAAATGCTACTAAGTACAAATAATGTGTGTATATATATATATGACAGTCAAATTTATTTCGTTTACAACTATGGTGTGCAGAATTGATTTAAACATGGTAAAATGTTTTAAATGGAGCGCTGCACTTTTATTTATTTATGGCTGAGAACAATCATGTTAGTCATATTATTTAAGAAACATGAAAATAGTGAATGATTGGTGTTGAATTATTGTTTTATAGTAGCTTCTGACCAGTGCCGCAACTTTCCTGTTTTCCTTCAGCTGATCAGTCGGAAGGACAAGGCCACGTTTGAGAAGCTGGACTATCTGACCTCCAAAGAGGAGAACTACGCCAGGATGAGAGAGTACATCCGCTCCCTCAAGATGGTGTCCTGCATCCCTTACCTGGGTGAGTCCTCATCTGTCTGCTCTCTCTCTGTCTCTCCAAACGTGCTTTACTTCACCTTCCAGTGGTGTAAATGAACCAGAAGAATGTTCTTTTTAACATTTGACTGACCAAGGGATCAGGGTTTGTGTGCTTACTGCCGTCCTGTTTGCCCCTGCTGGTAGATTCTGTAAATACATCATAAGCTTCTACAAATCTTTCTGCAATGTCAGCCGTTCAAAAGTAGCCATGCATTCAGATGAATAGTTTTTTTATTTTTTATTTTTTATTTTACTTTTACAGTACTACTGTTTTATAAAGAAGCCTCTTCTGCTCACCAAAGCTACATTTATTTTATCAAAACACTTTAAAAACTGTAATACTGTGAAATGATATTACAGTTTAAAATAACCATTTTTGGTTTGAATATATTGTAAAATGTAATTTATTCCTGTGTTTCAAGCTGAATTTTCAGCATCATTACTCCAGTCTTCAGTGTCACATGATCCTTCAGAAATCATTCTGATATGCTGATTTGCTGCTCAAGAAACATGATTATTATTATCAATGTGCTGTTTTGTATTTTTGTGAAAAACATATTTCTTTGGATAGAAAGTTCAGAAAACAACATTTAATTTTGTGGTATTATTAATGTTTTTTTTTTACTGTCATTTTTTATCAATTTAATGCATCCTTGCTGAATACAAGTATTCATTTCTTTGAAAAAATTTTTTGAACGGCAGTGTATATATTGATAATATTTAATTGTATTATGGTATGTTTTATTAGTGCCTGAGTCTTTTTTTTTAGAGATTCATAAAAGCTTGAAATTGACTTCTTATTTATACTTATAATGTATCTCATCTGGACATTTGAACATATTGAGACATTGAGTCATCCTTTCATAAATACATTGAACTTCATTCCTGAACAGATTTGTGTCTAGCTAAATCATTCATGAAAACATTCTGATGTAAAATGCCACATTCAATTCAACGCAGCAGTTTACGTAAGAACGTAGACATTTGTTCCGTTCATGTTTCATGGGGCCAAATGTTTGTACTTAATTGTATTGTTTCATGAAATCTACAAGCTCTGTCTTCTCAGCCTTTAGATTTCTGATTTTATTCTTGAGCTCTTGTTTTAAAGAATATCATGCCAATTGTGGTCATTTCACAAAGTGTCTAAAACATAATGATAGCATGCATAATGCATGCTTTTTCAATATGATATCTTCCTTGGAACAAGTACTCTCAGCACTTAAATATGAAACATGCAATTCAGATTTGTTCTTTTATTATTTTAGGCATTTGTCAGTGTTTTCCCATGCTCTCTCACTCTAATGCACATTGAACCCCATTGTTTGTGCTCTGAACTCTATCAGAGAGATCACAGACGTACGGTTCTCATTACCTCACAGATTCTCAGTTAGTCTGGAGACTCAACAATAAATTGATTCCAAACCCTCTGTGCGGTTACAGGGATATCAGTGATCAGGGAAAACTATGGAAACTATGTCTCATATTCCTCAGCACTTACCCATTTACAGCTGCTGTTCTGATTTAACGCAAATTGGGTGAGGATGGAGGGATACACATATTAAAAGCTCATATCGAGTACTCTGGGCTTGATTTATAGACATGTTACAGGTGCTGTTTCTTTAGGTTTGTCTAAGTATTTCTTGGACAGACTGTACTCATGTTCTTGCAGTTCTTGGACATGTAGTTGGTAGATTGATGCACCAAAACATTAACTAAACAAAGTATTATCCAGGGGAAATTTTACGATTTTAATTTTAGGGGGCTCAGCCCCCAATGAGGGTATAATAATAAAAATAATTAAATTAAAAATTAAAAAAAAAATAATAATAGGGTAGGGTGGTATACTAAACTTATTGCAGTATTCTACTGTATTGTATGGGATAACATTTGAGTACCGAATAAGCCAAATACAAGTCTTTCTTATAACACACACACACCTGTTTACTGTAGAAACAACATTTTACTGTTTGCATTTCTAGTATAAACCACTTATGCTCAAGTACTGTCTGTCACGGTCTTTAGTCATTTCTGTGCATGACTGTATGGTAGTTAATGCCACATGCACTGTAATATGCTTTATATATTGAAAGTAAAATTTTCAAATGAAAATAGCAACATTAACTTTTTATAAAGTGTGTTAAGGGCTACATTTTTCGCTGGAGGAAACAGCTGTGGTGTGACAAGGGGTGAACGCAGTGAAAACTTCACAGCAGACGGAAAACCGATTGCTCCCCCATGACATTTTGCAAACTGTGTTTATGACAAAGAACTGCACAGATGCAGATATTATAACAATCTATCGATGAACACACACCTGGTCCTCTGTTTCTCGCTCTGTGCACTGAAAGACGGGGAGGAGCCAAAGGCTGCCGCTTCATATGAAATTTAAAGGGGACTGAGGCAATCACAAATTCATGTACAGTTTATGGAGCTAATTGCTGAATTTTTAGGAGAGCCCCCCTAAAAATGGCCTAGCGACGCACATGGTATTATCCTTCTTGCAGTGTATTCTGGCAAAAAATTGTTCACTTAGATAAGAGATTGTTTGTTTGACATGTAAAGCGACAAACCACTGTTTTAGTTTTTATCAGCCATTTGGTCTGAAATACAGTAATAATTGGCCAGCAAATAAAAGTATGGAGAAACAACATTTCTTTTTTCCTTCCTGTGTACAATGTGTCTGTGGGCTTTGACATTGTTATTTTGGACTAAAAAGTGTTGCTGTTATTTAATTTTTTTTTTATTTGTTCATTTAGCGAAGGTGGAAGAACCACACACTTACCAGAAGTGATTTACAAAAGAGGAACAAAAGCAATTTGTCCGAGCTGAGCCAATAATATTAGTAATATGCTAGGATATTTTGACATCTAGATTAGGAAGCAAACTAGATATTAATCCGCACATCATGTAATTCATTTTCTGAAAATTAGTAATCGATTGACAGCCCTACTCAAAAGCCTAAAAGGGGCGTTTAATATGAGAACTGACTGACCCCAGCACAATATTATGCTTTATACATAAACTAATACCTTCATGTGTTGATGTGACCCAGCACATGGTATTCAGAGTATGTCCTAGTGCCCTCAATGCCCTGTCTTGCTGAACAGTTCTCTCTTTTACATCTGCTCTTTATGTCCATTATTTGCAGTCATGGGCGTCTGCTTACAGTAAACATGGACAGAATGCCACAGAAGCTCTCATTATCTGTTGCACACTTCTGTACTATCTTAAAACCTCTTTATTAAGTTCATCCCAAAATGAAAATGTGCTGAAATTTGTAGATTTGTTGTAGATGGCTATGTTTCTTCATTGGAACAAAGTTAGCATTCCATCACTTGCTCCCCAATGGATCCTCTGCAGTGAATGGGTGCCGTCAGAATGAGAGTCCCCAAATTTTTGTTTTGTACTGTCTAAACGGTGATGTGCATATTTATCTTCTGATTGAGGTGAGACAATGTTTTCACTGAATAAAAATATTATTGATAGTGGAAGTAGCGGTATGGAGTTAAAAATGTCTTTGGATTTGTTTTTTTACAAACGCTTTTCACTTCTCAAGACATTACTGGACTGGAGTGGATTGCTTGTGAATGGTGTTTTTATCAGCTGTTTGGACTCTCATTCTGACGGCACCCATTCACTGCAGAGCATCCATTGGTGAACAAGTGATGTAATGCTACATTTCTCCAAATCCGATGAAGGAACACACTTATCTACATTCTGGAAAGCCTGAGGGCTGAATGTTCATTTTTGGGTGAACTGTTCTTTTAAAATATGTTCCTGATCATGTTATGCTAAGGAGTTCCCCTCTGATCACCCGTACTTTTTACAATTCAGTTCATATCTGATTAATAAAATCAGTTCCAGCATTCAACAATGACCTGTTTCAATTGGAAATGCTTTACATTACAGAAATAAAATGGCTTGCAAATGCCAATTTCATTTCATGCTTTACTTTAATGTATTTTACAGTCATTTACAAGGCTTTCCTCATTTGGAAACTAATGTTAATGACACCATTTTCAGGTTTGGGTCTGTTCTCTTGCGCTCTCTTGAGTCTCCCGTAGGGCCCTTTAGAGCCTTGGGTTGCTTGTACAAGTGAAAACATTGAAATTTGAGCTCAGTCTTTTGTGTTTATGATGAATTGTAGTCTCTAGGGCAAGACTTGTGTATGTTTTTTGCAGCTGAACTCAAAAGAGCTTACTCCATAGTAGCTGTACATAATTTATTGGAAAATTCTGTAAGTACACAACACAACCATACTTTGCATTACAAAAACACTCACTCACAGTTTCTATATACAAATGGTTTCAAAACAGCACTCAGTCTAAAGGACCAGAGTGAAATCATCCATGGACGTATGAATGCAGAGCACAATGTTACACTAAAACAATAATATACAAGACGGACATGTTTTGCGTTTGTGATTTTTGCAGAGGCTTTGCTTTTGTGGTTTAAATGTGTTCATTGAACAAAGTCGTGCCTTTTAAATTATAAATGAGTGAGAAAATAGATGCATACACAATGACTAGGCTAGATTTACCTCTGAATGTCAACAGAAATTGTTTTGTATTTTTGGCTTGAGAAATCCTATGTAGTCCACTTCAGGGCACAATGTACTAAATTCATCTAGTAAATAGGTGCATAGACGATGACTAGACTATATTTACCTCTAAATCATGGCAGAAGTTCAATTTTTGCATCAACAATACTGTTTAAGATGTCCAAAAATGCTGGGTACAATTGTAGCGTACCCTGTATTGGAAGTCAATGCTAGAAACAGATCAAATGAGAATCTATATGTTCAAATGCCTCCATTAGTACATAACAGGCCATGTTTTATAGCACTAATGTAAACTCAAAATAACAGTTCTTCAAGGTTAGACTTCTTACAGTGAGAATAAGTTGACCGGATGCCTGTTAAGATCAGGTCTCATAAACATACAGACCATTTTAAGCACTCTTGTAAGGATTCACACGATGCTGTTCATGTGGAACCTGAGTTGCCAGGTTTGTCTGACTGAAGTTTTTCTAGTATTTTCACTTGGTCTTCAGTGTCCACATTGCCTGGACACCATTAGGAAGAATCCCAAGACGACACGAGTTGTCTTCTTCATGAAATGATTGCACTTTCTTATTTTTGGGTTTGCATATGTATGACTACATATTATGATTTTGTAACAAAGTAAACAATCAATAATTAACCACAAAAAAACATTAACATTGCACTTTTTACAGCGTTTTTTTTTGGTTTGTTTTGTTGAGTTATGACGCATTAGACTTGCGTTTTCCTTCACGTGATGTTCTAATGGAAAGTGTTTGGATTCGGTCGGATCATCATGGTGACCTTCTTCAAGGAATACGATCCTCCGCGGAACTCGGCCCAGTAAACTCCATCCTGGTAGCGGCTGCGGTAATGGCCACCGCGGTACCACACGCCGTTCAGGTTGGAGTGGGCGCAGGCGTTGTACCACCAGCCACCCTTCTGATAGTGGGCACAGTTTCCTGTATGAGAGGAAATGATGTTTTTGAGCAAGTGAAAAGTGATTTGCATTCCAAGTGGCACACTATGCACTTGTACACTATGTATTTATGCATCAACCGTGTAGTGTATGAATCGTATAAGGTTATTTTGTCATTCATCGTCGGAGTTTGAAAGCCCCGCCCCCTCCACTGTGTAATTAAATCTGCGACTGTTGAGTGCATAAAGCATCCAACATTCCACACTTTGTTTTTTCGGTTAATTAAGTGCATCATCAGGGCATTTAAAGTGCACTTTTTCTTTCTGGAATTTTCAGTGTGAACACACTACTTGGACTATTTTTCATTGGCTTTTGGAATAATGCAGAAAATTAGGTCTGTGACTAACAAAGCTTTGATTCATGTGCGTTTTGATCAAGATAATCGTTACAAATGAACACACCTTCATGAATTTTGAAGCCTACAGTAAATAAAATCGCCAAAAGTAAATAGCTAAACGTAGGCTATAAACAAACTACACCATGGTCACATGACTTCAACATCACCACCCAATCTTTGTTTAAAATTGGAAAAGTTTGAGATGCAAAAGTTTTCAAGAATTCGACTACGAAGACAGCAAGGCTTTGAAATGATTAGTGAGTGATGTTTAATATCCCTGGCAAACAACCACATTTTCAAGACACAAAAAGCTTAAACACAAGTGGGGTGTTACTGATCAGATACTATTATAGTTTTTATTAATATTTTCAATCAGTTTTTATTTGAAAATTTTAGTACGTGTGATTTTTATTGTTTTTGTTTTCTTATTTGGATGTATGGTTTTATTACTTTTTATTTCAGTTAACATTTATTTTATTTCAAGTAGTGATTATTTAATGGTTTTAATTTCATTTTCAATTGAGAAAAAATTGTTGCCTTAACTTTTAAGTTTGTCAACTTTAATGTTAAGTTTTACTAAGTGACAACTTGGATGTACAACTTTAAAATTTTAAAGTAGCACAAACACTTGTTTTTAAGTTGAAACAACTTTTCATTTATTATTTTTAATACAGTGTATAATAACCTTGTTACTGATGTATTTTATGTTGTACAATAAAACGTGAAAATACCTTGTGTTAACCACAGACCTTATTTAACCAAAACCCTTTCAAAATACCCTTTGATTTTGGGATGATGGAACCGCAAGTTCAATAATGCGAGCTTGTTTCCGTATTTTAGTAACCTGCAAATTTTTTTTAAGCCCTTATTGGACAGTGAACCTGTGTAAAGCAGTTGTTTGTGATTGGGACGCATCCCCCACAGTATTCAGAGTAGTGCTGGTTTGATACCTGTGTACGCGTCGTGATCTCTGTCCAGGGTGGTGAACTGTTTCCCGTTGTGCCAGGTGAGCGAATCCCCGGCGTTTCCATGGTAACGGCCCACCCGCAGCCTGTAGAAATCTGCCTCTGTCTCCAAACGGAAACTGGCATATTCTGCAAACGTCTTCTTGCCAGACCAGTCCTCCAGCGTCACCAGCAGCTTATAGTTGCCCTGATTGGTCAGCCAGTAGATGTTCTCCAAACCAAGCCAGTATTCACCATCGATGTTCCCAAATCCTTGCTAAGATAGAAGAGACAAAAAAGAGATTGTTACTCAAACAGTTCCAGCTCAAAATAATACAAAAATATATATATATTAATATACGTATACAATTCTCTAACCCTCTGAATCATGATGTCCACTGCAGTGATTGGTTATCAAAGCTTTAAGATTGCAGGATATAATGTTACCTTTTTATATGTAATATTTTTTTCTAAATATTTTAAGTTTTTATATATATATATATATATATATATATATATGTATATGTACATTACCGGTAAAATCAGTGAAATGCATTGACAAAGTCTTTTGTGGCGTAGATTTTATTCATAAATGGTCGTGCTCATTCTTGTTTCATACACACTTTGTCAGATCTTGAATCCTGCCAGACGATGAAATTTAAAAGAACTCCAGCGATATTGTGCACATATGTTTGTATTTAGCCGTCTCAGCATCAGGAGTCGTTATTCATTCAGAGGAAGCAGGTCTGACCACAGTATCTAAAACACCTGAGAACATACTGCATGTAACTAGCTGATGGCGGACAGAAATTACACATTATGTCACAGACAAGCCAGCTGAACACCTAGCGTGAGGAAACAAGAACAGAGCTTACTAATGCATGTGATAAATCACCAGCTAAGACTTTCACTCCAGATGGCTGTTGTGTTGCTCATTGTTTAAAGAAATTGTTCAACCAGACAATACAATTCTGTCATTATTTCCTCACACCCACAAGTCATTTAAAACCTACATGCGGTTAGTTTTTCCATGCAACACAATGAAGTAATTTTAAAGAATCTTTATGCAACATTAAATTTTGCTTTCAAATTCAGAGATCATTAATGCCAAAGGAATTTTATCCTTTTCACAGATGTTCATTGTGAACTGTATAGAAATTATTCCTCAAAATTTAACCTTTCATGGTCCATGGAATAAAAATAAATAAATACAATTTCATGAATGCATCTTCACTCGCTAGTAGTTTCAGAAACGTTTTGATCAGCGATATTAGTAACACTTTAAGCTTTTATGTGTAGTGCATTATAAAATAAATGTATATAATTTATTTATTTAATGTAATTTATATGTAATGCATTTTAAAATTGTCATTTTAGTGCCTTTCCGAATTCAAAATGGCATTTGGACATTTCCCTTCGCGTTGGCTCTTCTGGTCCTGATTTCAGTTCTGGGCACTGATGACATCAACAGTGTTTCCGTCAGGCAGTGTTTTTGTGGAAAAGCCCTGGCCCTTGCTTGAAAACCTTACCCATCTTGCATAACCGAATTCCTTTGACGTTTGAAAGCGATGTTCTGGATGATTTTAAAACTCACAAAAAGCCGCAGTTTGCTGTGAGACTGACCAGTTAAGACATTTTGTCATGGACGTCTCTCTGAATGCACGCATGCCAGGGTTTCAGAACAATGTGCGTCTCATTATTTTAACTAACTGTGACTAAGGGAAGTTCTAGGGGAGTTCCTGCTGTTGTCCAATGACTGAGATCTGAAACATTGCATTGAATTTGATCAGTGCTGAGTGATGACGTATGCATGCATGACCCCAGTATGATAACATCATCTTCATTTGCATGCTATGTTCCCTTATAGACTTACACTAGGGCTGTGACAATACATTTAGCTCATGAGACAAGACTATACATAATATTGGGTTCACAAGAACAAGACGAGATGATATTTTATACTATTTTTACTCACAAACTGCAAAACAATGCAGGTGCATTTTGAAATGTTTCAGCTAATCATCTTGTAATGTTTGTCACTTCAGTTCTACAGTTCTTCGTTCAAATCTGCAGATTCATTTAGTAAAGGGAATTGCTCGGAGATGCACAACAGTTCTGGTGGCTTTGTTTGAAGATATTTCATCATATTGAGGTCATATTGAACACAATAGTAACTTTTTGTTTATTGAACTATTTTATAAAATCACATGTTCAATATTCAAGAAATATTGTCAAGTTTTAATATTGTGAGATCTTGTCACACCCCTATTTATTACACTGTAAAAATGCTATTTTTAAGTTGTAAAAAAGATTATTACAGTATGTTTTACAAAAAATACTATTTCAGTTTGTCAGCTTCAAAATTGTTACTCTCCATTGTGAAATTTACTATCAATTTCTGAGTGAAAATTGTTTCTATACCATTTTTCTTTTTTCATCGTTTGGTTGTCGTTAATACTAAGGGATATTTTTACATTATTTTGTATGGAAATCAACAGAATGTTAGAATTGAATCAACACTGAACTGAATTGAGCTGAATCATGATACTGTCGTGTTCTGTAGAGCTTCTTTAGAGTTGAACTACAGTAAATTTGCTTCATAAGAGCTAAAGAACTTTTGCAAGCTTTGCACTTAACTTAATTGAGTCAATTTTGAACTATAAATTGAGCTGAATGATTGCACCTATTGTTTTTAGTACTGCTTTACAGCTGAAGAACTTTGCAACATTAACATTGTTATTTTCCAGTTTAATCATGTGAAACTGCTTTGAAACAGTCTGTATCATACAAAGCATTATATAAATAAATGTGACTTGACTTGGAGATTAATTTGTACTGAACCCAGAATATTTGTTTAAAAACATGTTATGCAACTTTACACATTATTAAGGTTACACTGCATTTTATTTCACCCCAAAATCTGAACATAAACTTCTTTCTGACCTTATACGTCTCCCAGTTTCGGAAGAAGTTGACCGATCCGTCCATGCGTCGCTGTATGACGGTCCAGCCGCCGGGGTCGTGTCTCTGGTCACACCAGACCTGCATCAGTTTGTTGGTGTTTTCCGGCTTCACTAGATACATGCCGCTGTTGGCGTGGCCTTCCTCTAGAGCCTGCAAACAGTCTTTGAACGGCCCTGTTTTGGAAAGCAAACATATGCGATATTTAAGTCATGGTTTTCTCTACAGCATCTCTGAATTTAATGTCAAAATCAAATCAGATGTGGTTTATAGCTGCTTTAGATTATATATGGCCATCGCTAGCCATGGATCCAGCTGTTTCTGTGGATAGCTGATTAGGTTTGCTTTTCTAAGAGAACACAATTGCGAAAGAGAGTCACTTATTGAGGAGTAATGCCTGGCCAGGACATCCAAGAGCTTGTTTTCTTTTGTCAGTTTCTGTCTGTTGAGTTTGATGCGTCCCACCTGTGTTGTGACTATTGGATTGTAATGTTTCTTAGGTGTAAAAATGTCAAATTTACTAAACATATTGAAGGCATGAGCCTGTAAAATAAGTTTTTCATGCAATTTTTGTCCTCACTGACCTCATACGGTTATGCCATGCACTTATGCAACCATTGTAGCTGAGATGTTGTTTTCTCATCTGGACTCAGAAGTTTCCAGCAGCACATTTTAGGCAATGCTGTTTTCATTATGACTGCTTGTTCTCCACACCTTTTTGGGCAAAGTACAAACTGCCCTAAGAGATGGAAAATCATCTAGAAAATGAACATGCTGGGTCTGCTACTAACTGAACCCATCCTGCCTCCAGCATCCCTGTAAATGAGACTAATGAGTCTGCAAACAAGCTTCAGTCTAAGAGCCAAATCACACCTCTGTTCTCAGATGGGATCCTTCAGGTTATGGTTTCCATATTGTCTGGCCTCTTTGGAGTCTTTCTTCCAAAGGTCAGAATGTTAAAGTCTGTTTTTGTGTGTGTGTGTGTGTGTGTGTGTGTGTGTTTTTTTTTTGGTGTGTTTTTGTGAATGTTAAAGGATGTTTCCATTTGAAAGCTAATGAATTTGGTGGAAGATGCATGGATGAGGGCAGCTGTTGAAGTAAGATCGCAGCATTTGGTAGCTCTTAGAAACAGACACCAATTGCATTCAGATTTACACAAAAGAGGCTTGTTTTGTTTGCCATGGATACATTGCAGGAGATCTGATAGAGAGTGAGCTGCATTGCCAAGATGGTTTATACAAAAACAAGCATCTGTGAGAAATCTATTGGATTGGATTACAGTAATAGTTCATCCAAAAGATTGCTAAAAAAAAGTCCATCCAAGATGTAGATGAGTTTGTTTCTTCATCAGATTTGGAGAAATGTAGCATTACATCCCTTGCTTAGCAATGCGTCCTCTGCAGTGAATGGGTGCCGTCAGAATGAGAGTCCAAACAGCTGATAAAAACATCATCATAAACCACAAGTAATCCACACCCCTCCAGTTCATCAGTTAACATATTGTGAAGCCAAAAGCTGTGTGTTAGTAAGAAACAAATTCATCATTTAAGACATTTTAACTTTAACCTATCGCTTCTTGTTAAAATCCATAATCCATAATAACGCTTCCTCCAGTGAAAAAGTCCATCCCCTGTTGTCTTTCACATCAGAATCCACCCACATATTTGTTTTGGCTTGTAAACGGTGCTTGATCTGTGCATATTTACTTTTTCACTGCAGAAAACAGTATTATAGATAGAGGACTCGTACTTTAGCTGAAAGCGATGATTTGAAGTTATAAGTGTCTTAATGATGGGTTTGTTTCTCACTAACATGCAGCTTTTGGCTTCACAATACATTAACTGATGGGCTGGAGTGGTGTGGATTACTTGTGGATCATTGTGATGTTTTTATCAGCTGTTTGGACTCTCATTCTGACGGCACCCATTCACTGCAGAGCATCCATTAGTGAACAAGTGATGTAATGCTACATTTCTCCAAATCTGTTTCCATGAAGAAACAATCTCATCTTGGATGAAATGAGGGTGAGTAAATTTTCAGCAAATGTCCATTTTTGGGTGAACTTTTTCTTTAAGTGTGAGCATGCAAATTGCATGTCGTCAGTAGAGAGTCAGGTCAAATTGATATCATACCAATTATGAACCGTATCTTACTCTAATAAAGTTACCAGATTATAGCGAGACGTTCATCCATAGGTCAGCCACTTTCAGAGAACATTGATTGAAGTTCTGTCTCAAATTATCCTTCACCTTTTGTCACGCTTGTTGATTCTCCCTCAAAAGGTAATAGAAAAATACAATGGAATCTCTTCAGACTAATTTGATTCGTCACAGTTTTTGTTCTCATTAGTCTCGGCCTTTTCTGTGACTGCTGTTTTTGACATTTCGATCCAGATTAGTAGTGTTCTTGCTGTCTGCTGCTCAATCAAGCATTAGGATCTCCAAAAGGTGCGACTGGAATCAATCTACTTGTGACCAGATCATTTTCCAGACTATTACTGAGCAAGAGCCTTCTCATTTTATGAGTAAGGGCTACTCACAGTCTGCTCTGAAATCAGTCATCTCTTTCTGAAAGCACCTTCTGTATTCCGTGTAAGTTTTTAGACAATTGTTCATCAGCAATTTGTCATCCAAAACCTGATTTTCACTGGTGTTCACGTTAAATGCATTGACTAAACAGGACATTTAGTCTCTCAGAAAAAATATTGTAATAAAACAAACTTTTAAGGTATAATTTCTTTTGTATATATTATGCACCAAAGTTGAGCTTCAGACCAGTTTTGATCCACCAAAATGATTTGCATTGGAAGTTTTTTCATCCTCAAATATTTTCATATGTTGTATTGGATAAAAGCATCTGATAAATGACAAATGTTCTATATTTATGCATTTAGCTGCTCCTTTTATCCAATGGCAATTTGTAATGTATATTTTGCATATCATTATATGAAATTTATGTTTGCATGTGCAAATGGCATAAGACACTGCCGACGACTCTGTTGCATGTGGAAACTAAGACTAAATGTGCTGTGCATATGATGAAGTAGCAAGTAGTGAGTTGTGTTACTGGTGCAGTGTAGGATGTTTATTAGTACTGTGCCGTCAGCTGACACATTGCATGTTGTTAAGCGAGCGTGAATTTGTTAAAACAAAGCATATTAGCAAGCTGCAAGTTTTTGTTGTGGGCAAAAATCTTGCTAATAACTTCCAGAGGCATGATTTAATGGCATGTTATAAAGACAACAGAGCGACAAGATGGATTTACAGAGGACTGCGGTGGATATAGTATAGAAGCTTACTTCTGCCATGGGATAAACTATAAAAGTGTTTCTTTTTTTTCTTTTCTTTTTTTCTGAATTCTGAGTTCGCATCTCACAATTTTTGTTTGTTTGTTTTATTTTCACCATGGAATTTAAAAAAAAAAAGGTAATTGTAACTTTTTCATTACTGCAAAGTTTATAGCTCACAATTCCAACTTCTCAGAATTGCAAGTTTATGTCTCACGGTTTGTATCTCGCAATTCTGAGATGATCACAATCACCTTTTTTGTATCCCATGTTGGAAACGTGCTTCCATAATATGCCATGCATGTGTGTTTTGGTGATATTATGAGGGAGATTTCAGGAAAGTGTGAATTGATACATAATCACAACCATGTACCGTCATCCTGTCATTTACGTTCCTTCACTGCATTTCATCTACAGCCACATTTGAAGCCAACAATCCTCAGTTACCACAAAGAAATTGCCATATAGCAGAATAGTAAACAACACTTAAACAGACCCCTTCCGTCAAACCACAGATTTCTCTGCTGAATAGTGTCTGGAATCCCCCATTTAAGGACTTTAAAGTGCTTCATGTCTTTGAGGGTTTTCCTCCCAAGATTAATGTGCACTCTTAGTTCAGAAGATGTGTTGCCAAATTATTGTGTTGTAATGGGACGGAGGCCAAGCTCCGAGTGATCAGCAGCAGGGAAATCCACGTGTTGCTTGTGTGGCTGAACTTTTAGGCTGTTTTCTTTGGAAGTGCTGATGTAACCAAACCACTTAGGCGTATCCATACTTATTTATCATACTCGGTGTGCAAAAGACAATTAACCTTGTAAATTCACTGAAACGCTGCAAGAAAAGGACGATTGCTGGCTGTGTAATATTTAGATGTTTCTCATTACTCCCCCTGATCTTGTTGCTTATACATGTTTTGCAGAAGCGTGCGGTGTGGAGACTTGCGTCATGGTTTTGTAAGGAAATGTTTTCTTGAACATTTTCAGTAATTTAGGCATGCGGTGATTAATGTTTCTTTAAGTATTTAACTATATGCTTAACATACACTATCCTTTCAATGTTTGGAAATGGACCAGCTGTACTTTTGGACAGCCTTCTAGGAGACCAGTTAAGACCAGCAAACTAGCTTAGACCGGTTTAAGATTACTTATTTATTTAAAAAAAAAAAAAAAAAAAAAATTTAATTGTTTGTTTTTTTTAGTTTGTGTTGTCAATGCAAAGTATCACAAAATTGAGGATTTATGCTAATATTGTTAACTTTTTTTTGTAAACTTTTGGAGGGTGCTGTACATTTACTTTTTGGTGGCGTTTTTGTCATTACAATTGGTGAAAATCAATGTGTATCTTCATACCAATCGGTGATTACACTGCTTTAGAGGGATGGTTCATCCAAAAATGAATATTCTGTCATCATTTATGCGCCCTTATGTAATTTCAACTGTTTCAAAGATATTTTGAAAAATTGTTTTTGTCCATATAATGAAAGCCAACATTATTCAACCTCATTGACTTGCATTTTATGGACTAAAAAACAAAAACAAAAAAAAAAACATTTTCTAATATCTTATGTTCCACATAAGAAAGAAAGTCATATGGGTTTTGTTTAGTGCATGGTATTAAAAGGATAGTTCACTGAAAATAGTTCACATTTACTCACCCTCATGTCATTCCAAACCCATAAGACTTTGGTTAATCTTCAAAACACAGAGATCACGGAACAATTTTTAATTTAATCTTATTTAGGCATGCGTGTTTAAGTTTCCATGTTTACCCTATGTGATGTGCTCTGCATATGTGTTTATATAAAAGCTTAAAGTAAATCTGTTCATCATATGAAGTGATCGTATCTCTTCACAAGTCTTGGATTACATCACTCTGATTTGTTTTATGGTGTCTTTATGACCATTTTTGGATTAAGTTTTGGTAATCTGGGCTTTCAATTAAGAGAAAGAAAAGCTATTAGGTTTCATTAACCCTTGTGCATCCTTACGGACTTTTTTCATCATTATGACTGTGCTAATGCAAAATAGCAAATTGTGTATTTTTACTGCAGTTTTAATATTTCACCCTTAAGGACCTTTAGGTCCTTAATATATATTTGAAAACAATCTGACAATGCACAAAAAAATGCATCAAATAATGCAAATCAAAATTAATGTTATTTTTCTAATCATTGGCATATCTATGACTATAATCATTAAAACAACTTTTTTTTTTTTTCAATCAACAGTTCATTATATAAATAAACTGGCATTTAGAGGGTTAAAACTCTGATATTGAATGAAGTTTTGGTAGTTATGTTCAGGATTGATGTTGGTAAAAATATGCTTGTGAAAGTGGGGGGAAAAAATCTATATATAATATTTTATGACCGTTTTATAACATGAACATGTTTGTCCTCTAAGGACTTTTTTCAAATTGATGTACAATGGTTAAAAATATCTCTGATGTGTCGAAGACTGTCCAGAGTCGTATGGGTTTTGAACAACCTGAGGGTGAGTAAACGATTGCAGTAGTGGCGTTGAAGAGACTCACCTGAAGGTTTATCTGTTGAGAAGCTGTGTGTTTCAGGGGCCACCGTCGGTAAAGTCGGTGGCATTGCTTTGACGTTTTGGTCGCTCTGGATTTCATTGGTGATCTGGCTGCTGTGGCGGGTGTAGGTCGGCGGGTGGAAAGGCCTGGCGGGGGAGTGGTGGACCGGAGGCGGAGGTGGTTGGCGATGTTGTGGAGGCTGCGGTGGCTGTGGGAGGATTGCAGGCGGCTGGTAAGGTCGCGTTTGTCGAACAACACCAACACCGCCTCCACCTCCACCTCCACCACCACCAAAACCAACACCAACACCAACACCAGCACCAGCACTAGCACCACCTCCACCAATACCAACAAAGCCTCCTCTCCTGCATTGCTCTTCTAGCTGCACTATAAGGGCGCTTTGATTGCTGGTAAGCGATGCGAGGTGCTGATATTTGTGCTCCAGATCCCGATAGCGTGCGGTTAACTGCTGCATCTCTGACGTGTGATTCAGCACGCGGTTCTCCAACTGAGAAACCTCCAGCGCATTGTCTCTCTTGCGGATGATCTCGTGCAGCAGCTGCATGTAGAGTTGCGTGACCCGGGCGTTCATGTTGCGTGACTCCTTGCGAAGCAGCTTGACCTCGTTGACCACGCCGCCGTCCACCTCCACCAGCTGCTGCAGCGTCTCGATCTGCCGCCGCTGCTTGTGCAGCTCTCCGTTCAGCAGCTCCAGCTCCTGCTTGTTCACGCGGTTCTCCAGCAGGGCTTCTGGCTCTTTAGAGTTCACACAGATGGCGCCCGTGGTCTTGCGCTGGGGCACGATGAAGGTGTAGGAGCATTTGTCAGGGTCCGAGGCGCTGGGAGGGTCGGCGGAGCGCTTGGGACGACTGGCGTACATGAACTCTCTTTCGAGAATGTCGTCTCGGCTTTCGAACTCTTCAGCGAAGCCAAGCGAAACAGAGTCCGGTCTGGACAGGGTGATGGTCAGCAGGGCCAGAAGAAAGCGCTTCAAAGTGAGGACGGTCATGGCTCTCTGAGATGTGTCTTTGTGCTGGAACATGAACAGACAAGAGGTTTTGTACTCAGTAGGAATATTTATTCAGGGAAAAATGTATTGGTTTCCACCAAAAATATGAAGCAGCTGCTTTGAACATTTATGATAAGAAATGTTTCTCAAGCTGCAAATCAGCATATTAGAACGATTTTTGGAAGATCAGGTTATTTTAAATCATAATATTTCACTTTTTTACTGTATTTTAGATCAAATAAATGAATTTTTGGTGAGCATACATAAAATTTTATAGAAATATTATAAATTGATATGACTTTTAACATGGATACAAATTATTGCACTGAATACAAAAGACTAGTATTTATTTGAAATATAAATTTTAAATCCCTTAATTGCCATTTTTGATCATTTTAATGTCTTTGCTTAATAAAAGCATTTAAAAAAAAAAATTTACTGACCCCAAATTTTCGAACTGTAGTGTAAAAAATGACATTTTATTTTATGCATTTGATGCAATGTTAGGGTCAACTGGGCTTCCCTTGCAATCTTAAAGCAGTCGCCGGATCCAGAGGCAATGCAACAGGCAGTAATGCATGTCTGACGCATGTGTTCATACTATAGAATGACTTAATTAAAAAGCGGCACTGATGGAATGTAAGTTTGCAGCCTGTTTGAATGACTCTGAGTTCCTTTTGTTAGTCCATTATTGAATAAAATGTAAATTGATGTGAAAGCCATTAGCTAATGAAACGCGTATTAACGTTAACCTCGGAAAGTCTTTAGTGATTTTCCAAAGAGCCAATCTGTTTTGCCCTGATTTAGCAGACGCTTTTATCCAAGGTGCCTTACTCTGCACAATTAGAATTACCCAATTCTAATAGCTTTTGGCCTGTGCCTGACAGGATTTGATGCTAAATCCCTTCCAATACCTGTCTAGATCTTAAACCACTAGGCACTACAGTTGTTTCGCTATATTTGTAAATGTTTCTGGATGTTCTTGTTTATGTCTGCTTATCATGTCGTTGATGAGAAGGGAGAAATACACATGGTGGATGATGTGGCCCTGTGATTCCTGCACGGTTGTGAACTACTGAATCTGCAGGACCACAACGAAACAACTCATATTTTAGTTGTGTTTGTATGCAAAGTATACTCTGATTCACAGACAAATGACTCATATGAACCAATTCTTTTAATGAACTGTTCAAAAAGACCCAAAAGCTCAAGAGTTACTGATTTAAATGGGTTTCAATTCTGTGAATGCAGTGACCAAATCTACTGTGCATTTTACTAACTACTTCTGTCATTTCTGAACTTTATCGTTACTGTCAGTAATGTCACAAAATGAAAATGCAATGTACTTAAGATCCTTGAAACTTGAATCAGTGCAGTTCTGACAAGCTGTTCATATGACTTGTATATAAGGATAATTAACTAATCTAATTAAATAATCTTAAATAATTTATATTAATAAAAATATCTTAATTTCTTCATAAAAAACGTAAAATATAATCCTATTTTTTGCATATACGTTATTGTGTGTATTAATATTGTGACCGGCATTACTAACAGTAATGCTAAAGTTCGTGTAAGTTTGGTTCATTTAGTAAATGATTCATCAGCCTGATTCAAAACCAGTCTTTTTACGTATTTGATTCATTTAAAGAATCTTTTAACAAGAGTCATTTGTGTGTGAGTAAGATTACACTGGCTCTGGACGCTTTCATTTATTGTGGCGCTGGAGACCAAATATCATTGTCTTATCTGAAAATGCAGTTCAGCCACAGGTACCTTACAAGAGAAGCTCAGATCAAATCCTAAGAAGCCTTTATATATATGCGTACATGCAAACAGATTGTGCTACATAAGTGCATGTTTATGGATGTCAGATTTTGTTTTTCTAATCTTTCAAGTCATAGAATGACTGAGTCATAGATTTACACCCCAGCACAGGAATGCACTAATTCACGGATGGGAAAACCGATCACACGCAGTGCCTGGTGTGGTGTGTTGTGTTTACAGACCGTCTCCCATAGCAACAGACTCAGCGCTCCATGTTTCTCATTGTGTTCATTAGCAAGGAAGAGCTCCTTCCCACTCGTTTCAGGGATTGTTTCCGAAGTAAACATTGGACAGAGAGCTTGAAAACAATAGTACTGTTGCAGGGAGGTGATATAGTTGAGACGGTATAGTTTAACACTTTCTGCTACTTTATTTAATGCTAATTTTTTTTTACATTTTATTTATTTTTTTAATTAACTTATTTTTAATATCTGAATCATGTGTGTTGTGGTTTGGACTGGATGCACAAACAATCAGTCATAGCCTTGAGTCATCAAAGGAAAATGTATTCCAATCAAGCAGAACATAAACACGATTGCACAAGACCCTCAGCAAGGATCCGTAACCTCATGCCACAAACATTCTTGATGAATCATATATTCTTTAAAAATTACATAACTGTGTTAAACGTTTATTAGAGAGGTTTTTGTTGTGCATTTGTCTTGGCATTGATTTAGGAAACATGTTCACTGTCTGTTGGGTGATTTTTTTTTTTTTTTTTCCCAACCCTTCACTGTATTCAGTTGTTTTAACGCATTAAAGTTTAAAAATCTCTATTTATGCATTGTTTAACCCTTTGCGTCATGTAAAAATGACCATATTTATGATTCCAACTAGGGAAAAAAAAAACATTGCATCAAAGTGACTACAACGTCAACTTACTAATGTACATTTTAGACTTTTACACTAATGCATATTTTACTCCTTGCACTTTTGTGCTCTTTTCTTCGTCAGTTTTGCGACATAGACAGTGTTTTGGTGTGATCACCAATAAAGCAGCACATGGATCTGTTTTGCTGTATCGAGCGCTGCCAGAATCACTTCCATAGTGTCATGCATGTGAGTGCAGCATTACGTCATTGTTCAGAATTCAAAATCTGACTTGGATTTCACGGGTTTAAAATCTGATTAGAATTTGAACCCGGCTGTGATGATGTCATAGTGGACTGCCTGCTTGAGCCGCTGATGTCATCGGGGTCTCCGCTTCTCTCCGGCTTTTTTGGATCGTTTTCAGTATGCATTAACTGTAAGTTTCTTTTTCTGCCCTGCGAGTGCTGGTATTCGCTTAGGAAATGCAAATATAGTCTTTACTTTCAGACCGAAAGCGTGTCTTTTGGGCACAGATCCAGCTCAAAGGATTCCTGTAATGATGTGTGGTAAATTGGTTAGGAATTACCCCTGTTTTCATTTCAGTTTGATGCTTGATGTTCAAATGGGGGGTTTTGCAGTGATGCCATAGAATCTTTTTTTCCATTATAATGAACTTTTTATGGAATGGAAATGTTCTATGGAGATTAAAGGTTCTTCATGGGATGGTCTCTGCCAATAAAGAACCTTTTGATTTGAATTTTTTTTTTTTTTTTTTTTTTTTTTTTTTTAAGAGTGAATGACACGTGCACCAAAGACAATATATTTTTGAATCAGTAGTGAATCATTTGCATTCATTGGTCTCTGAGCCAATTTCATTTCCCTGTAGATGCAACAAGTGCTAAAATAATTTTATGGGTGATTAACATATAAGTGAATGTCATAAGCTTTTGTTGAAACTAAATGTACCGTCCTGACCTCAAGTCCTCCAGTACTTGAATGCATGATGTGAAGTTCAGGCAGTAATTGTTTCTGTGGAAACTGTGGAAAGGATCATTACTACCACTACAACATCAGCATGCTGAACATTTCTCACTTGCGCTTTTATTTGTACCAGGTACAACATGTTTTGATGAGTTTTGTGCATCTTTCTGCATTTATTTACATTTAATGTTTATGCATTTGGAAAATGCTTTTATCCAAAGCAACTTAATTGCATTCAAGGTATACATTTCATCACTTCATGCATTCCCTGGGAATTGAACCCATGATTTGGTGTACAGTTTTTCTAAAACCCTAAAAAAGTCTATCTAGTGAATCTAATTTTGTCTTAGTTATTTCTAGTGATTTAAAAATGTTTAATCAAAATTAAAAAATTAAATTGCTTGCGATTTGAGTGTCTGCTAAATGAATAAATGTAATTGCTCTTTAAATGTCAGGGTTTTCCTAATTATGGAAAACCTGGAATCAGGCATTTAAAAAAAAAAAAAAAAAAAAAAGTCCAGGTGTGGCAAAGAAATGCAAATTAATACAATTTCACGCAAAGTCATGCTCATTTCTACAAGTTATTCTGGAAATATAGAATATGTTTTGAAATCTTTTCATTGCATGATTTGTGTGCCAGTCTATTAATTTGTAGTGTTTCTTTAAGTTGAATCACAGTATAAAGGTGAAAGCCAGAGAACATGATTTATTTGATGACTTCACATTTGTAATCAAACAAACAGCTCTTACCAGGATAGTGCGCTGGTGTTCCTGGCTCTTTCTCTCTTTCTCTTTGCTTTATCCTTTTAATCTCTATCCAGGCAGGTTGGATGTTGTCGTCCCTGAAGTGAAAGTCATCACAGATCCACCACTGTCCTTTCTGTCCTTATTCTGCCCCTCTCTCTTGTTGTCCGTCCCCCCGGCGTGTCTCCTGTCATAGGATGATGGGTGACAGTCTCATTTTGTGTCCTGGTGTAAATTGTTCTTTAAGTGTGGTTTAAGTTCACTCGGTGTGTCCCAGCATGTGTCTGCATGTCCTGCTGGAGTCTCTGTCCAAATGATCCCGTGGCTGCTTGCTGTTAAATGTTCACTTTGAGTGACACATTGATTTAGAGAGACGTCCTTAACTTCCACTCATCACCACTGAACACAGGGAACACTCTGCTGTGTCTCTTTCTCTCTTTCTCTCTATCTCTCTCTCTCTCTCTCTCTCTCTCTCTCTCTCTCTCTCTAGTTTGTGGTAATGGTGTTGTTCTTGTTTGGCTCCGCCCCTTTCTCCGCCCCCTGGCACAGAAATAATGGTCATCACTATTGATACACTCTTAAAAATCAGTTGAATGGCATTGATAGTTCCGTGAAGGACCTTTAACATCCATGGAACTTTTCCAGTGGACAAAAGATTGTTAAAATGTTCTTACACTAGAAAAAAATGGTTCCTTTTAAGAACTGTTCACTGAAACCAAAAAGGGCTTTTCTGTGGCTTTGAACTTTATTTTTGTTTTTCTCGTTTATTCAAACATGATTCCACCCTCGAGTCTGTAAAGAGGCACCTTTAAAACATAAATCATATTTTTAATAGTGTCTGTTAAGGCATATTGTTCGTACTTGCTCATACTTGGTTGAGACTGTACAAAAATAAAACAAAACAAATATTATGAAATGTGTATAAAGTGCAGATATTTCTAAAGTGACAGCTGTGGGTAATGTTTTGGCTCTTTTGAGCTCATTGTGTTCTCACCGAACTCTTAAAGCATATTGTGAAAAGTCACATGAGACTGATGCAGTCCCTCCATGTTACTCTGAATTGCTGTTATGTAATGAGAACCTCCTATTTTTTTTACTTGAATGGGTCAAACTGATGGAAATTTAATAATTACAAACTGGTTTATTACAACTCAGCAACTTAGATTGTATTACTTTCTGGCACATCTAAAACTGAATGAACTTGAGATGACTTTAAACATGCAATGATTCATCTTTTTAGCATTTTTAGCAATTAAATTAGTCACTGCTGTGACCTTGATCATCATGTCTGAAAAGCCTGAAAAAGTGGATATTAATTTTTCTTCAAGAAAAACGGTATCGATATTTATCGAAGGTACTCCTTCATCGATAACGATAGAAAAAATGTTCGATATAGCCACGTGCTATGAGTGACGCAGACAGCTGTGCCTGCCTGTGATGAGGAGATTGTGAATAATATATATATATATATATATAAGACAAATTTAAAATAAAAAAAATTGCATTTGAATGCAAAAATGGTATAGTGACGTCGAATGTTCGGTGTGCGTCAGGGAGCGTCATCAGTGGCGCGCGAGATGCGGTGATTATGTAAGTGACGTTGCATTTTAATGTTTTGTTAGTCTAGCCCACGAGACGCGCTGCTGCTGTGTTATTTATCAAAATATTAGAGAAATATAGTAGCTCAATGCTTAGATCTTGATTAGGTTGAAACCGAGCCATTCGCAAAGTTAAAACAGTTTAAACATTTAGAAAACACGTCGCAAATTTGTGGAGGTTTATTCTTTCTCGTATGTTTTCAAATGCAATCTGTGTGATTAGCGATTCGGCTCTTTTTTTTATTTTTTATTTATACAATGCATACATACATGATGCTCTTTTGTTCATAATTGTTTATGCAATTTACGAAATTTTATTTGATTTATATGTTAATTTAGATGTAATGCGCATTTTTTTATGGACCGTTATTTCATTGCATTGACAATTTAATACGCTGCAATGTTTTGCTCATTACGCCCTCCTGTGGCCTCGGGAGATGAGCCAAAAGTTTCCATAAAACTTTTTTAATATGCATATAACACATAAGAAAGGAGATATTTGCTTAAATTTTATTTTGTGTTTGACTGTTAAAACAACAAAAAAAAATGTTGTTGTTTGTCTAAAAAAAAATAAAATAAATTATTTATATATATATATATATATATATATATATATATATATATAGAGAGAGAGAGAGAGAGAGAGAGAGAGAGAGAGAGAGCGCATTGTTTTAAAAAAAAGGTTATAACAATTATTGATAATTGTCAATAATTATCGATACCGACCGATTCATTGATACATTTTTTTTAGCTATATCAACCAGCCCTACTTGTAACTATAATAAATACATATGTATTTTCATGCTTATATAATATGTATTATTGTAGTTTTTATTAGTTGAAGTAGTGTAAAATGTTTAAAATTCCATTAGAAAAAGTTTAAAATGCCACCTACTGTCAGAGAGTGAATTTGCATTTTTAGCCTGTTTGCTGTTGTTTTTTTTTCTTCTCATGAATTATATATATATATATATATATATATATATATATATATATATATATATATATATATATATATATATATATATATATATATATATATATAATATATAACTGTAAATAATTGCGTTTATGGTCATTTTACAGTAAAATGTAGTACAGAGAGTAAGAAGTCATCTCTGCAGCTGACTAAAGGTCTTTGTTGGATTTCTATTTGGTGCATGTGGTTGTAAATTATCTGATTATTAGTTGCTGATCCCTATTAGATGTTTTTGTTCATGAATACAAGATGTTTAATTTCTTTTGGCTGCATATTTAGCGTCGTACGTTTAGCTGATCTGTACGCTTGTAGAGTCCAGTATGTAAAACTTGTAAAACAACCTGTGAAGGTTTACGGTTCAGACATGATCTCACCCCCTCCTGTCTGACAGATAGCCTGATTGATGGGACACACAGGTGAGCCAAATAAAAGAGGAGGATGTAGAGAGGTGATGTACTCTACTGAACTCGAAAAGCTCTTCCAGGAGGAGAGTGTTGATGTGTCTCAAAGCAATGCCTGTGGCGGCTTGTGATGCGGTCTTCATTATGTCCATCTTAATGCCAAATCTTGTGACCAGCGGCGTCTGCATCAGCACATTGTTCCTCGCTGCTTGGGATTCCTGGGAAGTGATCAGCAGGAATGCCCGCTTTGCTCAAATGTTCATGTGGCTGCAGCTGCTGTCATCATTTTGCATTGTATTCATGCTTGCTTTTTTTTTTTTTGCTTTAATTTTAAAGAGTATGATGCATTGCAATCGATTATTTAACAAATAAGTCATGTTTCTAATGCATTATACTCTTTAAAGGTATAACCAAAGATAGGTGAGTGATTTTATTTTAATTATTAATGTATTTAATTATTAAATATAATTTGTTGTAACTCTGGTTACAGTTCACAATAAAACATGCTATTTTTAAGTTGTATTATAAAACATTATGAATGCATTAATAATTATATTATTTTATGTAGTGGATAGTTCAGACTCTAGAACAATTAAATATATTAATAATTAATAACAATTATTATTTCTAATACAATTTTATCATAGACAGTTAATTAATTAAGAACACTCCTTTTTTTATTGGTAAAATCACATCAGTATATACTTTAATATATACAGGCTTCATAGAGAGTATTACTGAAAACTCTTTGGAAGTGCTGTATAAATGACATTTTTACAGTGTTTGCAATGAGCTGATTTGAATAGGAAGACCTGGGATTTGGACTGAGCTATGGTTTGAGCTGATGGTCTGAATTTTGGGGTGAAGTGTGTCCAACTGTTTCAACGACCCCTGCGGACAAAAAAAAAGAGACAGCCAATTCAGACACATGCCCACACACATTCACACGCTCTTTCTGCTCACCTGTTAGAACAAAGACCTCTTTCTGTAACAAAGAGGCCCTTCAGCTAAGTATCTGAACTCTTGTGTTTATCATCTCTTCATTATACTTTATTACTGTTTCTCATAAATGAAGCAGCATAAGACATGGGCCAGCAAGAACCTACATAGAAAACAACCTAGAAACTTCATAGAGACTCCCTGGCTGATTTTGCACAGGTCACATTTTCTTCAGAGTTTTGTTTTACAGGAATTGGTCGTCATTCTGATTCTCATTCTGACTCTATTCATAACAAGATTACTGAAGTAAATGGGTGATGGGTGTTTCTGTTCCCGCTGACTCGCTCGTTTGTCCTGCTGTGTGGTCTCACACACTTTCATGTGTCAGTCACTCTAACAATAGCATTTTAAGCCTCAAAAAGAGAGATCGCAGTCAGGGAAAACTCAACACAACAGTCTGTGATGAAGGAGATGGCATTTTGGATCAGTATGAAAAGATTTTTGTTGAAATTCCACGGCTGAGCAGAACTCCTGGGAGTCACTTGCAATTCGAACCGACTTTGCAGCATGTCCTCACTTTGTTCGGTGTAAATCTGTTGGTGAAAACAGCAGCGCTCTGCATGTCTACAGTAAATCTGCCTCACGCTGTTTTGGGCCACACAAAAACACTGAGTGACTATTAAAGAAATAATTCACCTAAAAATGTGAATTTGCTGAAAGCGTACTCGCCCTCAGGCCATCCAAGATGTAGTTGAGTTTGTTTCTTCATCATATTTGGAGAAATTTAGCATTGCATCACTTGCTCACCAATGGATGCTCTGCAGTGAATGGGTGCCGTCAGAATGAGAGTCCAAACAGCTGATGAAAACATCACAGTAATCCACACCACTCCAGTCCGTCAGTTAACGTCTTGTGAAGTGAAAAGCTGAAACTTTGTAAGAAACTAATCCATCATTGAGATGTTTTTAACATCAAACCCTTGCTTCTGGCCAAATTGTGAGTCCATAATCAATAATAACACTTCCTCCAGTGAAAAAGTCCATCTTCTGTTGTCCTCTCACATCAAAATCCAGCCACATGTTTGTTTACGACTCTTTTGGCTTGTAAATGATGCTTGATCTGTGCAGAGTTATCTCCTTATTCGGACCAGATTTTAACTGGAGAAAGCATTGTGGATAGAGCACTCATATTTTAGCCAGAAGCAACAGTTAAAATGTCTTGATGGATTTGTTGCTTACAAACATGCAGCTTTTGGCTTCACGTGACATTTAACTGATGGACTGGAGTGGTGTGGATTATTGTGATGTTTTTATCAGCTGTTTGGACTCTCGTTCTGACGGCACCCATTCACTGCAGAGCATCCATTGCTGACCAAGTGATGTAATGCAACATTTCTCCAAATCTGTTCCCATGAAGAAACAATCTAATCTTGGATGGAATTTCTCCAAATCGGATGAAGAAGCAATGTCATCTACATCTTGGATAGACTGAAAGTATTTTTTAGCAAATGTTTATTTTTGGGTGAACCTTTCCTTCAATTTGGGAACCAATGGGAAAGATTCTGCACGTCAGTGTGTTTTAAATTTTTAGTGTAGAGCAGACAGGATTTTGTGGTAGTGAGTTGATGTATTGAATTTGGAAAGTTAGCAGTTTTTAAATAGTTAAATTGAACAAAAATATTGACAGTTCTCAAGCTTCTTGATGTGATGTGATGTGATGTGATGTGTAGTGTACTGGGACTTGAACCCACAACCTTCTCTGTACAACTCAGACTCTCTAACCATTAGGCCACAACTGGGATATTTAAAATGGGATATAAAATGAATAAAATAAACCGGTGTCAATCTGAGTTGTTTCCGAGGCAGAGTGAGTTAGAGGCCTTTGTTGAATCATTCACCGTTAGATGGGACCATGTATTAAGAAAGTAAATATTCGATTTTGCATGCAAAGGAACAAGCAGTGTTGTCTTTGCCAAAGCACTGCATTTGTCCATACGTTTTCCTGTTTTCTGTTCCTGTCAGTAATAAATAAGGTTGATGTCAAAGGCAAAAGCTCAGGATGTGCTTGTAGCGCAGGCGGTGATGTGAAGCTTCAAGTGGATTGCGCAGCTTTTCCTTCGATGTTCTGCCGATGGGATCATAATTTGGCAGCAGATGCTGTTTTTAGCCTCAGCTGTAAAAGGGGATGAGGTAAGAGCTCAGACTTACAGTAAATCTAAAAACATTTAGGAAATCACACTGAGAAACGGACATTGTCATAAAGCAGTGTTATATTCTTTTTCCTTTTAATGTTGTGGGCCTGTGTTTTGGGTCCGTTTCAGAGAAGTGTCGTTTAGCCCCTAACCTAACAGGACGTGGCTAATATTGGTGGTCCACCCGGGACCACAGGGGGAAAAGGAGAGCTGGTTAATGTCCTCTTGAAAAGTCTCACGTCATCCCGTCATTATTTTAAATTATCCAACATGTGTGCCTGTATCATCCGGTGTTATTTTAGTGTCATTTATATGCTGATTTTTTTTTCTCTCTTTTTTTTTTTTTTTTTGAATATTTAAATTTAGCTTTTATTTTTATATTTTCAGATATAATTTTAATTTGTTGCATTTTTACTTAACCAAAATTTTTCATTTGTATATTTACTATGCACTTTTGATGTGATATGTATTAAATGTAATATATAATTATTATAATAATTATTAATTTTTTATTATTAGTTTGTTTTTCAAAACAGTTCTTTTGAATTATAATATTTCACAATATTACTATTTTTCTGTATTTTTGATCAAATGCAATTAAATGCAGCCTTTGTGAGCAGAAGATACTTTTCAACAACATCTTCTTCACCCCAAGCGTTTTTAGTCATCCTACAAGTTTATAGTGTAAGTGACCCCATAAGCCATTATTTGTGACGTCCTTCTTCTTTATAAACTGAAGCGCAGAAAGGGGAAGACGTCTGTCATCAGGACACTCTAGAGGAATGTTAGACCTGAAAGGAAACTCGCCAGGACCTTTATTTTTACAGGGCGACCTTTCCCTGTGACCTCTGATCAAAGACAATTGTAAAACAACAGTGTGTACACATATCCTAATGAGCTGCTTTCTGTGTCCTTCTCTTTCTCGCGCTCTCTTCATGTTGAAGTTCAGTCTCGAAACACTCAGGCCAGCTATGTTAGTTGTGGCCTTCAACTGGTTATTTCATACAGAAACTCAAAATTAGCACAGTTCGGCTTTGTATGGATGAAGTGGTTGACCAAAATTTGCCAGTAATTTCTGTTTTGTCTCTTTTTGTCCATATATTCCTGCATTTTCCACCAAATTGTGGACCTACAATGAAAGTTTTTTTTATACACCAGTCAAGAGTGAGATCTTGAGAGGTCAGTCTTAAATTACAGAGTTTCTCTGCTTACAAACATCCAAGAAAATCAGAAAAGATCCTGTGTGTCCAGTGGAACGTTGTAATTAAATTAAAAAAAAAAAATTTAGACTTTGCAGTTATCCCATTGAGGACATAGACAAACATGCTGTGTTCATTTATCTTTTCCCAAGTCAGTTTTGCTTTAACATCACAATTGTTGTCGATATTTAAACATTTTTATTTTAGATTTTTTTTGTGTGTGTGTGTTTTAGTTAGTGTTTTTTTTTTTTTTTTTTTACATGTCCATATAATTTAGTGTTTAGTTTTGGTTATTTTAGTACTTTTAACAAAGTAAACAAATGGTAAATGTTGCCTTGGCAACGAGATGATGTAAAATACAAGTGATGTTTTAGGGTATTTCATAGTTTCATGGAATCATTTCATGGATGTCTGATGTTGATTAAGGGTCACATGACATACAACTGAACAGACTAAATGTTTAATCTTGAATTATTTATTTATCTCTTCAGTTACATATCATGTGACCATTAATCAACATCAGAGAATCATGAAAATGCAAATGTGTGATTTAAATTATTGAAATATTAGGCCTACCTTAAAATCTTGGATACTTCAAGTAAACATTTTAGATCTAAGAGGTTCGGCTGACAAAACAGTTTGGGAAGCCCTGATCTAAACAGCAAGCGATTGTGTTGACTGGAGATCTTAATGAACTTTTCTAATGTTGAACGTACATTAAATTTCCAGCGTGATCCAAGAACATAAAGCAACATGCATAAACATACTGTCTGCACATTAGACACGGCATATATATTCTTTCTCAGCAATTAAACGCCCAGCGCTGTGTTTGTTTTGACTGTGAGCTTGGCTACTATTTCACCCAAATATATGTTGTTTTTTATAGTGAACACTCAAGCGTGTTGGGGATTGTTTTACAAGTAGGGTCTCCTCTGGTTTCTGAGGACCTTCCTCCCTAAATCCCCTCCATGTGCTGAGACCATCATACTCGCTTTATTTTTATTGCCCCTCACCCAGAGTCCCAGTCGTCTAATGGTGCTCGTGGTGTGAAAAGTGCAGTAAAACCCTCACCAAGTAGACTCAGAGACTGGCTGGTTGTTTCACACCAACAATCAGATCTCCATCTTCTATCCAGTGTGAAAATCAAAGTTTAACCACCTGAAATTACCTTTGGCGCTTTATTTAGCGAGCGCTACTGTGCCTGCTTGTTTTTTAATGGCGAGAAAACCATCCAAGCGTGATGTCAGCTCATTAGCCGAGCATGTGCCCAAACAAACCTGTTATTATATCCATCTTCATCCAACACCGTTGTCCTTCATGCTGGAAACACTGGAGAGATCAAACCGTGTCCATTACGCCTTCAAATGGGAATAAAATTGCCCCTCGGCTCATTTGGCTCCACATGCCAGCCTAATTCGTTGCATGTGGGTTTTCTGGTTTAATTTGTTTTCGTATCTTTTGAGACGCAGCTGACGGGAGGAAAACCTGCGATTGATCATAAGGGCTTGGACACACATGTTTGTGTAGTCAACATTTGTGCCGTTGACTTTCAGAGCAGTTTTGCTCCCTTGACCCTCGTAACACACACTCAAACAATCACTTGACGGCTCAAACTTATTACCTCAAACATCTCACACCCCTGTAGAGTCGTAACACTCAGTCAGTCTGCTGTAACTTGTCATCGTGTTAATCATCGTACCGCTCAAACGCACACACCTCTACTGATAGATGCGCTGACCAAAGAGACTTTGTTTTGTTGAGGAATAAAGCTTTGATTAGACTACACACAGTTCCAGATTGAATGTGAAATCTTTATGACCGACTGCATGTTGTGCAAGTGATGAAATTGTGACGTCATGCTTGGATGGTTTTCGTACCATTAACAAACAAGCAGGCACGGTAGTGCTCGCTAAGTAAAGAGCCAAAGGTAATTTCAGGTTGTTAACCTTTGATTTTCACATTGGATAAAAGACAAGGATCGGATTATTGGTCTTTAAAGACCTTTAAAGTGTTTTAAAGTGTCTAAGAGGAAGGAATTTCTGTAAAGACGTTGCAAAAAGTTAAAAGTTGTTTTCCGTGTGGAAAGAACTTTGTCTGCTCGTCTGCTGTTGTCATTTCTAATCTAAGGCATATGAGACGACAAGCGTTAGAGACTTTACTGTATTTTACTCATTCATGTGCATTTGAAATCACTCAAACATTCCCTATTGTTTTATAGCAAATGATATGCACAATTTAGAGAAAAATTGAGTGAAGATGAATGAATTTTGTTGTTTTTGTTGTCAAATTTTAAACGGCACAGATTTCTATGCCATATAACAGGTAATTGCGACTTTTTAATCATGCAATTCAAACTTTTTTCACAATTCTTGAGTTTGTCTCACAATTCTGTCTTCTTTCTTGTATTTAACTCGCAATTGTGAGGGGGAAAAAGTCAGGCTTGTTTCCACATAAGAATAAAAAAAGATAATTGCTACTTTTTTAATCTCTCAGTTCTGTTTACCTCACAGTCATGACTCACAATTTTGACTTTTTTCTTCTGAATTTCAAGTGAGAATTGCAAAATATAAATTCAAAATGGCAAGAAAAAAAGTCGGAATTGCAAACTGTGAGGAAAAAAAAGGGTCTGAATTGCAAGATCTTATGTCAGATTTACCCGAAAAAAACTCAGAATTGCGAGGAAGAAATTGCAAAATATAAACTTGGGGTCAGTTTTACTAACAGCTTGCACCAGCGCAAACCGTCTTTTGATGTTAAAATAGTACTGTCAAGTTTTACTAAAGACGCGCAGTGAAGAATTGGCGCTGAAAAGGCGTGGACACAGTTATTTTTGCGCCTGACTTTATTGAATATGCATTTGTAGGAGTTTCCCTTTCAGACACAAAATTTATGGTACAGTAGGAGAGTGTTCAAATGAATCCCGTAACTAGATTTACTAATGTTTGCGCTCGTCAAATTACTGATATTTGCGCCATTATTTAACGCCCAAAAAAGTATGTTATTTTGCGCTTGAAATGGCTGCAATTATTGTTGCTAGGAGACGGCACCGTAGAGAACAGAGAGCGTGTGGTAGAAGGGAGAGGATTTTTTTTCCACATGTATTAATTTATTTGGAATGCAAGAAGAACATGAAAATATCATTTGCCAAGCCAAGTTATTTTTAATTTGCTTCAGGAAATAAAAGACGACTTTGAACCCTCAACTAGGAGTCACGCAATACCAGGTCTATCAAAACTTCTTGCAACTTAGCTTCATTTTTTTTTTTTTTGGCCTCCGGTTCTTTTCAATGTACTGTGGCTTCTTTATTTCTTTATTCTTTATTTGTGACTGCTCTAATTTGCGCTGCGCTTGGTATACTGTGTTGGTCGATATGTATTTGAGATGTTGCATCCAAGTTCTTTAATTTGCGCATTGTTAGTAAATCACCCGCAGAAATTTCCACACTCATCGGCGCTGTTTTGGAATTGCGCTCTTGCCCTAATTTGCCCTGTTTAGTAAAACTGGCCCTTAGTATTGTAAGAAAAAGTCAAAATTTCAAAGAGAAAAAACTGGGAATTGCAAGGAAAGTATTACGAGTTAATATTTTATTTTATTTTTTTCTCTGAAATGCAAATATATGTCTGAATTATGAAAAAAAAACTTTTTTTTAAAGCTTAGATTTCAAGCTACATACATATGTTGAGTTTGAAAAGATTTCATACTGTTTTTTTTTTCCTGCTCAGTTGTTTAGACTACAAAAATGTAATGTATTTGAATCCAGTAGGCCAAATTGAATCCTCTTGTTTTCTGCCAGCGTCTTGCGGTATACTGGCTAATCGATAGTATAAATGCATTTTATGTGAGTAGTTTAACTTGTGTTTGCTGTTGCTCTGGGTGAATCTTTTAGTTGTTCTGATTGTCATGATGAATTAAGTGTGATGAGCTGCATTCTTACAGGCCCAAAGCTGCCGGCCACAAATCCCAACAGCTGTCAGCTGATCTTACGCAATTCCCACCACAGTCCCGCGAGTCCTCCTTCCCTCCAGACTAAACACTATAAAGTCACATCTACCTTATCCGTGTGGGACGTCCAGCTGGAAGCACTGAGCGCTGATCTGTGTATGGTTATAAAAATCAAGCACAAATGTACAACAATTAGAAGCCGATCTTTTGGAACGGCCTGCAGAGCTGAGTTTACGTGGCCTGTCATTAACACGCTTTTTCCCAGCGGAGGAATGACTGCATGCAACGTTATACGGATTAACGTTAATGAAGTTTGTATGTTGTGAACATGATGATGTTTCGTTGCGGTGTAGTGGTTGTATTTAGACTAAATAGTTTTGGGATGATTGTGCTTGCAGCTGCGTGGCTAAACTGTAAAATTACTATGGATTACGCCAGCTTTTGCAATGCATAAAGTAGTTGTTGTGGTGTTTTTAGTGTTTTTAATGCAAGTTATTTAGTTACGGTATTAATGATGACAGTTTTATAATACGCCTCTTTTTATCGTCCCAGTAATTCGTTTTTAAAAGCAGTTACAGTACTGATGAAGGATTTTTAAAGGTCTTTCTCAAGAGTTTGACTTCCTTTAGTTTCTTTAGAGGATTTGGAGTTTATCTGGTGATTGACAGGTGCTTCTGGTGCCCTATATGACCCTCACTGTGTTTCAGCAAGTGATTGAATAGAGATTTCATTTTCAGTTTTTCCTTTGTGTCTAAATTAGTCAGCGTTAGCGTTTAAATTAGCAGAAACATTAAGCAATTATCCTTGAAATTCCTTCACCTAGTTTGGTGTTGCCAGTGAAAAACGCCCGGGCTTTAAACATTGCTTGTCAATGTCTCATCGTGCTCTATTATTAAAAAAAAAATCCATCAGTGCTTTAAGACAAAATACTCTTACTTTCAAGATGCAGTCTATGAAAACAGGTCTTAATATCTTAAAAAGAAAAAAAAGAAAAAGATAGCCTACTCATTAAAAATGTTTTTTCAGTGTATAGCATAAATACATAAGTTCTGTCATGAAACTCTAGGTAGCACAGGTTGATAGGTTAGGATAACTCAGTCTGATATAATGATAATCACATCACAGCACGCAGCTGATTGGTTTCTTTTGCATTAGTAGCCAATGAGCTTTCTGCTCACCATTCACTACTCACTATAATACTCGGCTAGTGCTTCCCGCAGCAGTTCAGAAACCCTTCCCCTTCCCCAGCTCCACCTGTATAGATCTGCTACAGGGTGGTTTCATATACGTTTTATATTTATATTATTTCATATATGTTATATGTGAAGCGGCAGTATTTCCTACATGCTCACAGCAGTGGATGGATTGGCAGTAGTATGTAGCAAGCCGAGTAATTTAACCGACTGAAATCTAAGTTGCTCTTGACTGCAGATCTTCTCTCAAACTTCATTCTCTGTTCTTCTTATTAATATTCTTATATGACACATGCAAGCATTAATAATGTCAGAATGTTCATATTTGGCTAAAGATCCTTTTAAAGATGTGAAATGGACCGTGTTTTGGACCGCACACACACGTGACTCTGTCCATTTGTCTGTTTTACTCATCACCTTCTGTTCTCTCTTGCTCTTTTTCTTATTTTCTTTTTCTCGTCAATCAGTTTTCCTCTGACTGCTGACCATTGTGTCAGGTAAATGTTGTGGTCTGGAATGGACGTTTGGCAGAGCTCCGTCCTCTTGGCTCAGAGCCGGTGTCCGTTTATCTGCTGCAGGGGAGCTGTGTCCAGTCCTGGGCCGGCACCTTTATTGGATTGATTTATGATTATAGGACAGGGGCTTGCCAAGCCACGCTGCCCCTGCTTGGAAAGTTTGTTTATTTATTATGTTTTAGTGGTGATGTGAAAACCAGTGGCAGCGTAATGAGCTACTTCAGATACTTTAGTGTGGAGCCACATTGAGAAACCGCCTCGTAGTCTTGATCTGGTGAGGTTTCGAGTGACGGTTTATAGATGTAGCCACATGAGAAGGTCATTATTTGTGGGTAAGATCACTGGTGGTGTCTTAAAGGAACAGAGGTCAAAGTGAAGAAATTCAGTAAATCTAAGATGAGATAAACATCCTGCATATAAAAGATAATTGATCAAATCTTGATTTTCTGGATTGGTGATTTCAGTCAAAACTCTGGCATTGCAGTTAAAGCGATTTAAAAAAAAAAAAATGCTTTTAATGTTTTATATGCCTTTTGTTGTGAAATGTTTTAAAGGACAGTTTACATGATACTTTACTTGCAATTTTGCCACCGTAAAAGGACAAAAAAAAAAATGCAAAAAATGCATGCTGCATACTTTTAACATTCAAAAGTTCTGTGATAATGTTTTTGAAAGAAATCTTTTTTGCTAACCAAGGCTTCAATTATTTGATCTGAAATATTATTACCATTTAAAATAAGTGTTTTCTATGTGAATATATTGTAAAATGAAATTTATTCCTGTGTTCAAAGCTGAATTTTCAGCATCATTACTCCAGTCACACGATCCTTCAGAAATCATGCTAATATGCTGATTTGCTGCTCAAGAAACATTTCTGATTATTAGCAATGTTCAAATCAATTGTTTTCTACTTAGTATTTTTGTGATGCATTATTTTCAGGAATCTTAAAAAGTGCAAAAGAACATGCATTTATTTGAAATAGACATCTTTTCTAACATTCTAAAATATCTTTTATTGACAGTTTTGACCAATTTGTTGTGTCCTTGCTGAATTAAAGAATTTATTTCAAACTAAAATGTTTTGAATGGTAGTGTATATAGTAATCTGTTGAAAACTTCTCCCCAGCTGCTGATCCACATTGTACCTTTCACACCAAAGGGTTTAATGCCAAATCTTTCTCTTTTGCATCTTTTCTGAGAAACCAGTAAAAACACTCTGAACTGCCCAGCAACCACATAGCAACATTCTAAGAACACTCTGAACACCTTAGCAATTAGTCCATAATCCAAAAAAGGTGTGTTATGGATGCTAGAGTCATAAGTTAAACACTTATGTCATTATATCGACTGTCTGAGAACCTCTACAATGTTTATTTGTCAAGTTCATAGTGAAAAATAACTCTAACAAGAACAATATGGTTCCTCTCAATCCATTTGGTCCAGGAAATGTGTTTTGTGACTCATCTGATAAGATTTTGAGTGTTTACATGGAGATGTACAGCCTCAAAACAAACCACTACATCATACCCTGCAGTCCAAACATGTCTCCTCATCACTCTCTCTCTCTCTCTCTC
Source organism: Acrossocheilus fasciatus (assembly GCA_036784905.1). Lineage (NCBI taxonomy): Eukaryota > Metazoa > Chordata > Actinopteri > Cypriniformes > Cyprinidae > Acrossocheilus > Acrossocheilus fasciatus. The sequence continues at coordinate 41,214,959 of CM071942.1, forward strand.
TCTCTCTCTCTCTCTCTCTCTGTCCTCATTGGGATGTTCGCCGAGACCGTCTTGGCATGTGATGTGAGACTGAGCTGATAATTGCTCATGAAGATAATGCGTTCTGAAAGGAGCTCATGCTTTAAAATCATCCATAAAATGGGCTTGCTTAAGATAATAGACTGGAGAATAACATGACGTCCCTTCTGTCCGCTTTTGCTTAAATTGCAGTGGAGCGTTTGTCCGATTCACTGCAGATCCTTCCCAAAATCCACAGGCACAGTTGGTGTTTATGTGCAGGACTTCTTCATATGTGCTGTAGTCTCCTCTAAAGCTGTGTGTGTTTCATTATTTTACTGTCCCTTCCAAAACAGGATTCAAAATGAACAAATGCTTCCTTTTTTGTGGTGGTGCCCTCAATAGAAAAACTTAGTATGTTATTTATCTCTAAAAGGTGTGTCTTAATACCTTAATGTGATGATATGTGCCCTTGATTGGTAGATTACACTCTCAGAAACAGTGGTGGAGGTAACAAATTACAACTACTCACGTTACTGTAATTGAGTAGTTTTTTGGGGTACTTGTACTTTTTTGAGTATGTTTTTAAAGCTGTACTTTTACTTGTACTTAAGTACAAATTAAGCAAAATAATCTACTTCATTACTTTTAAAATCATAGTTCGTTACTGAGTACGCCCACAATTTGAATTGATATTCAAACCTTTTACGAAACTTCAGTAGCCAATAAAAACATCCGAACGTAAACGGACCAATAAAATCCCGGATATCTGAACCGCGGGAAAAGCCGCCGCCGCTGCAGCAGGTGAAGAGCAGCTGATCGGACAGTGAGGGATTTATGGACTCAACGCTACCATGTAGTTTGTTTCTCCAAACTTTATCATACATTTCTATATTTTGATATCGATATTTAACTATCTGACACGGTTCCATTACTCATTCTCCACAGTATCTACCGCATATACACCGATACACATCCTCTCAGGCAGCGAGTTTGACACGCATCAGCCTCCTGTCAGTTACAGAGTCTGAATATCCGCGCGGGATTGCAGGTATTCCGCATAGTTTTAATCATTTCCACGCAAATGTGGCGAGCGCTTTATTGTAACATGAGAAGAGTCGTGTAGTCACAGAAAACTGGATGCGAGCTTTCGAATAGGCCTAATTTATACAAATGAGCTGCTTGTCCTCTTACTCCGATATTGTGCGCAGACTGTGTGCTATCGCGATCTCTCCATGCTTTTAAAGGAACACTCCACTTTTTTTGGAAATAGGCTCATTCTCCAACTCCCACAGAGTTAATAAGTTGAGTTTTACCGTTTTTGAATCCATTCAGCCGATCTCCGGATCTGGCGATTGCACTTTTAGCATAGCTTAGCATAGCTAAGCATAGATCATTGAATCCTATTAGACCAGTAGCATCGCGTTCTAAAACGATCAAAGAGTTTCGATCGTTTTCCTATTTAAAACTTGACTCTTCTGTAGTTATATCGTGTACTAAGACCGGCGGATCAGCTTTTCTTAGTCGTGTACTAAGAAAAGCTACTGGAGATTTTATTGTCTGTACATGAAATGCACCAGAAAGTCTTCCAACAATCAAAGATGGACCTTTAATTTCTTTACAATGTAAGTTTATGCTAGAAATGTTTTGGAATGGGATATTTGTATGATTTGTACATATAAATATTCTAGTGTGTCTAACTGCATCACTACATTGTACAGATTACAGGTCAAAGCCATCTGATGTTCCATTTATCTAGCCTAAATAAATAGGCCTAAAATATATGGCTCTTAAATCACTGCTTATAAAAATGTAATGTTGTCATATTTCGAATACCTCAACTGAATTGAGGTCATTTGTTTTATAGTTTTATTACTGACTGTACTTGTAATTTTTTTTGTAAATTCAATTCAGTTTGAAATCAAATTTGAAATCAAGCGCCCTTGTGTTGTAAGCTTTTGCAACAAAGTTACCCTATTTAAAGACACAAATACACAGAATGAGCAAATGTTTAAGATTTAAATTTTTGTAATGGTAATTGATCAATATTTATATGTATGTACATGAAGGCCTATATTAAAAGCTGTTCATCATATAAAGTGAATGTGTCTTTTTAGAAGACTTGGATTAAACCAGTTTCAAAGCTTGAAATAATGATTGCCTTGAAAAAATGGATGGACATTTTTATTTTATTTTTTTAAATATCTATATGGCAGTATACAGTATGGTGTAGTTTTGCCAGTGGCATTGAAAATGATTAGTTGTCATGATGCACATTACTAGTCTTGTGGGGAACAATTAAACCGTGCAATACACTGGGAAAAAAAATTGTCTGCAGTCGTAATCTTTAATCAAAAACTGAAAATTTTGCTTCTGCTCTGGAATGGCGTTCTCGCTCTGATGACATCAGTTTGACGGCTTGGGGAGAATCCTCTTGTTAAGTCATGACGTAAGGACTGCTGTTTCCGGGTCCATGCCTCTACTTATTTAACTTGAGAATACTATCTCAACAACCATTTATGAGCACTATTTAATTAACATTACATATTTAAGCTAAGCATTTAAAAATGTTCTGTGCACACTACAGTCTCCGTGCTCACAGTGTCCCAGACACTAATATTTTAGCTGAATCACTGTCTGGCCATCTGGGATTTCAGTATGGAAATAAAGGTTAGGGTTATAATTTTTCAGTATTACATGACATCGTGTGTGTATATTAGCACAGTTTGGTGTTTTTTGGGGGTCTGGCAGAGCGTTAGGACCCAGAATTGGTGAAGCGTGATGTCAGATGTAACAAACAGATATTCTTAGCCACTCCTATCCAAACGTGAATCTGCTATGAGCAAGAGGTGGAGTATTCAATATTTAATTTCAGTCAATAAGATAAAAGTGGATTTTGTTCAAAGTAGCTATTATCCAAATAGATCTTTGATAGGAATGATTTTTTTTTTCATTAAATATCACCAGCTAAAAAGTAACTAGTACTCTGAGTAGTTTTTGAGACGAGTACTTTGTACTTTTACTTAAGTACTGTTTTGGCACCAGTACTTTTACTTGTAATTGAGTATTATTTCAGCAATGTAACAGTACTTGTACTTGAGTACAAATTTTCAGTACTCTTTCCACCACTGCTCAGAAATAAAGGTACAAAAGCTGTCACTGGGGCGGTACCTTTTCAAAAGGTACACTTTTGTACCTATTAGGTTCAAATATGTACACTTTAAGTACTAATATGTACCTTTAAGGTACCAAAATTGACTCTTTAGGTACAGACATGTACCTTTTGAAAAGGCACCGCCCCAGTGACAGCTAATGCACCTTTATTTCTGAGAGTGTAGGTACAAAGGTATATACACTACTACATTTGGATTTATTTTCAAACAGTATTCACTCAGAAATTGCTAGTAGATTTCACTAATAATTTCAAAGAAACAGCAAGTAACATGACGTAGAAGGACTGAAATAGTGTTTTCTTGTAAAACTTGTCATTTTTGTTTTTGACGTGAAATATTTTTCTTGAAGTACCTCAAACTTTTTTGGGGTAAATTTAAACTTTTAGTAAATTAATTATTTATTTTAATTTGACATTGTGAATGTATTATTATGATAATTAATTATTAGCATTAGTTTGGAATACTTGTCCTAAATGTATATATTTCACATTTTTATAATAAGAGCAATATTTATCTGACACAGTACAATGAGGATTGTTATATAAAAATGTGTTTTACATTTTATATTCCCAATTTTTGTCAGCTGAACCTCTTTTACATGAAATATTTATTTAAAGTTTATTTAAAGTTAAATGTTTAGTTTTCACGTCCAAAATTTAATATTTCAGTAAAATTTGAACGTAATATTTCAGTAATAGATTAGTATTTTAACAACACATTATCTCTAATAACGGTTAATGGCAGTAATGCAGGTAAATAAAAAAAAAAATATATATATTTAATATAAAGTATTTATTTTATATATATTTTATTTTAAAGTTATTTATTATGTATTATATAATTAATCAATTTAGTTTAGGAAACCCTGCCCTAAAGGTATATGTTTCGCATTTTTTCACTCAGAGCAGTATTTATCTGGTACAGTACAATGAGGATTGTTATATAATTTTTTTTTTTTTTTTAAAAACAACATTTTTGAGTAAGTTAGTAGTGTTACTATATTTAGTTAGTGACACTGGTTTGTGTGTATGAGCTCACTGCCTGGCAGCAGTTTTGTCCAACTCCTCCACACTATATTTCCTGTGCTAATCTTCATGTTTTAAGATGCTTCAGTGCTTACAAATTATCAAAACTGCCTTTTCTGTCAGTGGTCTATGTATTTCAGTGTTAGATTGCTTCATGCATGTGGTTAGGACTGCCGGTTTTTGCTGATGATTAATTTTTATACGTATAATTACGATTAACAATTAAAACATTTCATTAGTTTGTCGCATGCATGCGTGATTAAGCATAAGAAATTGTCCCAAGTATATTATGAGGCTCAGAACACAGATGAACAATCCAGAGAGAGCCTGCATTGCAAGCCAGACTTGAAGTACATCATTTTTCATAGATAGTAACTTGTGCAGACATGTAGCTATAAAACACATCAGACAAAAGGCCGTTTCTCACAGCTGAGGAAAAGCACTGGATGAACAAAACCAGAGCTCGTCGCATGTGCAAAGACCTGGTTTGTGTTGGACGAAAATGGAAGCAAATCACAACTTCGTGAACTTTGCTTCAGCACGTTTTCAGTCTCTTTGGGCACACATCTCTGATTGTGTAATAAGAACAACACATGATGCAGAGCTGTGCTGTCCAAGGTGAATGTTGCAATAGAAGAAAGGAACGATGATGTACTTTTCGATCCGTCAGGTTTTCACCATGTGCTTTGAGACTCTGTTATGTAAGATGCCACACTGCTGCCTTTTAAGGGCACCAGAGAGCTTCACCCTGATCTTGTTTAGTCTGAACATCTCATCAGTGAGTCCTTCATCAGGTTTTTCCTGGAAAAACAAAAGATGACCTTAAACTAAACAAACAGCCCAGGCAGAAGACGAGCAGTAAATTTCAGTTCAATGTTTGTAGTTGATTGTGCAACATGTCTATACCTTCCCACAACCTTCATCTGATGCTGTCAAACTGAGTTTCCGTCTTTATATTTAGCTCAAGCGTTTGGGTGAATCTCACGAAACCTGCTGATAACACTCTGAAATAAAAAGGAAATAGGAAATGATGTGTTGCACGATTTTCATGACCTTGTGCTTGGATACAAGCAGACTTTTGTAATACAATGGCAGGGATGCTGATTGTCATGTTGAGCGCTGATGTCATTGTGTGGATGAAGCCATAGAGTGACTCAAATCGTGTCAAGGCTGGTCGTCCAGCTGTGTGTGTGTGTGTGTGTGTGTGTGTGTGTGTGTGTGTGTGTGTGTGTGACTGAACTGGATGTGCGGAGATGTTGTGTTCACAACCGATCTACTTCAGTTATGTTTCGGATGTTTTATTGCTATATTTGGACATAAAGGCGAAGCAGATGTTACAGTTAGGTCCAGTGTTGGGTAAGTTACTAAAAAAAATAATCCACTACAAATTACTAATTACTTCTTTAACATTTTAATTTGATTACATTACTGATTACTGCATTTAAAAAGTAATCAGATTACTAATTACTTTACTTCCAAGTTTACTTTACTTTTCAAGTAATCAAACCTAAAAAATACACTACAAAGAGAAACTCAGTTCTTTCATTAATTTCATATTGACTGAAAAAATGCACAAGTAGACCCATTATTTGTATACCCTGATTCACTCCCAATATCAACAAAACTTTTTTTTTTGTAAAATAAAGAAAACAAGTGCACTTTCTGCATTCTCAGTTTCCGTGAATATCTTCCTGAAACGAGTCACTAGAATAAATGAAAATGACATGAGAAATAATACGTAGGCCTATATCTAAATAAAGCTTGAAGTGTCTGTTATTAAATGAAGTAAGTCATGTCGAAAACAAATATTCTGTCATAAAATAATCCGTATGAAACCAACGCGAGGTCCAGTCTTTCCCGTCTCAGCTCACCTATAAGGTGATCATCTGCGCGAAAGCAATCTTGAGACACGCGAACATGTAAACGCTCACGCCACCTCTGTAGAAAGATTCAAGTTCATCTCGGCTACTTTTCGTTTTTGGAAGATGCGCTGTGAGGAATAAGAGTTGAATGGTGACGCCGATGCGGTTTAATCCAGCGGTTGATCTCATTCTGATGAGTCATTTATTTTTTACTTTATTGGTGTTACTGTGACAAACTTGTACACATTCACTTGTTCAACTTTTCCCAAACTATAATGCCAGACTAAAATATGTCGAGTGCAACATTTTTAAATATATGATTTTAGCTCGCGTTCTCCAGTGATTTATTAAAGGGCAAAATTTGTAACTTAAGTAACGTAATTTTATTGACATAAGTAACTAATCAAATTACGTCGGCGCCGATAGCCTCGGGGGCAGCGCGTCGACATGTAGCGCCGTTGCGCTTCGGGTGTCCCGTGTTCGAGTCCCGGCTCGCGGACCTTTCCCGATCCCATCCCCCTCTCTCTCTCCAATGTCGTTTCCTTTCTACCTACTGTCCTATCAAATAAAAAGGCAAAAAACGCCAAAAACAAATCTTTAAAAAAATAAATAAATAAATAAAAAACTAATCAAATTACATATATTTAAAACGTAACTCATTACTTTACTGCGTTACCAGGAAAAGTAATTAGATTACAGTAACTACAGTACTGAGTTACGCGTTATACCCAACTCTGGTTAGGTCCATATATATTTGGACACATGCAGGCACAATTTTTATTATTTTAGCTGCTGACCAAAACATATTCAAGCTACAGTTATGTAATGAATACGGGCTTATAGTGCACACTCTGAGATTTAATTTGAGGGTATTCTCAAAGGTTAAGGAATTACAGCTCTTCAATATGACCCCCCCCCCCCCCCCCCCTTCAAGGGACCATGAGTAATTGGACCGTTGACTCAAAAGCTGTTTCATGGACATGCGTGGGCTATTCTTTCATTATTTCTATGTCAATTGAGCAACTAAAAGGTCTGGAATTGATTCTAAGTGTGCCATTTGCATTTGGAAGCTGTTGCTGTGAACCCACTTCACGCAGTCAAAGGATCTTTCCTTACAAGTGAAAGAGACGATTGTTAGGCTTCAAAAACAAAACAAATCCATCAAAGAGATAGCAGGAACATTAGGAGTGGCCAAATCAACAGTTTGGTACTTTCTGAGAAAACAAGACCGCACTGGTGAGCACGGCAACATAAAAAGACCTGGATGTCTATGGAGGACAACAGTGGTGGATGATCAGAGAATTCTCTTCATGGTAAAGAAAAACCCAAGAGAAGAACACTCTCCAGGAGGCAGACATGTCACTGTCAAAGTCTACAATCAAGAGAAGACTTCACCAGGTGCAAACAAGGCCAGATTAGACTTTGCCAAAAAACATATAAAAAAGCCAGACCATTTCTGGAAAAGCATTCTTTGGACGGCTGAAATTAAGATCAATCTGTACCAGAATGACGGGAAGGAAAGTCTGGAGAAGGCTTGGAACAGCTCATGATCCAAAGCATACAACATCATCTGTGAAACATAGTGGAGCAGTGTGATTGCATGAGCATGCATGGTTTCCAGTGGCTCTGGGTTACTGCTGCTCAGTGATGGGTCAGAAGACAGAAGCAGCCGGATCAATTCTGAAGTGTATAGAAAAATACTCTCTGCCCAGATTCAGTCAAAGCTGATTGGGCGGCGCTTCATAGCGCAAATGGACAATGACCCAAAACATACAGCAAAAGCAACCCAGGAGTAAAAAGGTAAAAAGTGAAATATTCTGCAATGGCCAAGTCAATCTCCTGATTTCAACCCGATTGAGCTGCATTTCACTCGACAGAACTAAAGGTAGAAAGAGCCACAAACAAACAACAACAGCATTTTATGTTATATTTTTGTTCAACCCCTTGAATTAAAGCTTACAGTTTGCACTTCAATTTCATCTTGATTGCCTGGTGGCGTACAGAGCCGAAATTATGAAAATTGTGTCAGTGTCCAAATATATATGGACCTAACTGTATATATAAAATTTGGCTCTATCTATCGTTCTATCATTTTATCTATCGATCTATCTTTGCCATTCATTCTGGCTAATGTGACTGTTGCTTATGTCTGTGATTTATCATTTTATTTATGGTAACACATCACCTCTTGTGGTGTCTGCCTCAAATGAACCCAGCGTTTAATAGAATCAGTCGTGCTGTGTCACTGCTATGGGCCATTTATTTAAATATGTGTTTTGTTTACAGCACAGAAACACATGATTCTTTAGATGAACATCTCCATCTGTTTTGCTGAGGAAAAGCAGCCTACAGCAGTTTATTCAGAGCACCATAAATAAGCTGACGTATTAAACTAACCCTCCAGGTCATTTGCTCAAATAATGCTCTTCTAATCACTAGCAGGGCACCACTGTTTGACTGCATAGTTCCAAGCAGGATTTTTGCCTTGTTTTATATATTAGTCTGATTTATGCTTTTATTAGATTGTGAGGACTTCCTTTCTCAGTTTAAATCCAGCCATGTGGTTTTCATTAAAACATTTAATTTGCTAGAGTACCAGCCACTTTTTCCCTTTTGCATGAATCAGTAGAGAAGATAAACTTTCCTTGTGTTTAATCTCATCTAAGAATCTCCAAAGAAAACTGCTTTACTGTTCCTAGACATTATATTTACACAAAGGTTATTCACAAATGCAGGTCCAAAATTAAGCTTGCAACACCTGATAGCTGAGAAAATTAGTCCTCTTAAATATATATAATTAGATATATTGATGTATAATTAGATGGGTGGGTGGGTGGGTAGGTAGGTAGGTCGGTTGCTTGGTTCATTTGTTGATCCATTAGTTGGTTGGTTGATTCTTTGGTTTGTTGGAACTTGGTTTTTTTGTTGGTTTGTTGGTTGATTCATTGATTGGTTCATTGGTTGGTTTGTTGGTTAGTGGTTCGGTCACATCATTCATTGGCTGGTTCGTTAGTTGGTTGGTTTGTTGATTCATTCATTTATTGGTTGGTTGGTTCGCCCGTTGGTTGATTTATTTGTTGGTTGGTTGTTTCATTGGTTGGTTCCAAGCCACTTTGCTGGAACCAACCAATGAAACCAACCAATGCTGTGTACAATGCCATAAGGGGCTCCACTGTGGCACAAATTTATCAATTAATGTATTATACTTTTATTTATTTGTTTGTTTTTTGCTGTTTATTTTTCATTTATTTATTTTATAGAGCCAAGCTACTTTTTATCTGAACAATGCTGTGTACGCTGTCATAAGAAACACCACTGCGGTGCGGGGGTCCCAGCCCTGTGCGTGTTTGTGCGTAACTGAAACCCATCTAATAGTTTGCAGGAGGCCATGCCATCTCCTCCACAGCAGTGCCACATACTTTATGTTGCCTCATACATCTGCTCTCACTCTCCAGAGACCTCAGCTGTTCGGGTGGAAACCGTTTTTCATTCTTTCCACAGCTGAACTGCTGCAGTCACTCCAGTGGTTCTCAATGAGCATCACTGAACACGTCTGAAGGCCTTTCATACTTTGTTAATTGTCTCAGCTTGTCTTTTGAGTTTAGTTCAGATTATGGATTGTATTTGGCTGCATGTGTTTTAGTTCATAATATAAGTTAAACTAGATAAAGTTTTATTAGAGTTATTCACACAAAAAAATTATAATTTTACGTAATATGCTCAGCTGCATGTAGTTACGGTCCTGTGTTGTTTTCCTTCCTCTATGAAATGCAAAATTAGATGTAAGAATGTCCCATTTACACCACATAAAAAAACATGTTTTTGTAAATCAAAATTATGGCAAATTCATAGAGGAAAAAGTCTTAATTACGAGATAGTCAAAATTATGTGATACTAAGTCATAATTGTGAGTTTATTATTAAATAATACATTGAAATTAAGAGATTAAGTTGAAATTATGTGATAAAACTAATAATCATGAGATAAAATGCCAAAATTATGAGATACTAAATCATAATTCTGAAATAATAAATCAAAATGAAGAGACTGTCATAATTGACAAGTTAAAAATATGAGATGAAAAGCTAATTATGAGATATGAGTCATAGTTACCAGATATAACATTTGAAATTAAAGATAAAAAGTCATAAATATGAGATAAAAATCTAGATGATTAGATACGTAGGTCCTAATTATGCAGTAATTAATTGAAATTAAGAGATTAAAAAGTCATAATTGTGACAAAATATTAAATTATGAGATTAAAAGTTGTAGATAAGAGATAAAATGAGATGAGATTAAAAAGTCATAACTATGCTGGTCATAAAAGTCATTAACTATGTTAACAGTCAAAATTATAAAGTAATAAAACAAAATTGGGATTTCGATAATTTTTCTTATGACTATAATTATCTTCCATACAAATAGATGGTGGATGATTCATACTATCAGACTACTTTTACTGTACTTTTTTGGAGCTTGGCAATCCAGCTCAGGCTTTGTCTAACTTCCCATTTTGTGTTCCACACTAGAAAGAAAGTCAAATACAGATTTGGAGCAACATGAAGGGTCTGTACACTTTTTTGTTTCATGAAGAGATACTGAAGTACGTGGAGTACTGTAGTGTACTTTAGTAGTATGCCATCAACACAAAAACACACCCTGATGTTTAAGATACACATGGGAAATGTTAATTACCCAAGCATGACTGCCTCAGATCTTCACATGAGTGATTCTTGTCTCATCAGATTCTTTTGCTGTTTGACCAACTTGCTGAAATCAAATAGACGATTAGAAAACATCTAATTGTGAATGCCATGCAGATGTGTAATTTCTGCCTCGCCTCTAAATCAAAATGCATTCTGGGATAAATTAAGGCCAATGGTGTCCACTTGTTCCTGCAGTACATGCCTGGTTCTTGTTAGTCAGTACGTATAATGTGTATCACAGCTTGACTGAGGTAATAAGCTGTAACTGTGCTTGGAGTTGCTTTATCTCTTTATTAGACTTGCAATAACTTATCGCAACAGTGTTAACAGAGTTTTTCTGCTGTATTATCAGATGTCTTTACGGATATCAGCATGTCGTAGTGCTGGACTGACATACAGTGTTGTGTTTCTGTTCTAGTTTTGTGTCTCCTGTATCACTTTCTGCACATAAAATAAAATCATTTCACCTTTTTATTTTTTTTTTATTTAAATTATACGTACAGTATAAATTAAAATTAGATATTTTTTCAAAACATTACACAACATTAAATTAATTTGTTATTATTATTATTATTATTATTATATGTTATTTTAAATAATATAAATTCATTTAAATAATTTCAAAGAAATTATATTTTTAATTAAGAAAACAGTTAGTTAGTTAGTTAGTTAGTTAGTTAGTTAGTTAGTTAATAGCCATTAAATAAGCTAGACAATGTACAGTCAGTTGGTCAGTATGACAAAATACATCTTTTCATGGTGATACATCATCCTGGATCATTATATTATTACTATCAAATGTCCATATCAGTAAATCCATAAATAACATGAATACTTATAGTCCATCTCGCTTCCATTTCTCACACACAGGGATCTACCTGCTGGACATGATTTACATCGACTCGGCCTATCCTGCGTCTGAAAGCATCATTGAGACTGAGCGGAGAACCAATCAGATGAACAACATCCTGCGGGTGATCTCTGACCTCCAGATGTCCTGCACATACGGTCAGTTCATTAGCTCTCGGTCAGTTCATTAGCTCTCAGTCAGTTCGAAGGATATTTAGTCGTGAAATCTGTAGGGAGATTTCAGATCCACGTGTATATATACATGCACACGTCTGACCCTCGACATCTTCCTCGCAGATCACCTCGTGACCCTCTCGCATGTGCAGAAGTACTTGATGTCTGTTCGCTACATCGAGGAGCTTCAGAAGTTCGTGGAAGATGACAATTTCAAGTAAGTAGGTCTCAATGGTAAAATGCAAAGGGACTTTACAGCAGAGCTCCTGCTTCAAACGGCATGATGACTTTAGCAGGACGCGTGGCACCGGCAGCGGCCCAAAGCGAGGGCAACCCATTGGCCTTGATGATTTAGGATTTGGCGAACAGGAAATAGCAGATGATTGCATTTGTGTTTTTCTGGTTGCGACATGACAGCCGATATCCCTAGGCATTTGACACTGGGAATTCACGGGTCGCTGCTTTTATAGGCAAACAACAGCGTGATTAGATTTTTTGGGTGGTCGGCACAGTGAGCAGCAAAGTCATCACATAAATGTGGTGAAACCGAAACCGCCTTTAGACATTTTGATTGTGCCGTTAAATAGTGTTTTACACAAATGCAATGTGTTTTTATTAAAATCACTGGGTGTTCTGTGAGTTTGAGCAACATTGCTTAAGCTCAGCGGGGTTTAGGCCGACTGAGTCCAAACACATGGTGGAACCAACAGTGAGATGAGAAATAAATCCTTACACGCAGTTGTTCCAAACCATGTAATTTGCTTCTTAAGTGGTGAAACGTAAAGCGTGTATTATTTGCACAACAGCGTCCAGCAAATCTGTGCCAGTACTGTTGTTTCAATTTGTACTAAACGTCATGTTTGTGTATCATTTTACTCTAATATTTAATTACTTACTTAACTTAAATGTAAAACATCATCCAGCAGTTATTTGCCAGTATTGTTGTTTAAATTGCTGTAATTGCGTTATTTTTTAGTGTAGCAAATTAGCTTAAAAGGGAATTGTATATAAATAATTACAATTAATTATGATTAATTACAATTATTTATATCGGCTGACAGTAATAACTGTAGCAGAATTAAATTGCTATCAACTGATCTGTTCGTCCAGCGACCATTCAGTGTAAGTTCATATCAACTCTAAGAAAGGATATTTTCGTGGCCACAGAAAACACTTTCTTAAGTATTAATGCATTAGAGCATGTGGCGAGGGTCAAAATCGTAAAGGGACATTAATTTGCAAGGCAGAACCAGAAACTCATGTAATTTGTGCACACAAGTTTTATTAACTAAACGCTAACACACATAACTAATCTAAACAAAGATACATACACTCATGCGTATATACAGAAGGGGAGCTAAAGTGGATGAATGAAGCCATTAGAGAAAACAGAATGCAGTTATGGAAAGAGTCAGTGAACCACCTGAGTAAAACCATCAGCGCCGTTTATAACGGGGTCTATAGCTTATACTAAACCTCTGTTTAGTTTAGTTAGATGTACCATACTTGCACTTCCCTGGCTGTTGGCGTGTGTCTGGAATGCAGTCTCGGATGGAAAGTCTTGATGGTTTCAAGATCTTGGACTCGCAATCATGTTCTTCCGGGTTGAAGAGTGATGCATTCCAAAGATGTTATTCTTGTTCTGAGGTCTGAGGAACTTTGGTTGAATGGAAAGTCAAGGCCGCAAAGCCTGGCGCAAAACTTAAAGTTTCAGAAGAGTTCTAGCTCACATCCTTCTAGGATCTAACAGAACCGCAAAACTGAGATATGTTGGAGCCCACCGGGCACGCCGGCACCGGCTCAGGCTCTTCATACGGGCAGCAGTCCGGAGATTTGGCAGTAGAGTTTTTTTTTTAGAAAAAGCTTTTGCAGAAGAGCTCTCTGGCGGAACTGTGCGTGAGCCCTTTAAGGTAAGAAAAGTCACGCCTCTCAGGATGGGCTTGACCAATGAGAAAGGCTGAATTTCCAAGCGGGAGTTTGGAAATACTGGGGGGCTTTATGACTCTGTCTGAGAGCATGTTAATTTGCAAAGGGGTTGGATTAGAAGTTGTTATACAAACTATTAAAGATTCTTAGGACATTAATATGCTGCATAGGTATCAACATGTAATATTCACTCTCAATTAGATCATCCATAGACGAATTGATAGAAACCAAACATGTTACAGTTAGAGTGATATTAACTAGTGATCTATTATAAGCATGCATAAAACGGTATACAATACCCAAAAACATATACAAGAACAGTAATAATATACACAATGACCTAATGATATGTGTGCTCATTCAAAGAAAGGTTTTTCTATGAATTATTTAGAGAAGAGTCCATTTTATGGCATAATGTCTTTTTCCTAAAGGGGATATGAAGTGAGTGTTGCTCGGCCACTTGCATTCCTTTGAGCAATAAAACTAGTGTTATCTGATGGGTTGCCATGGGACCAGGGGCCTGAAGTCCTTGACAGTCCTACTGGCACCGGGTATGTGTATTGGCTGAGGGGTCTGTGACCATTTGTTAATCTAATAACTAATTGATTTGTTAAATCAAATGCAAAATTGTGTGTCTGATTGGTCTAAATGCTACATTAGCAAAATGTTATGTTGCTTTTAATTCTGTTATTGGTTATTATCATACATTGGGCAGAATCTTGCCGTCCAAGTCAGAATAACCATAATGCATAATGCAACTTTTTTACAATTCAGCCTTTTTCTCCTCACATTTTGAATTCATATCTCACCAGTTGGATTTTTTGCACAGTTCTGAGGAAAAAAATCTGAATTGCAAGATATAAACTCACAATTCTGAGAAGAAAAGTCTGAATTGAGAAGTAGGGCAGTCAAAAAAAAAATTGACTTTAGAATATTCATCAAATTTAAAATTTAAAATCCACATGCAAACACATTGCATTCGAAGGTGTGCGCCAGGCAGCCTTATCAGTGGCACACAAGATGCGATGACAGTCTCAGTGTATTTTAATGCTTTTTTTTTAGCCTATCCAGTTGAACCCACTTGATGTGGTGCTGCTACGTAGTTCAATCAAAATATTGCGGAAAAAGAGAACATCAATGCAGAGAAGAGCTTGTTTAAGGCAAAACTGAAACCAAGCCGTTCACACAGAACGCATATGTCACTGCTGCACTCGTGTCTCGCACATGCCACATGTTTAGAAATTACGAGATCTAAACTTAGAATTCTGAGACAAGAAATTAGAGTTATGAGATGTAAACTTAGAACTCCGAGGGGAAAAAGTCAGAATTCTGAGGGGGAAAAAGTTAGAATTCCAAGATGCAAACTTAGAATTCAGAAAAAAGTCAGAATTGTACCATTTAAACAGAATTGTGAGATGTAAACTCAGAATTGCAAGACAAAAGTTAAGTTTGAGTTCTGAGTTTATATCTTGCAATTCTGATTTATTTTCTTTGTGAAAAGTCATAACCTTTTTTTATTCCTTTTTTTCCTCTTTTATATCCCATGGTGGAAACGAGCCTTAGACCAGGGTTAAAGGGATATTTTAAACTGTTTTTTTTTACTTTCATTCATTTATTTATTTTTTTGCTTTTGCAGAACACCAAAAAAGATATTTTGAAAATGCATGTGCTTTTTGTGGCCATTCAAGGATATTTAAATATTTTTTGTCTGTGTAATGAAAGCCAATACAGTCCGAAACCACAAAAAAAAAAAAAAAAAGCAACTGAAACATTCTTCAAAATATCTTCTTTTGTGTTCTGCAGAAGAAATTAAGTCAAACAGGTCTGGAACAACATGAGGTTGAGTTAATGATGACTGAATTTTCATTTCTGGTTGAACTGGCTCCAAGTAAGTAGAGGGGTGACCAGTGTTTTTAGCAGTATGTAATCAGCAGTGACCCATACTAGATCTTCAACCAGAAGCTGTAAGGAATGCAGCACTTCTCTCTTTGCTTTAATGTGAACGTAAGTTCTCTTCTCCACCTCATACCATCATGAACAGCTGCGAAGTGAATTTGTGAATTAGCAATTCATCAGAGCGAGTTAAAAGGGCCTGTGATTACGCTAGATTTAAATGTTTATTCCACCGGATGAGTGAATATCTGTGGGACTCTTGTCTCAATGCTGTGAAGAGCCTGTTATTACTGGCGCACACTGTAACAGAAGTACATTAGCCATATTGATGTTTTAACATAGGAGAAGAAACGTGATAAGTCCAATATCCTGATATCACCCCTGCTAAAAAAAAGTTCGTCTGTTGAAGCAATCATATTAGCACAAAATTATGAAATATTATCTTGTGTTGTGTTTATAAAATGTAAATATCCTTCGTCAACTGGTAAGAAATCAACTTTAACAGAGATGTGAAACAATAACATCATGTTTCACAGCTCTTTTCATACCTGTCTAAGAAGCCAGTCTTTTTGCTCTGTTTCCTGTGGCTGTTCATCCGTGACGACTCCGACGTGTAAACATCCCAGCATCAGTCTTTCATCCAGCTCGTCTGAAATGATTGTTTTCTTGGCTTCACTCACTTCGCTGAATTTGGAGTGAATCCTGCTGACGACGGACAATCAGTAAATGTATTTTTAATCAGAGTCCTTCAGTCTCAAGTATGCAGTCCCAGGGAATACATCCTTCACACATCACATGTCTTATACACAGGGTTGGAGAAACACAGATTTAAAATGACTTAAAATGGTGATACGTAACTAAAATACAAGAAAAGGAAGGAAGAAGAAATTAAAAGAAACTCGAGGTTCAAGAGTAAGGATTTTTTTTTTTTTTTTTTTTGATGACCTGGTCATTTTTACTTGCCCTACCAACATTTTATATTAACTTATATTTATCATTTAAAGTTAGATTTAACATATCTTTAGAAAAAATACATTTAGATTTTTATACAAGTTTATATTTGTCATTTAAAATGAGTTTTTTTGTATTTTTACATATTTTTGAAAAATAGATTCTATAATATATGAAAATATATTATTGTAATATATTTTATACAAGTTTATATTTTGTATTACGTTATGTTAACATCGTTTTGAAATATATTTTATACAAGTAAAAAATTTTCATTTAAAGTTAGGTTTTACGTATTTTTGATTTAAAATTCTTTTGATAAAAATACAAATATATGTATAATATTTTTTTGTCATTTAAAACAAAAATATTTTGCATATATATATATGCATGTTTGCATTTTTGCATTTAAAGTTAGGTTTTTATGTATTTATGAAAAATATATAATTTGTATACATTTGTCATTTATAGTTAGATTTTTGTATTTATTTTGAAAATATATGTATTTATATATTTTATACAATTTAATATTTTTTCATTTAAATTTAGGATTTTACATATTTTGAAAATATCTGTGTTAAGTTTATTTTTGTCATATACAGTTAAGTTTTATTTAATAAGAAAACGGTAATGTAATTCATGTTGCTGTAAGTGATGCTGCAGGCAGTGCGAAATAGTACTGATTTTTCTGTCATTTTCAACCTGTTTTAACTACCGTCTCAAGCCATTCTTGTAATTTCAGCAAAAAATCATTCAGTAAGATAACATTACCTTTATGACTTAATAAATACGAACAACTAGCCACAACAATGTTACAATACAATACATTGCAGAAATCCAAATATTTTGTCTAATTGTGTGCTGTTTGATTGTTTAGGGATAAAACATCGTGTACACTACACATGTAACTGTATTCTGTTAAAGTCTCATTAAAAAGCCTACAAAATAACCACATTGCAGTTACATTTGGTAAAAATCTCAGAGTTTTTGGTTGTGGACTGAGTCAGAGTTCAGTCAAGAGTTCATTGTGTCGTTTGCCATTTTGTAGATGAATACATTTTAAGTAGCTCTTCTTCCATCTTTGTTTATACAACAGAGGGACTCTTAGCGTCTGTCATGGTGTTATTTGCGGTTTGCCGTATCTCAAATCTCCAGGGTGTTTTTTGCACAGCTCAGCTCTGTTTTATAGCTGGTGAGATGGGCTCAAGTCCAAATCTCGATGATCGGCGGTGGCTCTCAAATGCTCTCCATGGTGACGTTTCGTCTGTGACCCCGTCACGACCTCGCACGGTCCCAAACGCACTGAAACCATAGGGTGTGCTATTGAAGTTCATCCAGGACTGACATCATGCTGCTGGCTGTATCCTGCCCGAGAAACCCCAGCCTCCCTCATCACCGGTGGCCATCTCACTTTCTGATCCACGGCCAGCATTCTGGATGGGTTGCAAACATGAAAGAAATGGGAGCGGCTCGAGGACGTTTGCATTTCAGGTCCGCAGGTCTGGAAACACTACACATGCAGCAGAGTGGAAAATGAACTTCACCCACCAGACACAGAGACTGCTGAAGAAGCAGTTCCAAATGATTTACAAATGTATATACATGTAAAAGTTTTCCTAGCTTGTTTCCACCATGGAATAAAAAAATAAAAAAGGTCATTGCAACTTTATCTCATAATTCTGATTTTTGCGAACAATTGCAAGTTCACACAAATTTAAATCTTTTTCTTGGAATTCGAAGTTTAAATTTTGTAATTTTGACTTTCCTCTGAATTTCTGAGTTCACGTCTCCCTATTTTGACTTTTTTTTTATGGGCTCTTTTATGGGACTTTTTTTTTACTAGACCCAGAAGTTTAACTCTTGTAATTTTGACTTTTTTCTCTGAATTCTGAGATTACATCTCGCAATTTTATTGATTTATTTTTTGGCGGAATTCTCACTTTTACATTTTGCAAGTTTGACTTTTCTCGGAATTCTGAGTTTACAACACAATTTAGGGTTTTTTTCCCCACAATTATGAGTTTACATCTCACAATTTTGACTTTTTGACTGAGATATAAACTCAGAATAGGAAAAAAAAGTCAGAAATTGGTGGAAATAATCCCTTTTTTAAATTAGATTTGCGATTAGTTTGTTGTAGTACAACTCTGTAGTGCTCACAGAAATTTACACCAAGCTTGTCGCAGTGCATTCTGGGATTGGTTTATCTGTGGATGCATGTGGTGGTGCTGCTTTATAATTTGTCTAGGCCACGTCATTTTTCTTCCTACTGTTTGGAAACAGCCATCGCATCTGGAGATGGTCTTTGAGACCTTAAAATGTAGTCTTGTTATGGCTTGGAGGAGTTTGACATTGTCTGGTTTCTGAACTCTCAACCTCTGTTAAGTCACTCCAATCTCATCGGTGAAAAGTTTTGTTTTTCGTGACTGAGAAATGCTGTTATGTGCAAATTAGCAGTGAATGATTGATTGCTGTTATTAGCGCTTCTCCAGGGATTTCTCCACACCCACCAGTTATCTGACTCTGAATATTTCACCTTCCTTAGAAAATACCAGATTCCTTCAGGATATCACACTGTTTTTTTCACAAATCCCCTGAATGCTGATTTAGGTTGTTGAGTTGCTGTTTTTGGCGGTTTCATTTTGTTCTTTGGCTATCAGTACATGCAATCTGTCTTGTGTTTAGTGAGGACTTTTTCTTCAGTGCCCATGGTGTTAAACCACTTCATTTTTCCTGGAGGTGTTCGGATGTCGTTTCTGCAGATGTGTTCAATGATTTGAAAACATTCAATGATCCCTGATTTGAGATTTTATTTTTATATAAACAATAACAGATACAGTATTGCTAACTGTAACAAAAATGTAAGTAATTTTTTTGTTAAATCATTATTACTTTGCATTTTGTTACTTTGTTGTTGTTGTTGTAACTATTACATATGTTGGGGTGGGAAAGTTGTTTTTATATATTTTTTATTATTATTCATATAGCAGTTTAAGTTTTAGTCATTTTGTCGTGCGTTTCTGTCTTTTTTATTAGTATTTTTATTTCCTATAGTTTTTAGTCATTTTATTTCATTTTCAGTTTCAACTAATTCAGTGCATCAGGTTAAACTAAATGAAGATAAGGAATGTTGCTCTGGCAGCTAGCTGACGTAAAATAAGATCAAGGTTTATTTTATTTCAATGAAAGCTTATTTTATCTAACTATTATAAAAGTTATTTTTTGTTAAAGTTAACCAATTATTTTATGGTTCTAGCTTAATTTTAGTTAAATACAATAACACTGGTTTGCTCACAGCATCATGCATCAGCCCATAATGACAACGTACGTATTTTATATTTATGTATTTGGCTTTTAGCTCATTTATCCAAAGCAATTTTATTCAAACTTTTTTCTTTCTGTCTTCCTTTTCTTTTTTTAATTCATTCATTCCCTGGGAATCAAACGCATGACCTTGGCGTTGTTGTTTGAGATACAGAAACTTGGCCGCATGATGTGTTTATTTTGAGCGCTTCTTTCCAAAGCTCACCGTACATTGTGCCAAAACACCATTAAAGGCTTTTTTTGCATATTTTGTGCATTATGAATGTCAAATCATAGTTGATGGTGTGGAAAATAAGAGATTGCAGTTCAGTTTATTGGATTGTTAACAATCAGTCCTTTCTTGTCCCCTATAAAAACGTGAAATGTTATCGGCCCAACAGGTCCCGTTTGGGTTTCTCAGCGTCTACTCTTGGTCATGTACATGACTAGAAAAGCCAAATGCAAACATGAACAGCATGGAGAGTGTTGCATCACCTCTGAGGCCTGTAAATGCATTTATAGGAAAGGTGAAGTGGTTACAGTTTAGTGTTGCATGATCTTTCTGGTCTCTCTAGTCGTTTTTCGAGTGATGAAATTGTACAAACACTGTCATTCATCAGAGCAGGTCAAGTCACTGAATACTGACTAGGTGTTATTTTGTAAATGTGAAAAGTCATATGTTAATGTGCTTGTGTTTCTATTCAAGAAATGGTCTTGCATTTGGGGAAACTATACATAGTACCTCAAAGGAACAGTTCACCCAAAAATGAAAATATGCTGAAAACTTACTCGCCATCAGGCCGTACAAGATGTAGATGAGTTAGTTTCATCATGGGAACAGATTTGGAGAAATTCAGTATTACAGGAGTTGCTCACCAATGGATGCTCTGCAGTGAATGGGTGCCGTCAGAATGAGAATCTAATAAAAACAGTTAATAAAAACATCACAATAATCCACACCACTCCAGTCCACCAGCCTTGCCTTATGAAGCCAAAAACTGTGTTTGTAAGAAACATATCCTGCATTAGTTTTTAACTTCAATCTGTTGTTTCCAGCTAAAATATGAGTCCTCTATCCATAATACTGCTTTCTCCAGTGAAAAAGTTATCTTGTCTGAATCGGGAGAGAAATCTGCACAGATCATGCACTGTTTACAAGCCAAACAGTCCAGAACAGCTCTAAACAAATATGTGGATGGATTCTGATGTGAGAGACAACAGGAGATGGACTTTTTCACTGGAGGAAGCGTTATTATGGATTATGGTGTTTTGACCAGAAGCAACGGTTTGAAGTTTAACGCACTTCTTACAAACACGCAGCTTTTGACTTCCCAAGATGCTAACTGATGGACTGGAGTGGTGTGGATTACTTGTGGATTATTGTGATGTTTTTATCAGCTGTTTGGACTCTCATTCTGACGGCACCCATTCACTGCAGAGGATCCATTGGTGAGCAAGTGATGTGAGTGTGTTTTCAGTGAATTTTAATGTTTGAGTGAATTATACCTTGCATAGAAAAGAGCAAGAAAAAATCCTGTTTTCCATGATTTTATTTTTTTAAATGAAATGTGACGTCTATTACAGTCTGTTATCAATTTCGAGTGTTTACTCTTGTGGCACTGTTGGTTGAGGCCAAAATGATGTGATTATTTCACTAACGTCTTATTTTGGGTTTATGGCAAATCCGATTCAACTAAATTCATCCTCAATGCCTGTTCATTCAGCCTAACATTAGCTGGTTTTGAAATATTAAATGTACCACCCTCAAGCTTCATGGAACTTGTGGAGTGTTTTTGGTGAGACTTTTGCTTGTCTTTCCATTACAGACTGTCTCTGAAAATCGAACCAGGGAACAGCTCGCCACGCATGGCCACATCCAAAGAAGATCTTGCAGGTAAGACACCCTAAATGTCACTATTTCTACAGTTTCTTCTTATATATATTTTTTGGCCATGAGGCCCAAGTTGTGCTATTGTTCAAAAGCTTTTTAAATGTTTTTGAAAGGAATCTAGAATGCAGTGAAATCATTCTAATATGCTGATTTGCTACTTCATATGTTTTTGAAAACTGCTACATTTATTATTTTCAAGATTCTTTGATGAATAGAAAGGTCAAAACAACATTTTTTTTTTTTTGTAACATTATAAATGTCCTCACTGTCACTTTTGATTAATTTAATACATCCATGCTGAATAAAAGTATTCATTTCTTAAAAAAACAAAAATCTTACTGACCCCAAACTTTTGAAAAGTAGTAACTTGCAAAAGACATAGTAGTCATTTTCCCCCAGCATCCATTATGTTGTCCCGTCTGAATGAGGTCACTGGCCCCTGGTGGTAGAGTTAATGAAGGGCTCTGAGGGGCCGAGGGGCCCTGTCCTCTTTGACTCATTGAAAGGGCAAAGGGAACTGAATGTGGACTGAGAAAACAAACAGCACAAAAATGGCTCTCTACGGAGCCTTCATAATCTCCACATTGCAAATCTACATCACACCACCACATGCAGGCATCGCTCATTGAGCCCAGAACACAGTGATGAACCGTAGTCATTGAGCAATGCTTTGAACAGCTGACTGGATGACCTCCTCAAGCTCCATCGCGAGGGATCTGCTATTTTTCAGTTTTAAAACTGGACAATTTCTGAACTATTCAGTGTAATTTTATAAGATTGTGTAATAAAATTAACCAGTGCTTTAATTTTTAACTTTTTGTTTGGTCATCACATTTCCTACAAACCAATGCCAATAGCTGAGTTTTGTTCCAGCTCATAAATCACTAGGTGCTGTTTCTTCTGCTCACCAAGGCTGCATTTATTTGATCAAAAATACAGTAAAAACAGTAATATTGTGAAAAATTATTACCCTTTGAAAAAACTGTATTTTATTGTAATATATTCAAAAATGTCATTTATTCCTGTGATGCGCAGCTGAATTTTCAGCATCATTACTCCAGTCTTCAGTGTCACATGATCTTCAGAAATCATTCTAATGTGCTGAAAATAGTTTTTGTTTCTTAATACTTTTATGGAAACCATGATAATTTAATTTTTTTTTTTCTTCAGGATTCTGTGATGAATAGAAAGTTCAAAAGAACAGCATTTATTTGAAGTACAAACCTTTGTAACATTATAAATGCCTTTACTGTCACTTTTGATGAATTTAATGTGTCCTTGCTGAATAAAAGTATTCATTTCTTCCAAAAAGAATCTTTCCAACCCCAAACTTTTGAATGGTAGCGTATGAGAGCGCTGAGAAGGAGCTGGTTTTATAACATCTCTGATTTGAAATAATAAATTACTGGAGGAGTTGGTAAGTTTGATTAATTTCCATGAATCAGTTCATCTGTTTCAATAAGCTGTTTCAAAACAGCTGATTCTATCATTTGTTACACTCATGAACCATGGAATTAGTGTATTGATTGTATTCACTCACAGTTGTTAGTGAAAATAATAGTCCGTGAAGTATTTTTAGTATTTTTATTTACCTGTGCTATTGTTATATTGGTGCATGCAAATTCAAGCGGTAAAATATTATTATTAAATATATTTGGCATCATCAAAAGGCCTAAAAATATTACATATCATGTAAAGTTATGTGTAGGGATTTAATTTACCATTAAGTTACTATAGTAATAAATATATTTGTAATAATTTATGCCTAATTTTTACTAGCCCGAACTACATTGTGTGTTTTGGCCCTACTGCTCACATGAGCACATTTGTGCTGAAACTGAACAAACAATAGTCGATTAGCTTAATGGACTAGATCATCACACAATCATTAACTCCTCTAATTGAGGTACATTGGATTATTCACTGCCAAAAACAGTTATGTGATTATTTTATGGCATGTGTAACTGAAAGTTTAAATGGTCTGAGTGAATCTGTGAATGTCAGCCATGTAATTAACCTGTAGGTGTGGATTTCTAGTCCTCTAGACTCTTTGAACTGCTCAAAGTCGTGCATTGCATATGCTTTATGTTACATGCTTGTGTTGTAAAACGCTGCCTGGCTGTTGCTTGTGAGGTCTAGTCACGCAACATGACATGAGCCGACAGCGGTTTTCCAGTAGAAATGTAAGTTCACTGTGAGTGTCGTTTGTAAGCATTTCTCTTGAGCTGTGTAACCAAATCTATAGGTTTCCATGTTCGTTTAAGTTGTCGTTTGTGGGGTTTCCAAGGCAGCCTCTCTTGCTGTTTAATAACATGTCTATTCTCATTCCAAGGCTAGAAGTGAACATCTAGACCATTTGTAGTCAGAAAGTTTTTGATTGTTAAATAAAGACGTCAACATTTTTCCCCTATGAAGCATCATGCCCATCTGAGTATCACCACCAGATGATCTGACCGAGTGTAATGTAACACAGCGGTCTGGGATACTGCGAACATTTGGCTTTTGATGTGTCATTCTTTCCTTTTCATTTTATTCTTGAATGCCAGCGTGTGACTTGAAGACATGTTTGGTGTATGTATATATGTAATTTTCATTCATTGAATGAGATGCCTGTGGCCACGTCTCAGCCGCACGGTTACATCACAGCAAGGACTGGGCGGACGAGGTCTTTCCTAGAGTCTCGGGGTGACTGGCTGTTATATAACCTCATAGATGTATTTGTGAAGACGTCCAGCCGAGGAAATTAGATCTTGCCACGAAACTCAGGCCAGAAAACAAAGCAAAACATGGAACAGCCGTTCAGACGCACCTTCTCTCTCTTTATTAGGACTATTTTCCACATTCGAGAATCATAGTAAAGCCATCGAAAGTATGAAATAACACAAACTGAAGTGAATGTAGTGAGCAAAGCACATTCAACCGATCAAAAACAAATTTCCCAGTTGTCTAGATTCCAGCTCTGCTCATTCTGTGTATTCCTGGGATGTTGTTGAATTGTGAATGTACATATTCATTAGATTAGATTATTGAGTGGCCAAAGAAATTCACACATTACATATACGCATGGATGGATGGATGGATGATAGACAGATGAACAGAGAACAATAGATGGATGGAGAGAAAGATGAATGAATGGAAAAATAGAATGATGGGTGAATGGAGCAATTAAACGATGGATGGATGATGGAATGATAGATGGATAGAACAATAGAATGATGGATGGTTAATGGAACAATAGATGAATAGAACGATGGCAGGATGTATGAATGATAGAATGATAGATGAATAGAACGATGGATGGATGGATGGATGAATGATAGAATGATAGATGAATAGGACAATAGAAGGATGGATGGATGGTAGAATGACAAGTAGAACAAAAGAAGGATGGATGGATGATAGAACAATGAATAGGACAATAGAAGGATGGATGGATGGATGGATGGTAGAATGACAAGTAGAACAAAAGAAGGATGGATGGATGATGGAACAATGAATAGGACAATAGAAGGATGGATGGATGGTAGAATGATAAATAGAACAATAGAAGGATGGATGGATGGATGATAGAATGACAAATAGAACAAGAAGGATGGATGGATGATAGAACAATGAATAGGACAATAGAAGGATGGATGGATGGTAGAATGATAAATAGAACAATAGAAGGATGGATGGATGATAGAATGACAAATAGAACAAGAAGGATGGATGGATGATAGAACAATGAATAGGACAATAGAAGGATGGATAGATGGATGGATGGTAGGTAGAATGATAAATAGAATGATTGGATGGATGGATGGATGGATGGATGGATGGACAGGCAGACAGAGAGAAAGGAAAAGAAAGAAGCTGTAAATGTGTTTAGATGGGGAACATACCTGTCGCTCTGTCAGACACACATGCACAATATTTCTCAAATACATCACTGTGAAACTATTATTAGCTGGAAGCAGCCGGTAACATTGATGTGGTAACATGCAGCTCTTAATCACAGTCAGACCCGAGACAGAGACGTCTCAGCCTTATTCTCAGCTCTGCACATTGTGTTTCCCTGACTATCATCATTTAGTTTTGTGTACACAATACATTTCTAAAGTATCTGTTAGTTTTATTCAGCAAAGACACATCGAACTGATCAAAAGTGACAGTAAAAACTTCTATTTCAAATAAAAGATGTTCTTTTGAACTTTCTATTCATCAAATAAGCCTGAAAAAAGTATCATAGTTTCCACAAAAGTATAAAGCTCCAAAAATGGTTTTCTGCATATCAGAATGATTTCTGAAGGACCATGGCACACTGAAGACTGGAGTAATGAAGCTGAAAATTCAGCTCTGCATTACAGGAATCAATTGCGTTTTAAAATACATTGCAATAGAATTCAGTTATTTTGAATGGTAATAATATTTCACAATATTACTGCTTTTACTGTATTTTTGATCGAATAAATGCATCCTTGGTGAGCAGAAGAGTTATACTGGGCTCTAAAGTCACCTAAATGTCTCATTTAGTGGCAAAAAAGAAAGAAATGCATGCTGCTACATGACTTATATTTTACATACAACCTTTCTGACCCCCACACAGGAGCATATGTAGCTAAACACATGGATCAGCGTGTCCAGACAGGGACAGATTGATCGCTAGCATGTACTGCTGAACTCAAAGCATGTGTCTGCCGTCTAATTAGCTTTTAATAGGGAAGAAAAGAGAGATTTGGAGTCAGCAGATACATATAAAACCAGACAAACACATTCAGAAAACCTTCTTCTCCTAACAACTTTTTAAGTTGAGTACTTTAATGCTGACTGTTAAAGGATGTTAAATGCTTTTGGAGGAATCCAGAACAAAAATAAGACAGTTTCCTTTCAAAGTGAAAGGTCAAATGAGAAGTCAAATATAATTTCCTCCAGTGTCTGCAGGGCTTCAAATATTAGGTATTTAATAATTAGGTGATTAGCAAAGGGACAAAATGAATGAATATGTACGTCTTTCCAATAGAACCTGCATAATATCTCTGCAAACCAGCCAGTAATTGCAGTTATGAGCTCTGGAAGTGATGCAGTCGCTCTGTAGTTTCCCTGAGTGCCGCCAGCTTTCCCTCTGGTGCTTAAAAATCTTTCTTTTGCCACATTTTATTTCAACGCAGAAAATTATGAATGATAGATGAAATCAGGACATGATTCGGGTTCGATTTGATCCTTGGTGTCCCAAAACAGCACCACAGCTCAATGTCTGGGAAATATTGTGTTTACAGTAAAAATATATTATTAATTGCTGTATTTATGTTTATAGTCTGATATACAGTATATATGCATGCATGCATGCATGCATACACACACATACATACATGCATACATATGTGTATATAACAATAAAAAAACAAGCTGAGATCAATTTTTTTATCAGTTTATTTTATTTTTGCAATTAGAAACAGTTTTAAAAAAGACTTTTAGTTTATAGTCTCTTATTTTTAATTACTATATAATTCATGTTGCTCTCAAAGTATGTTTATTGCATAAAAGACACAAAGGTAACTCCATACCGCAGAGAACACGTTTACATTTAATCGCTGTTACTACTTAAAGGTCCATGTTCTGATTCCATGACGCTCCAGAAACACCTGCGTCGAATCAGATCTCTCCCCATCATGCCGTTTTCATTGTCAGATGGAAGATCCACTCTGAATGTGGCTTTCATTTCATGAGCTGGTAGTCAGTCTCATTAATGAAGCTTTTAACAAGAACCAGGTGAAGATAATTTCCTAAACGTCCCACTGTGGCATTCAGGTATTTACATATGAGAAACACGGTGTAAAGCGTCGTCTGACCCAGACTGGAAGAGAACGATCACGGCTCAAGGCTCCAGTCCCTCCATTAAATGTGTCTTCTGGTGTGTAAGTGTCTCAGCATGCTGTCCTGCATTGTTTCCATTTTTCCCATGATGCCTGAAGCTGTTTTTGTCCACTCTGGAAAACTTGGTTAAGAGCCGTTGAGTCTGAGACTCTCTGATCGTCTGTTTTGATGGGTTCATGTGATGAGATAATCAAGTTTCAGAAATGTACTCACCCTAATGTGCCTCCAAACTATGACTTTCTCTCTTATGTCAAACACAAAAAATATTTTGGTAGAAAGTCATTGTTTGGAACAATATGAGGGTGAGAAATCATGGCAGAATTTGTATTTTTGGATGAACACTTGCTTTAAGTAACCTGTGTGAACTGTTCAGACTTTCACCTTTGACACAAATAACAGATATACTCCATTTTCTCTATCTGGATAAAAGCATCTGCTGTAAATATGTAAATATGCTGAACTGCATCTGCACTATTAGTAACATATCAGAGTATTCTATTGCTAATTATGAGCAACTGAAAGAGAAATCGGTCTCAATCTTTGCATTGCTAATGATTGTTTCCAAACAGTTTTCCAAAAGAAAACTATTGCATTTGTTTTCGGTCATTGCAATAAAACTGAAATAAAATAGAAATATTCAACGAAAATCTTAAACTTAAAACTTCTAAAAAAGAAAAGGTACTTCAAAATATGAATAAATACTATAATAGTATATAAATAGTGCTAAAACAACCCTGGTTGCATGTAAATGTAAAACGGAAATATTATGTGAAATTGGAAAAATTAATGAAAGCTAAATAGAAATATTTAAAAATGATAATAAAAATGACAAAAGCACAAAATTTCTAAAACTTCAAGTAAATGAAATAAACACACAAAAATAAAAGATAATTCAAAACATTAATAAATACTCTAATAATAATATAATAATGCAAAAATATAATATGAAAATAGTAAAAATTAGAAGAAAAGCACGCGAGCGAGGCCTCCGAAAGCATGTGAAGCTGCATCGCTGACGGGAACATGTGGAAGCCGTTTCTCTGGGGATCCTCTCTGTTTTCCTCTCTCAGGACTGAATAATCATCGCTGCGTTGAATCTGTCTCCCTCAAGAGGAATAGAGAATGTTAACATTTGTGTTGCGGCTGTGATTGCTAAAGCAGAGGCTCCGCTGACAGAGCCTCCACGTGTTTTCTTTCATTATGTTTCACTGAGTGTGACGCTGAGAACAATCAGGCATGTTCAGAGCGAATCTCATTCTGCTTTTCTCTCTTTCTCTCTTTGTCCCTTTCGTCCAGGTCCGTCTGAGTTGTCTTTATCGGTCAGGTATAATCGACGGCCCACCTGTCCGGACGCCACCGTGGGGGTTCATATTCCCACCCCGCCGCCCTCACGCCACAGGAAGAGCCACAGCCTTGGAAACGCGTCTGTTTTGTCTCTTCATACGTATACACACACACACTTACATAATGTGTTTAGATAAGAAAGTTTAGGGTCAGTATGATTTTTTTTTAAAGAAATTAATACTTTTATTCAGTAAGGATGCATTAAATTGATCAAAAGTGACAGTAAAGACATTTGTTACAAAAGATTTCTATTTTTAAATAAATGCTGTTTCAACTTGATATTCATGAAATCATATTGAAGTATCCCTCAGTTTCAAAATAAATAAATATAATGTATTTAAAGTAATTCACTTAGAAGTACAGAGGCCCAGCTTTCTGGAATATTTAAAAGCATAAATGTAAAGCTTTATTATTATTATTATTATTATTATTATTATTATTATTATTATTATTGCACTTGCATGAATTATTCAATAAAATCCTGATTTTTTTTATTTATTTTTTTTTTAGGTGGGACTATTTTACTACCAATGTTATTTTAGTATCACTGAGATACTATTAAAATAAATTTTAGTTTAGTAATTTTGTTGTTTTTCTTTTTTTTTTTTTTTTTTTTTTTAAATGTTATTTTTATATATAACCTCCATAGTTTTTTAACACCTATAGGCCTCTATATAAACCTCTATTGATGTTTTCCCCCCAATTTTAGTTAGTTTTAGTAGTTATTTTAGTAAATCAAGTTAAGCTAAATTATGAGAAATGTTACATTGGCAGCTAGTTGACATTAACAAAAAAGTTTAATATATTTATATTTTATTTAATTCCACTTAACATTTATTTATTTTAAGCAACAAAGTTGATAATCAGAAATGTGTCTTAAGCAGCAAATCAGCATATTGCAATGATTTCTGAAGGATCATGTGACACTGAAGCCTGCCACTGTAAAACAAAAAAAAATGAATCATGGGTCTTGTAATTTTCATTAAAAAAATGAAGGTGATAATTAAAAATAGTGAGTATATTTCATTAAAGAAATTGTGATTCAGTGTTGTTTAGAAAATATTGAGGACGTTTTACTAATAAAATCAAGAGATGTGTTTTCCTCATTTTTTTAAAGGAAACTTAAGCAGTTTTGAGGCTTGAATTGAGGAACTGATTAAACCAAAAAAATTAAGGAAAGAAGGCTGCCTATTTATTTTACGAGAATTAGCTCAATTTTGCAGTTTTTTTTATTTTAGAGGTGATTGTTAGTTCCCAGCATGCTTTGCATATGGCTGGATATGGAGAGTAAATTTTGAAATGAAATGCTATTTTATGTGTTTTTGAGTGAAGGGAAACATCTATTAATGTTTAATGTTCAGTTATGTTTGACATTTGAAAGAGTTTTTGTTACACTGAAGTCTCCATTGTGCAGAAGAGTAGAGTTTGTGGTTATGGACACTACTCCTATGAGGCATTAAGCCTTGTTCAATGAGCAGTAGCTTTGCTAGTGCAGTACTTTCCAGTATTTCTCAAGTATTTTCCTACTTGAGCTGTTTGCCTGTATAGAGTATTTTAAATAAAATAATAAATAACTCAAACAGGCCTCACTCAAAATCACAGACTTTTGAGAATCAACTTAAAATAAATGAGCACATTTCCCAAATTATATTAAATTCATTGTGTCATAGATTAATTAATTTAGGAGATTTTACATGATTTATTCAGGTAGATTCCATTAAAAAAAAAAAACAAGCCTTAAAAACTACTCAGAAATATTAAGTGTAATATTGTTACCATCATTTTTTTTTAAGCAAATAGCCCATTCCATTTTTTTACAGTGTGGAGAAATGATGCTGAACATTCAGCTTTGATCACAGGAATAAATCACCATTTAACATATGTTCAAATAGAAAACAGTGGTTTTAAATTGTAATAATAATATTACTATTTTTACTGCATTTTTAATCAAACAAATGCAGCCTTGGCGAGCAGAAGAGACTTCTTTCAAAAACATGAAAAAAAATCTTACCAACCCCAAACTTGAACTGTGTAGTGTAGTGTAACTGCATACATTAAAACATTAAATCTGCAGCACTTTTGCATTTAGTTTGTCAAACGTACTTCTCCCTGGAAACTTTCAGTGTTACACAATCTCATGCCTCGTGATGGTTTTCTGACTGTCTCTCACAGTATGATGTGGCATTTCGGTGTGGTGGAGAGTAAAAGTGCGACGTTCCCCATAGAGAAACCACGTCACCTGCTGGACGACAGCTTCCTGGAGTCCCAGAGTCCAGCGAGGAACAACCCACACAGCTCATCCGTCTCCAACGGCATCTCTATAGGTATCAGCACAAGCCTGCACATTGTATTGAAGGAATGTGCCTGCTTTAATGCACCTTAAGCATTTGTGAGATAATGTTAATTACAGCAAAAAATCATTTTAAATCAGTTTAAAATGAAAAAAAAAGTTAAATAATGCACTTGTAAGCAAACAAATCTAACATTAGTCAAGTCAAATATATTTGTATAGTTATTTTCACAATACACATGGTTTCAAAACAGCTTTACAGAAAATCAAGTTGTTTATATATATATATATATATATACACACACACACACACACACACACACACACACACATATCATTTAAGATTGCTTAATATATCCAACTTAATATATAGAGCTGTAAGATGCAGTTTACATTTTTGCAACAATATAAACTGTCACAGACACAGCCAACATTTGCCATATAATGTAAAATCTATAGCTTTACATGAATTTACAACATATATGCATGTAAAGTCAGTCATTTAATATAAATATAAAGAGAATTCAGTAAAACCCTCCTTGAAATTTAATCTGTAAAGTGTCTAAATACTCATATTTGAGGTACAGCAGGACTACTGTTCTAATTTGGATGATCTGGTTATCTGTTTCTGATGTAATTCGTGAGAACACATTTCTGATATCATTGCATGCATTGTGCAAAAGGAACAGAACACCATTATATCGTCATGGCAACAGAGTTGAAAGACTAAATATAACTTTACAAAGAGAAACTCAGTGAGAGAATCTACCACACAGATCCCATGCAAACTCATGCAAGTCTGGTGGCTTCAGTTCTCAATGCTCGACACGGTGTACTTCCGTATTATAAGTGCATTGTTGGATCTGCAGGAAGTCAGAATTATGTTATTAACATTATTCCACAGCTAATTTTGTATTGTACCCAGAATAGGTCTTGTAGCCCCAATAAGGTCTTTTGAGGTCCTTTTGTACCTTCTTGTTTCATTAGCACTGTCAGTGATGAGAGGACGTTTGATTTGCGCTCCGATGGAAACGGTTGTGAGGTTTGTGTGGTTTGTGTTTTCTCAGGCAGCAGTCAGAGTTCGTTCTGTGAGGATCTCTCTCCGGGGCTTGAGAGGTGAGACTCTGTCTGTTTTGTTGTGTTTTTGTGTCTAAACATGCTAATAAAAGATAGATTTTTGATTTCATTTTAAAATAATGTCACATTAGTTATGCATTAACTAACTTAAATGAGCATTACATTGTTAAAGTACTTATTAATACTTGATAACATTAGTTAATGAAAATACAGCTGTTCATTGTTAGTTCTGGCCCATTAAATAATAGTAATAGAAAGAACTTTTGATTTTTAATAATGTATTAGTAAATGCTGACACTAGCATTAACTAAGATACATGCTTTAGAAGTATTTTGATTATTCACTCGTTTGTTCATGTTAACTGAATTGAATTGTACTGTAAAGTGTTACTGTAAAACCTTCATAAGATGAACTGCCATGCAACTCTTTCATACTGTAATTTAAAACTGAGATTTCCAAAATGAAGGACTATTAATTCATTTTTCCTAGCTCAACTGTACTGATTGTTGTTGTTCATTTATCGTTCCCAGTTATAAATGTATATAAATGTTTAACATCTATATATATGTCCATTCCACAGTAAAGCGCACTGATATACGTACAAATAGCAAAACACAGTAACGCAACTACTGAAACAAAAAACATTTTATACGTTTTAAAATAAACATTTTATTCAGTTTTCATTCAATACTGTCAGAAAGAGTCCGTGTATCTTCTCAAAAAATATTTAGGCTTGAATTTAAGATTTATGTATTTGAATTGCATATGAATTTTCATCTGTTCCCATTCAAGTTTTAACATAATTAAACAAATGAATGTGATGCATATTTGTCAGCCATACAACATTAGTTCTGTACTAACAAGCTGAAAGTTTTAAATGCACAATAATCAGGTTTATATATTTATCATCAATAAATACAATGTGCTTCAGTTTCATAAATTTAACTGTGAACACAATTAACAGATGTGTTTGAAGGCTTGTTTCCGCCACTGGATAAAAAACAAAAAAAGTAATTGCAACTTTTTACCTCAAAATTCAGACTTTTTTCTTGCAATTCTGAGATAAAAAAAGTAGAATTTTGAGATATAAACTACCAATTTCAAGAAAAAAAAGTCATAAATGTGAGACAAAATGTCACAATTACCTTTTTATCTTTTATTCCATGGTGGGAAAAAAAAACTGAATTGCACAAATGTAAACTCCGAATCACAAGATATAAACTAGGAATTGTGAGAATAAAGTCCGAAATCATAGTTTATACTTCGCAATTCTGAGTTTGTATCTGACAATTCTGTTTTATTTGTTTGTTTGTTTGTTTGTTTGTTTGTTTTCAAAAATTGAATTTGAAAATTTGAATACATTATTTAAATATAATAAAATAGATGCATATAGTTAAGAAGAATCTAAGCAATGAATTTTAATTTTTTTATTATTATTTTTTTTTTGGGGGGGGGGGGGGGGGGGTTCAGAACTCCCACCTGTTTATGTATGACTGGCAAATATCACATTAAGTTCATTAGTTTGTTTCTGTTAAAACTGTGTTACCCAATTTAGACCATTTAGAGCTCTGTAGTAGTGTGGGTTGAACTCATTGTGGCGACTGTGCAAACAGGGGCCGCATGTACGCGACTCTGGGCCCTAACTGGAGGGTTCCTCTCCGCAGCTCCCCCAGAGGCCGCAGCCATGCCCACAGGTACAAACCCCTGCCTGGGTCAAAGGTCACCTCCTCCATTCCTCTGGGGCATCGGGTTCACCTGTCTTGGCATGCAGCGTCTCCTCTTTAACATTCCAGTTTCCCTCTCTTTTAGTCTGAAGACTGTCATGTCTGTCATCTGTTCTCTCTTTATCCAGCTGTCAGATTATCATCATCTCAGGATGGTTATAGAACTGTATTTATCCACCTTATTTTTCTACGCGGAAGTAAGCCGCTTTCTGTGAATGTGTGAGACTTCCGGTTCATTAGCCGCTGTGGGGAAATAACGAGAAGAATAACAGCGTGCGGTAAACAGTAAAACTGTTTGCTCTACAAAACAGTGTGTTCATAGTTAAGATAATACATTACAATAGCATGGTAAGACACACCAGTTTGCAATATCAAGCAGCAAAACGAGCTGTTTTGTACAGCTAAAAATAGCTGGATGCAAATGACACCGGAAGCCAGACACATTCATGTTACAAATGGCTGCGACCGCGCTTACGGGAAAAATAAGGTGGATAGAAGAGAAAAGCTCTGGTCCAAAACCTAACCTGTGGACTCGTGGTCCACTGTCCTGTCCTGTCTACCTAGACAGCTTCCTTCTGATGCTGCATCCTAACTAGTGTGACACTGTACATGGACAGCACTCAGATAGAGCTCCTCACATTTACAGTCACATTCAGTCATTCAGCAGAGGGGGTTTCAAACTGGGCTCTGCAGCAAAGTTTAATCAGAAACAGCATACAAAATGTAAAAAAATAATTTAAAAAACATTAAATAAAGAAACTATTTAAAATCAATAGTAAACAAATAATAAATAAATACATAAATTACATTCAAAATAATTAAACTAGCAAGTTATAAATAAATAATAAAAATAAATAAACAATAACAAGTGAAAATAAATAAAAAATAGATTAAAATATATAAATGAATTGGATTAAAGTGCATAATAATAATAATAATAATAATAATAATAATTAGGTTAAAATAAAGAAATAATAAAGAGTAGATTACATAAGGGC
>CM071942.1:41985000-42022500 GCA_036784905.1 Acrossocheilus fasciatus
CACACACACACACACACACACACAGACAGACAGACACACACACACACAGACAGACAGACAGACACACACACACACACACAGACAGACAGACACACACACACACACACACACACACACACATAGACAGACACACACACACACACACACACAGACAGACAGACACACACACACACACACACACACACACACACACACACACAGTCTGCAGTGCAGGAGATGCTGGACGTGTTCTCCAGCGCAGGAGCATCAGTGGAGCTGAACCGCTCTAGATTACACATTGAGCCCGGCGCTCAGAGAGGAATTGAAGCCTGCCGGTCTTCAGCGTCAAACACGCTCAGGTGCAGCGTTCTCCTCTTTCATCTCCGCCTTTCATTTCATCCATCTGCGCTCGTTCGGCTGGCCTCTCTTTCTCAGTCCCTCATATCTCGCTCTCATCTGTTGCTCTTGGCGCGTTTTTGCAGGTAAAAGCCTTTGTGATTTATCAGCCGTCATCTCTTATCGCCGTCTCGTATGTGCGAGGTCTTTCTGTTTATTTTTCTTTGCTGTCAGCAGGCTTTTATTTCCCCTCACATTCAGCCTTCACAATGAAGCCCACAACAAGGTTTCAGGAAAAACACAGTCCAGTAACAAAACTGAAACCTTAAATTTATTACTTGAAGAAAAAAAAAATGGCTGAAATAAAATAAAATATATAAAATAAGTTTTTATTTTATTTTGAGCAAGTTACCCATTCAAAACTACTTGTTTTTGTTTAGTTTAAATTGAAGTACCAAAATAACTAAAACATATTTAAAAAGAAAAGTAAAAGTAAATATAAAAATTTAATCAAAATAAGTTTAATATATATATATATATATATATATATATATATATATATATATATATATATATATATAGGCCAAATTTATTAAACAAGAAACATAAAGTATATGGGATAAAAAGAATACACACATACAGTATATATGTGTGTGTATAGGCCTTTTTTAACAACAAAATTGCAGAAATTAAACACAAAATTGAACTTAAAAGAAGTTAAAGGGTTTTTTGTTTTATTAATTTTATTTTTAGATAGTTGCCAAGGCAAAAATTCTCATTTTTGATTAAAGGTAAAGTACCAAAATAACTGAAACTTTAAACTTATTAAAAAATGAATACAATGATGAAAACACACAGCAGAATTACTAAAAATCTGGGGGGAAATGAAAAACTATTACAGTATATCAGATATAATGTAACAATCAGATATAGTGACAGAGCAATGCCACAATTTGGTTAATTAACATAACATGTAATTGAGCAGAATGTAGAGTCTGAATGATCTGTTTTCTAATATTAGTTTGACTGTTTTGAGTCTTTTTAGTTTTTAAATCAGATTAATCATAATATGAATCTGTTTTCACGCTGATGTGAAACTGATTTATTTATTGGATATGGTTCATCTGCTCTTTTGCTTTGTGTCAGTCAAAGTATTTAATTGCAAATGGGAATCCGTTTTGTAGCTATTTCTGACAGCAGTAACAACAGGAGATGTTAATGTGCCAGACTGATTTTTATTAAACTGGAGATGCATGTTTTGTGTGTGCTGATATATGTCAGTCAGGTTAAGTCACCCATTTCCGAGTATTTTAAAATGATTAGCATCAGCCGTTTAGATTAGATTGGATTCATCTTTATTGTCACTGCACAGAGACCATGATTTAAATATAACTGATGGTGAAGGTGCAAGTGGTCCAGACGGTAAGAAAGCAGTCAGTGCAAATGAAATTATAGATAAAGTGCAGAAAATGAGGTTTTGGGATATTATAGGACTTTGCAGTATGAAATAGTGTAGACTAGAATATGGGCATTTTGTGTCAGATTTTATACAAAAAGGCAAGATTGATAAGTACACTACTGTTCGTAAGGCAGGATGTATTTTGAAATGAACACAGTAAAGCCATTTATAATGATATAAAAGATTTCCATTTCAAATAAATCCAGTTCTTTCTTCCAGAAAAATATTGGGCGATACAACGGTGTTCAACATTGATAATAATCAGAAATGTTTCTCGAGCAGAAAATCAGTATATTAGAATGATTTCTGAAGATCATGTGACACTGAAGACTGGAGAAATGATGCTGAAAATACAGCTTTGAATCGCAGGAATAAATGACATTGTACTATGTATTCAAGTAGAAAACAGTTCTTTGAAATTGTAAAAATATTTCACAATTTTACTCTTTCTACTGTATTTTTCGTCATATAAATGCAGCCTTAATGAGCAGAAGAGACCTGCTGAGCCCGAACTGTTGGACAGTAGTGTAAATGTGAGGAACAACAAAATTAAGATGCTTTTAAACATTGAAATCTCTTCAATAACTGCGTCACTGTTTAATGCATCTTTGTCTTTTGATCTGGAGATTTGCTAATAACAGAGACGCAGGGCTTGTTTGCATGATTCAGATGATAAACGGAGCAATATAAACAGACGTGGTGTCGTAACATGAACCTTCCGATTATAAACAACCATTGACATCCACACGGACCGGAGCGCAGGAAGTCGCTGTTATAGTGTTTATCGTTCACGAGCTCTGTCCTGAAATAGTCCTCTGAGCGATGACTTCGGCCTCTGACCTGCTTCCTTTGATCCGACGGCTTTCCAGTGCAGGGAATCATGGGAAATGATATGGGAGAGCACACGTGATTTCTCTGTTCTAGATGCTGGAGACAGATATACTGTTACATTTATTAGTTTGTCGAATGTTGTTTTATGTAATGTTATCAAAGGGCTGGTTTTAATTAAAGAGGCGTGGGATTGGTTGGAGTCGACTAATAAAGCTCTGCGTGTCAGTTTTAGATGTTTGCTTTGTGCTGTTGACTTTTTACGATTAAATGTACGTTTATGTTGTGCGAGGACGTTTATGGACTTTTCTGAGCTGATAACGCTCCGAGTTCAGCGTTAAAACCCTCGCCTGTCCACACACACACACACACACACACACACAAACAATGTCGCAGGTCTGTATCTAAGGAACTGTGAGCTTTAGAGTCAAAAGTCCAAATACACACATGCTTGTTTTCTCTGGAATTGTTTTCATTTGTTGCTTTCAAACAGATGGTTCAGATCCACCTTAAATTGGGATTATTTTGTGAATTATATCCATTTTATATTATATATCTGTTCCATATTTTCAGCTGCAGTGTGATCATAGCAAGTCATGGCAATGCATGTTTTTCCATTACTTTAACCTATTTCAACTTCATGTTTATGTTGTTTGGTTATAAGCCAAGCCGGTTTGATTGTATATAAAGACTTAAGTTCAGTTGCTGCCTGAAGTTTTTAAGTTGAAGTTTGTGGAATTGTTTTGCAAAAAGGCAAGGTCAATAGTTTGGGGTCATTAATACTTTTATTACTTTTATCAAGAACGCATTTAATTTATCAAAAGTGAAGGTTTCTATTTCAAATAAATGCTGAACTTTCTATTAATCAAAGAATCCTGAAAAAATAAACATTTATCACAGTTTGCACAAAAATACAGCTTTTTATAACAATGATAATGATCAGAATTGTTTTTTTTTATACAGGGTTTAATCAAGTTAGATATTAAGAATGTGATCAGGATATAAAAATATTTTGTTAGATTTTCACATTTATATAAGGCATGTTTTCAGAATAGTTTACGCAAACCATTAATATCCAGTTCTGTTGGCCAAAGCAATTTTCTGTATTATGATTTGTATTTTTGCTTTTTCTTGAATTGTTTTGTGATTAATAGTTTTAATATTTAATTCTGCTGAGAAGTCTTTAATATTGTATTTAATCATGTTTCTATCATAAAACAAAGTACACAAATGCCAAAAATGCATTTTTACGTAACTTGATCAAATTATTGTCAGAACTCAATTAAATATGTGCATTTTGCATTTGTCGAGCACTAGAGTGAGACAACATGCCCCACTGTAGGATAAGAAAAGTTGGAAATACTCCCAAAGCTTTTCTATAGCAGATATTTTGTGTCTCTACAGGGACAGACTCATTTCACATGGAAAGAAATTATAATAGTGCTCATTTACATATAAATGTCTTACAGTAACACAACTATTTAGTAACTGAAATAAAAAAAAAACTTTAACTAAAATTTAAAATGAAAACTGAAAATACAAAAATAAAAAATGAATTTTAAAATATGAATAAAATATGTGATATGTGTATGATTGCTGTGGGCTCTTTGGCGGACAGGTGACTGTGACTCTCTCGGTCCTCAGGTAATCAGACACTCGATCTGATGCATCTCTAACATCTCTAACTCATCATACACATGCGGATATGAGCGCTGGAAAATGCACCGCCAGCATGTTGTGCACCCTTAATGTTGCATTTGTGATGGAAACGAAAAAGTGTCAAGAGTGTGATAGAATTTCATTCAAATGTTGTGTCAAGATGAAATTGCAAATGTGTGTTTGCATATTTGCATAATGTGCGTTTTGGACACATTAGTTTCGTGCGTTTTGAGTTTCGTTGTGAATTTAGTGTTTTTTATCTCTGTTTTTGTTATTGTTACTTTTATTGTATTGTTTTGTTTGATATTTACTAGGTGTTTGCATTGGTTTGATTTCATTTAAATCATAGTTTTAAAATTCTTTAGAATTAGCACACACAATTCTATTTTCAAAATGTATATATTCAGTTCATGTAGAATTAGCACTAATAATTCTGTTTTCAAAATGCATGTATTCAGTTAATGTGGAATTAACACTCCCCCCCCCTTTTTAAATTGTTTATATTTCAATTCTGTAGAACTGGCATAGATAATCATGTTTTCAAAATGTTTATTCAATGCATGTGAAATTAGCATAATCAGTTTTTTACCGTGTATATATTCAAATTATCTAGAGTTGGCATAAACAGTCCCATTTTTAAAATGTATGTATTCAATTCATGTAGAATTAGCACTAATAATTCTGTTTTCAAAATGCATATATTCAGTTAATGTGGAATTAACTCTTTTTTTTTTTCCTTTTTAAATTGTGTATATTTCAATTCTGTAGAACATATTTTCAAAATGTGTTTATTCAATTCATGTGAAATTAGAATAATCAGTTTTTTACCGTGTATATATTCAAATTATCTAGAGTTGGCATAAACAGTCCCATTTTTAAAATGTATGTATTCAATTCATGTAGAATTAGCACTAATAATTCTGTTTTCAAAATGCATATATTCAGTTAATGTGGAATTAACTCTTTTTTTTTTTCCTTTTTAAATTGTGTATATTTCAATTCTGTAGAACATATTTTCAAAATGTGTTTATTCAATTCATGTGAAATTAGAATAATCAGTTTTTTACCGTGTATATATTCAAATTATCTAGAGTTGGCATAAACGATCCCATTTTCAAAATCTATGTAGAATTGGCATAATCCTATTTTCGAAATGTATATATTTAAATTCTGTAGAATTAGCATAAAGCAACATGCAGTTAGTTGGAAATGTATGGTTTAATAAATTGATTGGATGATAAATATACATTTCCATAAATCTCATTCTAGTTTAATTTATGTATGACTCACAAATATGCATCAGATTTAGTTTTTTAGTTGTGTTTGAATGGTGTAGTCTGAAAATGATATATGCCGTTAAAATACATAAATATAATAAATTTTAGGCCTAAACATTTTTCCTTCTGTTTTGTTTCACACTTGTTGTGCAGCTGTAGTTTCTGCTGTAAGAGCCGTTGTGTGTGTGTGTGTGTGTGTGTGTGTGTGTGTGAGAGAGAGATATGGATCATGCAGATGAAGTTTCATATGTGGCATCCTCACAGTGGCAGCTGGGATAGCGATCTGCTTTGATGTGTGTGAGATGTGGAAAGCACCCTGCTCTACTTCCTCTTTCTCCTCTGATGTTGGGGCTTCACTTTTACATTCCTCAAGACACTCTGTGTTTTTTCCATGGGGTTCCAGCAGAACTATGTCAACTATTTCTGTGCATGTAGTAATATCCGGAGAGCATCTTCTGTAATTAGTTTTGTAAAGCGACAGAAGGCAGGATTTTACTGCTCATTTCAAGTGTGCAGCAGGTGCTTTCATCCAGCGAGACGTCCCATAGACTTGTTTACTAGAATCACTCCACTCTAAAGTCAAACTTTTGGGTTTGGTAAGTCTCTTCTGCTCACCGAGGTGCGTTTATTTGATCAAAAAATACAGTAAAATAGTGAAATATTATTACAATTTCAAATAAGTGCTTTTTATGTGAATGTTAAAATGTAATTTATTCCTATGATGCGCAGCTGTATTTTCAGCATCATTACTCCAGTCTTCAGTGTCACATGATCTTCAGAAATTATTCTAATATACTGATTTGCTGCTCAAGAAACATTTCTGATTATTATCAATGTTGAAAACAGTTGTACTGCCCAATATTTTATTTTTCCTGATTCTTTGAATAGAAAGTTCAAAAGAAGAGCATTTATTTGGAATGCAAATCATTTGTATCATTATAAATGTTTTTACTGTTAGTTTTGATCAATTTAATGCGTCCTTGCTGAATAAAAGTATTAATTTCTTTCAAAACAATGATCTTGCTGAGTTTTTGAACAGCAGCATATATATATATATATATGTATATGTATATGTGTTTTTACTGTTAGTTTTGATCAATTTAATGCGTCATATATATATATATATATATATATATATATAATATATATAATATTAAGTGTAGTTTATGAACTAGTCCCTCTTTTGAGCGATCTTGTGCCTGGAGGTCAGAAACAGACGCGCTGACTGAGCCGGTTGGAGGAGGATGTGTGTTAGACGGCGTGTTTGATTCCCAGAGGCGTTGCATGCTGGGACAGAGGCTCCTCTCGTCTCCTCTGATCTCTCTCTCTCTGTCCCCTGTGGTCATGGATCTGTTTTAGGACCGGCTCTGGTTTGTGTCTGTCTGTCCCTCACAAATCAAAGACGTTTCATCTGCTTTACCAAACTAACAAAATATAATTCAACAACCAATTGGCGTAGAAACATAGTGATCTCATTAAGATGCTTTATGTGCAGTTGGAATGTTTATATACAACTCCAGCTTTTATTTGAGCGATTATATCTCAATGGATTTGGATTCCTTTGTTAATTTGAACATTTAATATTACAGTAATCTACCATCTGACAGTTTACAGCTTTGGTTGGCTGATAAACCTCTAAACGAGAGCTTGTGATTCTGAGCTCAGTCCTGGTCGTTGCTAAAGCGCTGTAGATGGTTGTTAAGGTGTTGATATGCAGTTGCTCGGGTGTTTTAGCAGGTTTCTAGGGTGTTCAGCTCTAAACTTCCTTTCATCCAAACGTCTGTCTTTCTTTCTTTCTTTCCTTCCTTCCCTCCCTTCTAAATCTCCTTCTCTTTTTCCCCCTTTTCAAAGTTTCCTTCCTCCTTTCCTTCATGTGAAAACAACTGTATATATGAAGCAGTCTTCCTTTCTTCAAAACTTCCTTTCCTTCAAACATATTTAGTTCGTTCTACCATACTTCCAAACTTCTTCCTAACTTTCCAAACCTTTCATTCTTTCTTTTTCTTCCAGACTTCCTTTTTCCTTTCTTCCATCCTTCCAAACTTCTTTTTTCCTTTCTTCTTTTCCATCCTTCCATTCTTCCATCTTTCCAAACTTGCTTTTTCCTTTCTTCCCTACCTCTAAACTTCCTTTTTCCTTTCTTCTTTTCCATCCTTCCATTCTTCCATCTTTCCAAACTTCCTTTTTCCTTTCTTCCCTCCTTCCAAACTTCCTTTTTCCTTTCTTCTTTTCCATCCTTCCATTCTTCCATCTTTCCAAACTTGCTTTTTCCTTTCTTCCCTCCTTCCAAACTTCCTTTTTCCTTTCTTCCCTCCTTCCAAACTTCCTTTTTCCTAACTTCCTTTTTCCTTTCTTCTTTTCCATCCTTCCATCTTTCCAAACTTCCTTTTTGCTTTCTTCCCTACTTCTAAACTTCCTTTTTGCTTTCTTCCCTCCTTCCAAACTTCCTTTTTCCTTTCTTCTTTTCCATCCTTCCATCTTTACAAACTTCCTTTTTTCTTTCTTCCCTACTTCTAAACTTCCTTTTTCCTTTCTTCCATCCTTCCAAACTTCCTTTTTCCTTTCTTCTTTTCCATCCTTCCATCTTTACAAACTTGCTTTTTGCTTTCTTCCCTACTTCTAAACTTCCTTTTTGCTTTCTTCCCTACTTCTAAACTTCCTTTTTGCTTTCTTCCCTACTTCTAAACTTCCTTTTTCCTTTCTTCCCTCCTTCCAAACTTCCTTTTTCCTTTCTTCTTTTCCATCCTTCCATCTTTACAAACTTCCTTTTTCCTTTCTTCCCTACTTCTAAACTTCCTTTTTCCTTTCTTCCATCCTTCCAAACTTCCTTTTTCCTTTCTTCTTTTCCATCCTTCCATCTTTACAAACTTGCTTTTTCCTTTCTTCCCTACTTCTAAACTTCCTTTTTCCTTTCTTCCCTCCTTCCAAACTTCCTTTTTCCTTTCTTCCCTCCTTCCAAACTTCCTTTTTCCTTTCTTCTTTTCCATCCTTCCATCTTTCCAAACTTTTTTTTTCCTTTCTTCCCTACTTCTAAACTTCCTTCTTCCTGCTAACTTTTCTTTTTCTTTCTTTCTTTCTTTCTTTCTTTCTTTCTTTCTTTCTTTCTTTCTTTCTTTCTTTCTTTCTTTCTTTCTTTCTTTCTTTCTTTCTTTCTTTCTTTCTTTCTTTCTTTCTTTCTTTCTTTCTTTCTTTCTTTCTTTCTTTCTTTTTCTTCAAAACATAATTTTCCTTCCTTCCATCCAAACGTCCTTTTTTTCCTTTCTTCCTTCCGAAAACAAACTTCTTGATATTGAACTGAATCAGAAGCTTGTGAATCGATTCATGAAATGAATGAATCGGTTGCTAAGGTGTTTTATCAGGTTGTTAGGGTCTTCTGTACAGTTTCTGGGTGTTTTCTCAGTGATGATGGGGTGTTTTAATTGCGTTAGGCCTCATTGATTACTGTCAGGTCTTGTCGACTTCCTTCAGCAGTCCGTCACATTATCCATGTTCTCCAGAGCTGCTTCCTCGTCTTCGGTCAGACCAGACGCTGAGTCACTGCTTGCGTGGGCTGAAGGGGTGTGGAGTAAACCCACTTAATCAGCTTGACTGTCAAGACCGCACACGCTGTCCTGAGCGACGCTCACAGCTGAAGGAATGAAGGACTCTCACCTGAGGGTCTTTACTGACTCACACATTAACACGGGACTAGTCTCTCTCAGCACCCCTGACTAACACTCTCACAGGTTAACTAGATTAACCAGTCTCTCTCATTCAAGCTGATCACTAGTTAAAGCCATTTACTTGCAGTCCTTCTTTCATGTTGTTTCTGTTGTTCTTTTGTTTGTTTTTGTCTTTTTCTGCCTTATTTTTTTTGGCCTTTCATTTACTTAATTTATTAGTGCTTTTCTTACTTTAATAGTGTGTTTTTTTTTGTTTGTTTGTTTTTCTTTATATTTATTTTCTTATATTCTTTCACTTTTTGTTCATTCTTTTTTCT
Source organism: Acrossocheilus fasciatus (assembly GCA_036784905.1). Taxonomy (NCBI): domain Eukaryota; kingdom Metazoa; phylum Chordata; class Actinopteri; order Cypriniformes; family Cyprinidae; genus Acrossocheilus; species Acrossocheilus fasciatus. Next base: position 41,994,518 of record CM071942.1, read on the forward strand.
GCCTATTGTTAATTTGATCTTTACTTAATTTATTATTCGTTTATTAGTGCTTTCTTTTCTTTTCTTCCTTTCTTCCTTCCTTCCTTTCAAATGTTTGGTATCAGAGAGAATTTTAAATGTTTTTGAAAGAAACTGTTTTCTATGTGAATATCTGTTAAACTGTAATTTATTTCTGTGATCAAATCTGGATTTTCAGCATCATTTTTCCAGTCTTCAGCATCACATGATCTTCAGAAATCATTCTAATATGCTGATTTGCTGCTCAACAAACATCTCTGATTATTATCAATGTTGACAGCAGTTGTGCTGCACAATATTTTTGTGGAAACCATGATCCATTTTTTTCAAGATTGATTAGAAAGTTCAATAGAACAGCATTTATTTGAAATATAAATATTTTGTAGCATTTTTTTGTGTTACACTTTTGATCAATTTAATGCATCTTTCCTGATTAAAGGTATTAATATTTTTTCAAACAGTATAAATCTTACCTACCCAGGGACGATTCTAGGATTTTCATTTTAGGGGGGCTCAGCCCCCAACGAGGGTATAATAATAAAAAATAAATATTTATAAAATCATTGATTGAAAATTTGTACAAACAAATTGTAGAACCGTTCTACATAAATTCAATTCAAACAATAAAAATGATTTTTTTTAAATGAATACAAAACACACACAATGTTTCAATCTCTGTCAATCACTCTGATATGCAATTAAAATGAGTGCACTGACTGAGTGCTGTCGGTCACTGTCTTTAAACATTTCTATGCATAACTGTATGGTAGTTAATGCCACATGCACTGTAATATTATGTTCTATATTGAAAGATAAATTTTCAAATGAAAATAGCAATAACGTGATCATTTTATAAAGTATGCGTTCATATGTGTTAAGGGCTTTCGCTGAAGGAAACAGTGGTGTGATGAGTGGTGACTGCAGCGAAAACTTTACAGTAGATTGGAAACCGACTGCTCTTCCATGACTTTTGTAAACTGTATTTATGAAAAAGAACTGCATAGATGTAGATATTATAACAATCTATCGATAAACACACACCTTGTCCTCTCGTCTGCACCACCGCAGTCTGTGGATTGAAGAACGCGCAAAAAGATGGGGAAGAGCCGAAGTCTGCTGCCGTTTTCATTTGAACTTTAAAGGGAAAGAATCGCAAGATTTTTAGGGGGGCTGAGCAGAAATTTAGGGGTGCTAAAGTCCCCCTAAAAATGGCCTAGCGACGCCCATGTACCTACCCCAAACTTTTGAACTGGAATGTAATTTCTTGTTTTTTGTTTTTTTTTCTAGTTTATGAAGATGTTTTTCTTCTCTTTTTTCCTTTATTCTCAGATGAGTGTAGTCGTGGCCAAACGCATTACACTGAAAATGCGATCAGAGCAGCACGTCTCGTGTGACGAGAGTTTATTCTGTCTGCGTAAACTGTTGCATGTTGGTTTATGGACAGTAATGCCGCAGGGAGCGCTTCTGTATGTTTTCATAACCTTTTGAATAACATGAGTTTCTGGCACCTCTGCTGCTAAACTCTGTCCAGTTGCCAAAATACACACACTCTCACACACACACACACACATATGCAGATGCACACACAACATTTCTCATCGCCTGTAGTCAATCTGGAAAAAGTCATGTGCTGCCAGTCGGATGCATGCACAGCATTAATGTCATTCAATCAGAACTGAGTCTATTTATGTTTCTGCTGTTAGTGTGATCAACTCATCCATGCGCAAAATATCAAAAATGTGTTATCTTTGCCTGTAGTGTGCAATTTGTACTCTTGTTCTGTTGTTGTTGTTAACAGGCAGGACCTTTAAAGTCTTGAAATATCTTTTCAATTCAGTTTTCTTTCCAAATGGAAAAAAAAACCCCGTCTTGAAATATAATTTTAAGAGGTTTTGAATTTGCGGACAGAGAAGCAGGAATCACAGGCAAACGTGATTATAAAACTTCAGAAAGCCATGATTTAAATAAATGTGAGTGCTGCGTGTTTAAGGTCAAAATTTGGCACTTTTGCGTGTTTTACTGGGTCACAAGTTTCAGAGCAGTTCGTAATCCATGATTACCGCATATTTGTGCCGAACGATTGCTTATGATCTACTGTGGTTAAATTATGGCAATGTTTATGGTGTTTATATTGTAATATGTTGTAAAGTGAGTATTTTATCTCCCTAATCTGTTTGAGCAGCTAGAAGACCTGAAGCATAGACATTTCAAAGTAAGAGTCCTTGTGCATTTTGCTCTTTCTTATAATTGAAAGTCCTGAATTACACACAGAATCTTTTCTGGTTATTATTGGTATTTTAGTGACAATATATATTTTTTTTCTAATAATGGGTTATTATAGTCAACTAAAACTACAACCATAAATCTAAAACTATAACCACCTTTTTTACTATAAATATAATAAACGTTAACTGAAATAAATGATTAATTATATAATAAATTATTAAATATATTAAATAAAAATAAATTATTAAATATATTATTATTAATATATTTCATTTTCTCATTTTTGAGTTTAACTTGAAGTACTAAAATAACTACATCTAAATGAACTAAAGCTAATAAATAAAAATGTATACAACATTTATATAGGCATATTTTAAGATTTTTATCTTTAAAATAAAATCACATTCAAAATATTAACAAGCTATCAGTGATACCACTGTCAGTATCAGCAAAATCCATTTATTGATCAACTAATTTTTACGTATTGATATAATACATCTTAGTACAGTTTTTTTTATGAGCGCCAGCCTATTTAAATAAGAGAATCAAGATGCATGATTTATTTTGCAATCGTATGGGTTTGTTTGTACTGTATTTTATAGATGCAGGTTTTCATTTTTAAATTTTTTTTTAAAGTCTGCAGAAACCCTGTCAGTCGGTCTGTTTAATTTTAATATTGCTTTTTGATGTTTTAAGTATTTCCTGTGTGTGCCTGTATTTTGCCTGTTCATGCATCAGTAGTCGGTCATTGTAACAGAGTAATAGGTCATAGGGTCAAATCCCATGAGTGCCTTGTGATCTTAACCTCAGCGTGAGGCACTTAACCCTTAGTTAACCTCGTCTAATAAATCTCCTGTGATCAAGTCAAGCATGCCTCTGTCAGCAGCTCTTCTGCAGCGTGCGCTGGTTTTATCCACCGCTTGATGAACGCACACTGTTCAGATGATCTGATGCTGAACCGCACACCGGTGTGTGACCGGCCTGCATTAATCTGATTTACAGTGCTCTCATGGCAAGCTGTCTTTTGTTTTGATAAGCTTCTTAATATGTTAATTGATTTAATCTGTAACTAATTCCTTCTTTATGTAACTTGATGTATTTAGATAAGATACTTGTGGTTAATATGGTTTTAGTAATTTTGTTGTGCTTTTGTCATTTTTAGTAGTTGTTTGTGTCTGTATAGTTTGTATTAATTTATTTCAGTTTTAGTTATTTTTGTACATCAAAATATCTATAGTACATATGAATATTACATATTTTAACATGGTACAAATGTTTTTTGTGTTTTTTTTTTTTTTAAATGTCTATTTATTTTTCATCATTTTTTCAGTTTAGTACATGAAATATTTAGTACATAAAATAACATTTTAACATACAGTGCCCTCCAAAAGTATTGGAACGGTAAAGACAAAATTGCTCTGTTGGCTGTGGAGTCAAGACATTTACAAATATGATTTAAGAGATAAATATGAGACACAACTACAGAATGTCACATTTTATTACTGGGTGATTCAACACACAGATGTTTTACCAGCTCAGAAGTTCAGCACTTTTAGAGTTCATCGCTGTATCTGATGTGAGATAAGTATTGGATCAGTTGCCTCGCAGGTCTTTCTGAGTGATCAGCTGTGTCCTGTTGCACTAATTCTTCAGATATTAAAAGCAGGGAATGTGTCGTATCAGTTATATCCATTACTTCTGTATTCTGAATCGTGCATTCGATGATGACGCACACAAACCATGATGAAGACGAGGGAGCTGACTTTGAGAGAAAAGCAAGCAATTTGGATGCTAAAAGAAAAGAGGAAGTCAATTAGAGCTCCAGCAAAAACAAAGGGCATGAAGCGGCACCAGCAACCAACAGCTACCTGATCAGCTGAGAGAACAACAGTAGTTGATGACAGACAAATCATAAAAGCTGTGGAAATGATTCCTAAAAGACGTGTCTTACATATGCTCACATCAATGTGTGGGATGAACTCTAAAAGTGCTGTTCTTTTTATTTGGTAAAACATGTATGTGTTGAAACAGCTAATAATAAAATGTGACATTCTGTAGTTTCATGTATCATATATGTATCATATTTGCAAATGTCTTGATTCCACAGGCAACAGAACAATTTTTTCTTTACTGTTGCAATACTTTTGGAGGGCACTGTAGTACACATTCAGTTAAAGTTTGAGTAATTTTGTTTTGTACTTTTGTCATTTTTAGATATTTCACCCAATGTCACAAGATATTTATTTTGACTCAAGGTATTTAATTTTCATAAAATGTATGTGCACCGTTTAGTTAATTTCTCTTTGAGTCATTCCTACTGTGTGCTTGTGAAATATTATGCATGATTGAGAGATGCTGTCTGTTCGTTCCCATGAGGAGAGTACAATACAAGCTTTTGTTGGGCAGAAATTGAGTTATACATAATATACATGCATATGATGCAGATGATGCAGGTGATTGGTGGAGAGGTCATTTCAGAGGCGGAATTAGTTATTTTTAAGACAAATACGTTCATTTATAATAACGTGAAATGATGAATCGATCACAGTAATAACAGGAACATGAATGTAAACCAGGTCTAAGGTGATTTCATGTTGACTAAGATTTTCATAAGTTGCTGTCTGTCGCTAATGGAGAGTTAACAGTGTGTGTGTGTGTGTGTGTGTGTGTGTGTGTGTGTGTGTGTGTGTGTGTGTGTGTGTGTGTGTGTGTGTGTGTGTGTGTGTGTAGATCAGGGTTTAGTAGGCCACCCATGTGGCAGTGTGGCTTTTTTTTTTTTTTACCAAATATACGCTCCGTTTGACTGCCAGCGTTTCACCTCTGAACTGATTTATTGCGTTGACTGTGAAGTTTTACTGATCTGAGAGATTTCCCTCTTTCATTCTCTCTAGCCGCTGGTTCAGGTGTGTGTGTGTGTGTGTGTGTGTGTGTGTGTGTGTGTGTGTGTGATCTGTAGTTGTGTCCTGGCATGCCTACAAAGGCTCAGACATTGAAACGGAGCTGGGATTTTTTTTTTTTTTTTTTGTGACCCACCACCAAAAACACCCCGGATCCATAAAGTGGGGATGTTTTTCCAAACGCGTCTGCTCTCGGCGGCTTCCTCGTCCATCTGATACAAGTGTGTTCAGAGTCATTGGTGTTTTAGGTCAAAAGTGTGACACAAAATTAATCATGTGCAAAAATCACGCATGCAGGTGAATCTCGTGAAGATTAATGAGTGGCTCATATTTCACCTCATATTAAAGTAGGAAAAAAAGGAAATGTTTGCATAAAGGTTATAACTATTACTTTTTTTTTTATGTCATTGTGATATTTTCTTGTCCATTAAGCTCACTTGTTCTCTAACTGCCTAATCGCATTACAGTAGTGCAGAAAGAAGAAAAAAAACACATTACTTTAATACAATAATGAAAATCATCCAGTCTTTATTTATTTTATTCATTTAACATAAATGTTAAATCACCAGAAATTCTGCAATTTTTTTTTTCAAATTCAGCCTATTTATTTCTTCCTTTTTTTTTGTTTGTTTAATCTACTTAATACTTTTTAAACGTATACTAATTTTATATAAATTTTACATTTAAAAGATTTGATAATTTATGCATTTATATTACTTTAACACACTAATGAAAATCATCCTGTGTAGACTTTAATTTAATTTATGCCTTTTTCATTTACATATTTATACCTCATAAAATAATATAAATTTGATATGCAATAATATATATTATAAAAAATAAAATGATCAAAATTATAATGCACTTCTTTATTGATGCATTTATTATAATTTTAATAAAAATTAAGATTTTCATACATTTTTATTATTTTAAATAAACATTGTCTAAAACAAACTATATATCTTTATTTTTGTTTATTCCTTTTTTATAAATTCTTATAACTTTAAAACTAAAATGTGTAAACTTATAAATCATAAAATTCTTATTACTTTAATACTGTAGTGAAAATCATCCTGTCTATTTATTTATTATTTGTTATTCCTTCCTTCCTTTCTTTCTTTATTTCCTTTTTTTTTTTTTTTGGGTGGGGGGGGACATGACCTGGCTGTTTGGAGCTATCTTTCAGGTGATTCACCTGCACACACACACAATCAGGCTTTGTCTCGGTCTCTTGGTAAATCCCATTGTCCACAGACACAATCGGTCTTGCAGCCGTGGCGTCTCTGTCGTCTGTCCCCTCAGGACAGGAGAAGTGCTGCCCGTGGAGGAAGTGATGCACGCCTCTGATTTCAGATCAGCGCAGGTCGGAGGTCAGAGGTCAGAGTCACTGGACCCCGTGTCTCTGGTGCTGGTGCTTTAATGAGGTTTGCTTTTGCCTGAGTCAGGTTTGACGCTCTGGTTGGCGGCGGTTCAGCTGCGGGACGGGGCGTTTTCCACCAGCGTGTTTTGAAAATGAAACTCGAAGCCTGTAGCTGTTCCTCCCGACCGCCTCGCTCTCATCCCTTTGATCTGCTTTCAGCCGCAGAATGGAAAAGAAAAGATGCTGAGACACCGAGCCTGGTTCTGGAGGAGCGATTACACACACGGTTTCTCCCGGAGACGCGTGCGGTTCTTCAGTCGTGCTGCCGTTGGCTCGAGCGGCAGGCTGTTCCTCCAGTAGTACTGCGGTTTCTTCAAACACGCTGCTAGTGGAAAGAGCTCAGAGCGAGTCGCACGTGATCCACAGCAACCAAAACATCAGGCATCTAGGCTTTAAATGGTCAAACTGAATTGATCAATTGTTGATCTCTTGTGACGTTCCAAACAATTACGATATATATAAAAAAAAAAAAAGTGCATTAATTCTGTTATTGTCCCCCATGCTCAATATCTTCAGTGGTGAAAATGATCCTGTGTCGTTTATTTAGTTTGTAATTATTTAATTTTAATTTAATTTAGTTTAATCAATTTTTTATCTTTTTGTTTGTTGCTATTTGTAATTATTTTATTTATCTTTTTGTCCTTATTTATTTTCTGTTTATTTCTTTTAGTTGTCTATTAATTTATTAATTTGTCATTTTATTTATTGTCCTTATTTTATTTTCCTTACTTTATTTGACTGTCTTTTTTTTTTTTTTGTCTATGAATTTCTTTATTTAGTTGTCTATTAATGTACTCTGTCATTTTATCTTTTTTGTTTATTGATTTATTTATTTTTACTTTTGTTTATTTCATTTTTTTTCTTTTTTTGTCCTTTGCAAAAGCAGATGTTTAGCAGAATATCCACACTCATTTTTGCAGCTCGAGAGAATACTGTCTGCTTTTACTGTATGGAAAAAAATGGTAATGATGCTCAGGAAAATGACTCGTTCTGTGCTTCACAGCAGAACGGAAATCATATGGGTTTGGAGTGACATGAGAGTGAGTGAATGATGACGGATAAGTAACTGCTCCTTTAAGATCTGCCAAGAAGTTACATTAGGCTTTTCATTTTTCAGGGCATTTCCTAATAAGAGTTCATGAGTCATATATTTGATTTATCCTTAAGTTGCTCATGTTTGACTGTGAAGATCTTTGTTAATGTTAAGTTTGGTTGTGTTCATGAGAAGAAAGAAACTGTGGCGGTGTTCAGGCCGAACGTGTGACCTGGAATGACCTCGTGTGATAAATCTCTAATGGATTCATGAGCAGTCGTGGAAATCCAGAGAGAGGACGCAGGAGGAGCTCTTTGAAGACGTGGAGATTGAAATACAGATGCCAGAAGGAAATGAGTTAAGGAGCCCCTTGGAACGCGTCCTGGCCTGGTTTTGTCATATGTCTGAGCTTTTTATAGTCATAGTAATCATGTAGTCGTTCTGGCCTATTCCAGAGTATAGGAGGACAAAGATATGTAAACTGTATGTTGAACGCCTGAAATCTTGTGTATGATAATGCATTTCCTCATTGATGCTTCTTAAATGTCTACTAGGAAGAATAAGATGTTTGTCAAAGCAATAAGGCAAAATATATGATATTATAGAACCAGATGCTGTTGAAAGAAAGAAGAAAATCTCACAGGGTGTCCAAAAGAAGTCTCTTCTGGTCACTGAGGTTGCGTTTATTTGATCTAAAATACAGTAAAAATGGTAATATTGGGAAATTATTGCAATTCAAAATAACTGCTATTGTAAAATGTTTTAAAATATAATTTATTCCTGCGATGCAAAGCTGAATTTCCCTGCTTTCTTTCTTTCTTTCTTTCTTTCTTTCTTTCTTTCTTTCTTTCTTTCTTTCTTTCTTTCTTTCTTTCTTTCTTTCTTTCTTTCTTTCTTTCTTTCTTTCTTTCTTTCTTTCTTTCTTTCTTTCTTTCTTTCTTTCTTTCTTTCTTTCTTTCTTTCTTTCATTTATACAGTAAGTTCGGAGTTGGTGTGATTCTAAAATAATTTTGTACACTGTAAAAAGTGATGTTGATTTAACTTAAAAAAATTGAGAAAACCCGATGCCTTAATTTGTAAGTAAATGATAATTTGAAAAAAATAAGTTAATTGAATTATCAAGTTCACTTAAAATTATTAAGTACATAATAATTAAAAAAAAAAAAAGAAAGTTAAGGCAACGGGTTTCCTCAATTTTTTTAAGTTAAGTCAACTTATCACTTTTTATAGTGTAAGAAGTCTCTTCTGCTTACCGAGGCTGCATTTATTTGATCAAAAGTACAGTAAAAACAGGGAAATATTATTAAAATTTAAAAAAACTTTTCTATGTGAATATACAGTAAATAGTAATTGATTGCCGTGATTAAAGCTGAATTTTCAGCATCATTACTCCAGTCTTCAGTGTCACGTGATCCTTCAGAAATCATAATAATATGCTGATTTGTTGCTCAAGAAACATTTCTGATTATTATCAATGTTGAAAACAGTTGTACTGCTTCATAATGTTGTGGAAACCATGATTTTTTTTATTTTTTATGGTTCTTTAATGAACAAAGTTTAAAAGCATTTGTTTATTCATTTATTTTTTTATTTTTTTGGTAATATACTCAAAATGGTTATATGATGCTTTTTTAAAGATCATTATTTTGTGTATTTGGTGTAACAGAATATGTTGGCATGCTTTAATGTTCAAAAAACACATGATTTTTCAAATACTGTACATTATTGTAGGTCCTCTATGCCCCGCCTCTCTCAAACGAGTCGTTTTCTACAAAGTCCCTCCTTCCAACAAGCGCAGTCTGCTCTGATTGGCCAGCTGGCACAGTGCATTGTGATTGGCCAAACACCACAAGCACTCATAGGAAATGTAACGCCCCTTTCCAAAATCGCGAGCTTCAGCTTTCAAAATGAAAGTAAAGACAGTTAATAATGTCCTTACACTGTAAAAAGTGATAAGTTGACTTAACTTAAAAAAATTGAGGAATCCCGTTGCCTTAAGTAAATAAAAAAATTTTAAAAAGTGAGCTTGACTATTCACTTAATTAAAAAAATATCATTTACTTAAAATTTTAAGGCAACAGATTTCTTAATTTTTTTTTTAAGTTAAGTCAACTTATCACTTTTTACAGTGTAGTTTTACCATCAGTTCAAGCCCGAAAGGGCAGAGTCACGTGACAGACGCAGTGATGAAGCTCGTATGTGTTTGCACACAAGCCGCGATTAAGACAGCTGACTCCACTGTGATGAGACCCTGTGTCTCTCTCTCTTTCTCTCACTCTCTCACACACACACACACACGACGCGCAACTCAGCATTTGAACAGTCAATAGCAAATACTTAAACTAATATTCAAAACATACAGTCGCTGATTCAGAAGCGCCAGACTGTCAAAGCAAAGTCAGAATTACCTCCTCTTCTAGGTTCATGAAACGGTCGTCCATAAAATGCGTTGTGATAACATCTGGATTGTGCTGTTCTGTTGTAAGTAATCTTAATGATTCAGAAGACCAAATAAAGTGCTTTTGCTTACACACAGAAACACACAGCGTCTCCCTGACACTGCTGCATCAACACTACTGCGGTTACTGAAACCACACCGCCTTTCCTCGCGTGAACATTTGGGCGGCGTTACTCAAATATTTCCACACCGTGATGTAGACATGTGGGGGCGTGTTTGAATGAGCCGTTTTAGGGGGGCGTGAATGAGTCTTAACTTTTATAAAGAATATCTCTTTGGTTTTGAGACTTTAGTCTTTGCAACGTCAGGGATCTTATCTATGCATGAACAGCTTGTAACACTCCAAAGAGAAAGAAAAACTTGAAATTGCATCATATGACCCCTTTAAAAATAAAGGTGCTTAAAAGGTTTTTCACAGCGATGCCGTAGAAAAACCATTTTTGTTTCCATAAAGAACCATTCAGTCAAAGGTTCTTTTAAAGAACCATCTCTTTCTTACCTTTTAAGAATCTGAAGAACCTTTCACCACAAAGAACCTTTTGTGAAACAGAAAGGTTCTTCAGATGTTAAAGATTCTTTATGGAACTTTATGGTTCTTCTATGGCATCGTGAAGCACCTTTTTTTTTTAAGAGTGTATTTTAAATGCCTTTACTCTCACTTTTGATAAATTTAATGAGTAAAAGCATTAATTTCTTTAAAATACAATCTTACTAAATGGTATAGTGCATACAAGACATAAATATATATATTTTTTTATTTTTTCACAGTGAGTCTTTTGTTGTTTGATTACTCGTTACAATGATTTTTTACCACAGGCAGAAGATAAAACCACTGCAGTGCATTTTGTTTTGCCCCTTGTCTGTTACAATTTAAATCATGCATTACGCTATTCCTAAATTGTGTTTGTCAACCAGTCATCCTGTCAACTAGCCAAAGATGTTTTTTCTCTCAGTTTGGTGCCGGAATGACCAGATTTGATGTTTCTGTCCTAATTTAAATGTTTATTTTGACGGCAGCCGAACGGGAGGCCCGTTAAATGACCGCTTTCCTCGCTCGCGTCCCAATCGCTCCGAGAGGGGAGAAAAGGAAAAGCGAGGGATGAAAAACATCAAGCGTCTGGATGGCGAGCAGAAGGCGGTGGTGGTATGGTTGAGGGAGGCAGGCCTGTGTTTATGTGTTTGTAGCCGGCGAGGCCGATGGTTCCGGGCCCGGATCATGACTCAAGACGCTTCGCCCTCTTCTGTAATTATGTCAAAAATACACTTTAAAGCGGAATGATGTGGAGCTGTGGGTGCGGAGGGGATTTTCATGCTGATGACTTTCCCCTCCGCCTCTGATGGGGTTTGGGAACGCCGGCCAGCGTGGCCCGTGACACAAATGAAGATAGAGCGATGCTTTATTTTCTGCCGTCTGTCGCTGAGGGGGCGGCGCCGCGTCTCTGTTTGGAGCGAGGTGGCACCAGGCTGTGAAAACTGAGGCCCTGTTGAAGCCGGTGTGTGTCCAGCACGGCCGCAGCTCTCTGTGACTGTGTCACAGGCTTTTTAAAGCTGAAAAATGCTTTTTAATCCAAATAGCATAAGTGAGAATTAGTGTATCATCTGCAATAACATTGTAATTGACATTATCGAGTGTTTCACTCACTTTGCGAAAAGCAAATAAAACACGTGTTGAAAGTCCAAAACCATTGACTGCATGAAGCCTATTAGATTTCCCCTATAATACAAGACCAAAAGAATCCCTGAATGGGTTTTGTTTTTATATTTATATAGTTAAGTCATATAACATGAGCAACAGTGCCGTTTTACTAACTATTAGTGTGTGAGCATGATCACAGATGTGATATTAATTTTGAGTGAGTTGCATTTTAGTCTGTTTTTTGGGGTGTTACTAGGGTGTTCTGGGTCTTTAATGTGTTACTCTGTGGTTGCTGTGGTGTTCTGGGTTGTTGCTGGAGTGTTGCTAGGGTGTTCAGAGTGTTTAATGTGTTGCTTTGTGGTTGCCATGGTGTTCTGAGTGGTTGCTTGGTTTTTTCTAGGGTGTTCAAAGTGTTTGGTGGTTGCTATGGTGTTTTGGGTGGTTGCTGGGGTGTTTCTATGTTGTTCTGATGGTTTAATGTGTTACTCTGTGGTTGCTGTTGTGTTTTAGATGGTTGTTGTGGTGTTGCTAGGGTGTTCGGAGTGTTTAATGTGTTGTTCTGGTTGCCGTGGTGTTCTGGGTGGTTGCTAAGGTGTTGCTAGGGCAGGGGTCACCAAGTTCGGTCCTGGATAGGGCTGAACGATTTTGGGAAAATAATCTAATTGAGATTTTTATTTTTTTTATTTTTTTATTTTTTTAACCAACATTGCAATTGCGATTTAAATATGCGATTATTTTTTAAAGCTCCTTATGTTCAGTATTATTCAACAAAGACAAGCAATAAATCATTGTATAGTATGACCAACACAATATTAGGTAGATTAAACATAAATATATGTAATGATGAAATTAGGTGATGTATGAATTTATATGAATGACATTTTTATTTAACAACTACAATCACAGTAGTATATTGACTGATTTGTTGAACTTCCAGCCTTGTAAGCATGTAGGCTAATAATTATTATGACAACATAAAGCACTGACAAATAAGCCTGGTGTAAACATTAATATGAAAGTCAGTAACAAATCACACAAACTAAAGTAGATTGCAGAAATATAAAAACAAATCTGTTGCTTTACCACACTCAGTGTTTAGGTAATTTATTCAAAGTCAATGTAGTAAATATATATGTAAACATATGGGGATTGCACTTTTTAAACACTGACTGTTAACTAGACAGACTTTAAATAAATAAGTATATAACAATATACTAACAATATACTGTCCAGCAGAGTTTAGCTCCAACCCTAATCAAACACACCTGAAGCAGCAAATCAAGGACTTACTAGGTAGGCCTATACTTGAAACTTCCAGGCAGGTGTGTTGAGCTAAACTCTGCAGGACACCGGCCCTCCAGGATCAAGTTTGATGACCCCTGAGTGTTTAATGTGTTACTCTGTGGTTGCTGTGGTGTTCTGGGTCTTTAATGTGTTACTCTGTGGTTGCTGTGGTGTTCTGGGTCTTTAATGTGTTACTCTGTGGTTGGGTGTAGCTAGAGTGTTCAGAGTGTTTTGTGTGTTACTCTGATGTTGCCATGGTGTTCATGGTGGAGCTCAAATACTGCAAGGTTACACACACACACAAACCTTTAATACTTCAAGGTTTGATCACATCACTGTCACACACACACACACACACACACACACACACACACACACACACACACACACACACACACATGTTCGTTTTTGTGAAAAGTGGGGACATCCCATAGGCGTAATGGTTTTTATACTGTCCTTACTGTATGTGCTATTGCCCTACACCTACCCTACACCTAAACCTACCCCTTACAGGAGACTGTGCATTTCATCTTTCCCCCCAAAAAACTAATTCTGAGTGATTTATAAGCGTTTTGAAAAGTGGGGACATGGGTCAATGTCCTGAGATGTCACCTTCACCTTGTAATACCTGTCATACCTTTGTCATTATACAAATCTATGTCCTGACTTTTCACAAAAACGCGTACACACACACACACACACACACACACACACACACACACTCTCACACTCACTCTCTCACACACTCACTCACTCACTCACTCACTCACTCTCACTCTCACGCTCGCTCGCTTACTCACACTCACGCACTCTTCTGTTTACCTGAATCAAGTTCTGGAATGTTCCAGCATAGATGGAGTGGGGATGATCATTATGGGATGGTACTGGCAGGTGGGACTGTATCACAGGCTGTGTGTGAGATTGTTACTGTAGGAAGAATGAATTGTGTGTTTCTCCTCCTGTTGTCTGCTGGGATCCCGGCAGCGATGAAGAGGATTTAGTACTGGAGAGACTGCAGACATCAAAGCGTGGCGCAACAGTGTTTACTCTGAGAGAGCATTCCTGACGCTCACTTCTCCATGAGCCCATCTGTGTGTGTGTGTGTGTGTGTGTGTGTGTCTGCTCGGAACATTTGATATCTCCGCTGCTGTATCCAATGACGCATACGGATGTTTACAACAGAAAGATGTTTCATACTTGAGTAGTGTTTGAACCCTCACACTTTAAAATGGCTGAATGTGTTTGCATTAAAATATGAAAGAAAGCTTGATTTATTGTAAAGAAAAATGCACAAACAGTTTGTGCAGTGAAGAAAATGAAGGAAGGGGCCGTTCACACAGAATGTGCCTTTGTGTCTAAAAACACGTTTTCTGCGCTCAGGAAAAAAAGTGCAGCACAGAACGCGAGGGTTTCGAGATGCGCTTTTCAGACGTGGTGCAATAACGGAAATAACAGTACCTCCTCCACCATGTTACCGTCAAATAAAACAGTTGCCATGCCAACTTTCTACTGTAAACAAAATCTTGCAACACTTGCCCCGCCTCTGGGATCTTCTGATTGGCCCACTGTTTTGGAACTGACTTTGAGCTGCACTGCATGTAACAGCTGAAGTTCTTTTAACTTGACACAGCAACGTAAAAACACGGTGCTCATGTGTGAGATGCTGCAAAAGACGCGAGCGCAACATCCATTTAGCGCATTTACATAGGAAAACAAGTGAAAAGTATCGTGTTGGAATAACGCCTTCTGTGTGAACGGCCCCTTAGTTCTGAGAAAATTTATTCAACACTTTTTAAAATTTTATTTTAGTAAAGTTTTTGGGTCAATTTATGTCTAGAAAAAGATGTTTTATAGTTTCAAAAAAAAATACTTGTGGTAAATGAGTTGCTTTTGTTCCACCATATGAAACTTATATTTCAAAGTGACTTATTAATGCATTTAACATCATATATTTTGCATAAAATGCAATTAAGGTCAAGCACACAAAAGGATTGTTGAAGGTTTCATTTTATTTATTGCTGTTTTACGTTATTTCTTAATGTAATTATAAAATGTGAATAAACTAAAACTGAAATAAAAATATATAGACACAAAAAAACAGAAAATATAGTAATAAAAACTATAATCGTATCTGAAAGATGCTAAAATAACAGACTTGGTGTCAGTAATTTGGACAAACCTTAAACCCCAGTTCTGCGTAGTTATAGTGATGGCTGTCTTGGCAAACGCTACTAGCGACTGGAAGTTGAAGTTTGTTTGCTGCTGTTTACTTCGAGGCACTTTCCTTTTTTTTCTTTTTCTTTTCAGGAATTTCCATGTGGGGATAAAAACAAAAATCAGTTTAGCCGTTCAAGCTGTTAATTGTCTGCTTGTTTAAGCGTCAGTAATTGATCGGTCGTCAGGGGTCAGGTGGTTGCCATGGAGTCTGTTTGTGCGAGCGAGTCGTGTTTACACTCCAAAATAAAACAACAATAAAAGAGCCGGCTTTGATGTGGCCGTTTGTGTACGGACGCACTTTACCATCATTCCAGTGTTTGATTATGGGGCCTCGGCCGCACGGAGTCCCAGGAGAGATCTGCTGTTACTCCCACACGTCAGTACAGTGACACACCGCCGCCTTAGCTCACACACACACACACTTATTATAACTGCAGAGCTCCCACATTTCAGATGTTTGGAGAGTACTTCATTTCTCATTCTATTTTCGTTCTATCTCTTTTTTCCACACAGATCTGTATTTATTTATTTATTTATTTATTTTTTGTGTGTGCATATTAGCGTGAAT
This sequence comes from Acrossocheilus fasciatus, assembly GCA_036784905.1. NCBI lineage: Eukaryota > Metazoa > Chordata > Actinopteri > Cypriniformes > Cyprinidae > Acrossocheilus > Acrossocheilus fasciatus. Next base: position 42,010,275 of record CM071942.1, read on the forward strand.
AGTAAAAATCACTTGAAAAATCATGCAATTTGACAAATCTACTCAACATTCATTAAAATTGCATGTGTAATTTTGCCTTTTCATGAACAAGATGGGGAACAGTGACAATGGTTGGCTCAATGGAAAGGTCTAAGCATATTTAATAAATATTTATGCTATTTATTTACTTAGTATATTATTTTAATGGTTATGTTTAATTTGTATAAATTAAATTAAAATAAATGCAACTATATTAAATAAATTAATATATTTAAATATAACATTTAATGCTATTTAATAGTCTAAATAGCATGCAACTTTTTTTTTTTTTTTTTTTTTTTTTTTTTTACTTAATACAGTTAATACAGGTCTGATATGGATCCCAAGTCATGTGACCAACCTCAAAATTAAAAAAAAAAAGAAAAAAAAAGAAAAAGTGATTTGAACAGAATATGTAATTTAACTATGTTTTTTATTTTGAGTCAGATCACAATTCAGAATTTTTTTTTTTTTTTATACCAGTACTCCATTATGGAGGCAGAGCAATGAATCAAGACTATGTAATTAAAGTAATTATTTGAAGATGTCTAAATAGAGTTTGAGATCTATGGCAGTATTTCATGCTGAACGGCTGCTGTCTCTGTTTCATGCCGTTTCTCTTATCGTGAGGTTTTCTGTGTCTCTCTGATTGTACGGAGAGGAAAAGATGGATGAAAGTGAATGTGAGAGGAAACTGACTGCATGGCCTTTGTGACCAACGGAGGGAGAAACAGTGAAAGAGAAACAAACAAGACAGGAACAGGAGGAATTCCTCTGTTTCTCCTCCGTTGTGTGAGCGTGATATGAGCGAGTACACTGTTAGACGTCAGCTTACATATGAACCCTGAAATTGATCTTCAGGAGCAGTTTTCCTAACCATCTAAAAAAAAAAAAAATACAGTCCATTTATGTCAAATACTTGAAAGAAATTCACAACATGACAGTTGTGCAATCATTAAAAGGTCAAATACAAAAGTAGCTGTAAAAAAGCACAAGATGTCATAAAAACTCTGCTAGAATGCATTTGAAATAATTACCTCATGAAAAGACATCAAGACATTTCTTAAGATATTCGTAAGAAGTGCAGTTGATAAATTTTTTAGATATTTTCAAATTTTTTAAGAACATTTATTTTTCTTCTGATTGTGATAAACACTCAGCATTGCGCTTTTAATGCGCCGTGTATTTTAAATAGTTATTTTGTGCTAAATGCTGCTAAAATGGTCATAATTAGTAAAATGATACATTCTTTTCAGGAATTCAAATTATTCTAAAGTTTTGTTTTTACAACAGTCTCAAGAAAAAAGTAATCTTAACTTTTATTCTTTATTTATTTATTTTGATCAAAACAAGGAACATAGAAATTGTTTAGTGAAAAAAGCATTCCTTTTTTCTCTTTTTCTAACTATTAATTCCCATCCCAACCCAAAATATAAAATAAAAGGCACAGAATAATAATAAAAAAAAAGATAATATTAAAATAAAATAAAATAAAAATAAAATAACAAATAAAATAAAAAGAATTAATGATGATACACAAATATACACAAAAAGTAGTCATGTAACAAAAACATTAAAATGTAAATTTGGGAAAGAAAGAGAGGATAAATTAAATAAAAAATAATTTAAAAAATCATATTTTCTCGTACATTCAAAGAGCGAGGACTGCTTTTTTCCGTCCACATAAATTTATTAAAGGGTCCCATATTTTGTCAAATTTTATTGTTGATCTTCTGAAAAAATAGAAAAGAGAATGGGAGAAAAGATGACCCAATTCTCATATTGTGTGATGTCTTGTGTATCTGCATAGGCTGTAATGATCGTTTGGTGCAGGTGTGTTTTGTGCATGTCGTGTGTGTGTGTGTGTGTGTGTGTGTGCGTGCATGTGTAACGACCCAATATCCCTTGGAGACGGTGACAGGTCATCGGTGCAGTAATGCATGTCGTTGCATTGACCCTGTGTGAGTGTGTGTGTGTGTGTGTGTGTGTGTGTGTGTGCATGCACCCCCTCTGCTGGATGATTTGTGTGTGACAGTGTTAAACTTTGACCCCGTGTTATCACACACTCATCTGACACTGTGCCCTGATTCATCAGTCATGATCTTTGCCTACTAGTCTAATGTCTGGAATGACACCGGCTCTGCTCCAAACCCTAGCGATTCTAAAGGAATAGTTCACCCAAACCTGAAAATCTGCTGGAATGCGCTCACCCTCAGGCCATCCAAAATCTAGATGAGTTTGTTTCTTCATCAGGTTTGGAGAAATGTGTCATTCCATCTCTTGCTCAGCAATGGATCCACTGCAGTGAATGGGTTTCACTGGAGAAAGCAATAATATGGATAGAGGACTCATATTTTACTCATATTTTATTTTGTCTTCACAAGATGTTAACTGATGGACTGGAGTGGTGTGGATTATTGTGATGTTTTTATCAGCTCTCATTCTGACGGCACCCATTCACTGCAGAGCATCCACTGCTGAGACACTGATGCAATGCTACATTTCTCAGAATCTGATGAAGAAGCAAACACGTATCTACATAGTAATTCAGCTATTAGTAATAATAATAACAATATTGTGCATACCTGTGGTAAAGTCACTGTAATGCTGTCATGTTATTGCCTTATTTTGACTGCAGCTTATCTATTATCTCGTATGCGATCGTGAGTCGTGTTTCTTCCACCTGTGATCCGCTGCGGCTGTAATTCACTGGCTCATTCAGCGTTTCAATGAGAGGAGCGTCCTGACGATTTCTGCAGGTGAAGTTACCCAGTCGCCTCTATCGGCTTCCATTTTGCCTCGTCTCCTCTCCTTTCCTCTTCTCAGAAACCGCCACAATACCTTCTAATCCCTCTCATTGAGTCAGCAGACAATCCGACTCTCGGCTCTCATTATGGTGTGGGTTTCCGTGCGTCTCAATGGGCGACGGCTGTAATCTGAGCTCGCTCCTGTTTTGACAGTGCTGTAGTTCTAATAGCCTCGCCAACCAGCTCACTTTTCCAGACTTCATCCTGTTGGCTTTCGACCGCCGCTTCTCAGTGAGTGGCTCACAGGTCAATTTGGAGGCACAGAAAGCAGGCAAAATTAGAGCTAGATGCAAATAAACATGTAATTGTGCAAAAAAACGGGCAGCAAAATAAATGCTTTTCAGCAATTTGGCATACATTTATTTGCTGATTGGTTGAATCTTTGTCCTGTGTAGTCCACGTGGACTTAGTATTTACAAAGACTTCAGAAATAATCGCGTTTGGAGCCATATTTGTCTCTTTCTCCAGGTGCTATTTAGCTTGTTTTAATGTTGTTTTTTTTGGCTCTATAAAGGATGTCTTCAAGTCAACATCTCCCTTGTTTTGATTGCTACAGTACCATTCAAAAGTTTTTGATCAGTAAAATAAAGAAATTCATATTTTTATTCAGCAAGGATGCATTTCATCAACAGTGACAGTAAAGACATTTGTGACTCTGGACAGTAATAGCCAACAATACATTGTCTGGGTCAGAATGATCCATTTTTCTTTTATACCAAAAATCATTAGGATATTAAATAAAGATCATGTTCCATGAAGATATTTTGTAAATTTCCTGCTGTAAATATATCAAAACTTCATTTTTGATTAGTAATATGCATTGCTAGCAACTTCATTTGCACAGCTTTAAAGGTGATTTTCTCAATATTTAGATTTTTTTGCACCCTCAGATTCCAGATTTTCAAATATTTGGCCAAATATTGTCCGATCCTAACAAACCATACATCAATGGAAAGCTTTATTCAGCTTTCATATAATGTATTAATCTCAATTTAACAAAAAAAATGAACCTTATGACTGGTTTTGTCATCCAGGGCCACATGAATGTTACAAAAGTTTCTATTTTAAATAGAAAATGCTCTTCTCTTGAGCTTTCTATTCATCAAAGAATCCTGAAAAAAATAAATGTGCCACAGTTTCCACAAAAATATTGTGCAGCACAACAGTTTTCAACATTGCTAATAATCAGAAATGCTTCTTGAGCAGCAAATCAGTATATTAGAATGATTTCTGAAGATCATGTGACGCTGAAGAATGTAATATTTTAATTACATTCTACAATATTTTCACATAGAAAACGGTTATTTGAAATTGTAAAAATATTTCACAGTATTACTGTTTTTCCTGTATTTTTGATTAAAAAAAATTGCAGCCTTGGACAGCAGAAGAGACTTAGAAAAATAGCTTTAAAAAACTTATACATTTCAGGAAAAACTGACCAAATATTGCTGACATCATCTTGTTGGTACGGGCAAATACATATACTGTTGTCCAATATTTGTCCAAAATTTTTGTTCTCTAGAATGACATTGTTCCTCCTGTCAATCTAGCATTAGCAAGTAAGAAAGAGAGTAGTTTGTCAATCATTTCTTGGTCTTTAAGGCATTGGCTATTGATCATCTCCCAAAACATTAATAGCCAGTTGTCTGAGCAGTTCATATATGACTCTGTAATTAACACTCGTCATTTTCCCGTGTTCCACAATACAACAGTAGACGTTTGACTTTCTAGTGATTTCTCCTTAATCCATATAGCAGACGTCCATTTGCAGAAGCTAGAATCTCTCTCTCTTTCGTGTCTGAGCCCTTGAGCAGATGTTCTCTAAGGTTCATGTTGTAAACATTACGGCGGAGGTCTATGTATTCTCTACATCTGCATATGCATGCACTGATATCCAAACACATGCACAAAACCAACCACTGGACTGGAATAAAGCACATGCATCTTAATAATGAATGTGTGCACATGCATCCATGATAAAGATAAACTCACAGACGTACAGTAGAGTGTTTGTTTGATTTGGGCTGAATAATTGAGCTTTTGATATGTTTTAAATGCAAAAATTGAGGTTGTTTTCTAAGAAAAATATCTAAACATTCTTGAATCAAGATTTACTTGAAGCAAAGTGAGTTAAGATATTAAGCATTGTTTTCTGAGAAATTGATCAAAATGCTTAAAACGAGAAAAAGTCTGCTAATGAGGTGAGAAAAAAATCTTAATTCTCAGAAAACGTAATGTTCTATATCTCCTTTAAACCAGATAAATAAAGAGATTATTGACTAGTGCATGTTGGGAAGATTGCAAAGTGAGGGAAAAATGAAAAAAATAAAAATGGTGTGATGAGCAGGACTTAATTTCCATGTGCTTTTCTTTTGTTATATTGATGATGACTAGTGGCTGAACTAATGTAATTGATTGATTGGAAAGGGGAAAAGTTTTTATTGTTGAACAATTAAAAAAGTTGATTTTCTAAAAAAAAAACAACAGTAGTCAACACTTAATATGGATCAAAAAAGCTCCTCAAAGTTGTCCGAAGACAAAAATGCATTTTGATGAAAGGTTTTGATCCACTTCGAATGTTGACTACTGTATACATAGACTGATGCAGATGACTTTAGTGCTGATTTGGCATAAAATGGTAAATAAATAAGATAGAAAAGAGCGACTGGCGCTCTGGAGCTCAGCTGGCAAAACATGAACAAACTGCGTAACTGGCAGAAGAAGAAAGAAGCTCCACAGGGCAAAAATACTTTCTCACCACAGCAACTCTTTATTATCTGTCCTCTCCTGTGTTTGTTTTGAAGGCCGTTTGATTTATGAGTATTTTTAGACGTCTGTCTGTGGTGGAGATGACGCTGGAATGTCTTTATGTGCCACTACAAAGCGGTGGAAGGGCCGTCTCATCCCCAGCCGGTTTGCGGTTAAATCAGACGTACGGACGGCTCGGACTATTGTCAATAATCTGTTTGTGTGCCACCGTTTCTCCAAAAACCAAATGAAGATGTGTCTTTTGGGGTCGGAACCGATGTCGTTTTTAGACTTCTGCCCCTTTGTGAGGTAAAAATACCCAGCGGAGATGATAGAGTGCGCCGGACGGTCTCTTGATGGTAAACAGAGCTGGCTTACGCTGGCCAGAGATAATGATTAGCTTTACGCCGAGAACTGATGAGAGCGACTCGTTCAGAGAGGATTCGTGAGAGAGGAGCTTTGTGGGATTACAGAGCTGAATGACTGAATCCAGCCGTTATTTAGCTGCTCTGCTCTTTTCCTTTCTGCTGAAGAAGGCCACACAAGCCTCCTCAGACCTCAGGCAGATATATAACGTTTGGAGTCAGTAAGAAATTAGTACTTTTATTCAAGGATGCATTATATTGATGGGAAGTGACAGTAAAGACATTTACTGCATAATGTTACAAAAGATTCTATTTCAAACTAAATGCTGTTCTTTTGGACTTTCTATTTATGAAATAATCCTGAAAAATAAAACGTGTAACAGTTTCCACAAAAATATTCAGCAGCACAACTGTTTGCAACATTGATAATAATCAGAAATATTTCTTGAGCAGCAAATCAGCATATGTGACCCTGGAGCACAAAACCAGTCTTAAGTCGCTGGGGTATATTTGTAGCAATAGCCAAAAATACATTTTATGGGTCAAAATTATCCATTTTTCTTTTTTTGCCAAAAATCATTAGGATATTAAGTAAAGATCATGTTCCATGAAGATATTTTGTACATTTCTTACCATAAATGTATCAAAACTTCATTTTTGATTAGTAATATGCATTGCTAAGAACTTCATTTGGACAACTTTAAAGGTGATTTTCTCAATATTTTGATTTTTTTGCACCCTCAGATTCCAGATATTCAAATAGTTGTATCTCAGCCAAATATTGTTTGATCCTAACAAAACATACATCAATGGAAAGTTCATTTATTCAGCATTTTGAAAAATTGACACTTAAGACTGGTTGTGTCATCCAGGGTCACATATTAGAGTGATTTCTGAAGGATCATGTGACACTGAAGACTGGAGAAATATGGTGAAAATTCAGCTTTGATCACAGCAATAAATTACAGTTTACAATATATTCACTAAAAAGCAGCTATTTAAAGTTGTAATAATGTTTCACTATTTTTATTGCATTTTTTATCAAATAAATGCAGCCTTGGTGGGTTATATTTATTATAAAATAAATTGAAGTCCATGTCTGTCTCAGAAAAATAATAATAAAGGTAATTGCAACTTTTTATCTCACAATTCTACATGCTTTCTCACAACTTTGATAAGAAAAGTCTGAATTGTGAGATGAAAAAGTTACACTTAGCTTTTTCATTTTTTTAATCTGTGGTGGGGAAAAAAAAGTCCAAATTGTGTCCAAGTTTCACAATGACCTTTTCTGTTTGTTTTATTCTGTGGAGGAGACAGGCTTCCATGAAGACACCTTAGGCGCTCAAAAATAAAGTGTGTATTCCTCCTGCTGTAATCATGCGTGTATATGATAACTCGACTCTATTGAAAGTGCTCACAAAGCGTCCTGAGACGACCTGAGCGCTTGACCTCTGACCTTTGGTGCAGGATTCTGTCATTTCCACGTGTCTCCTCCACTCCTCTGTTTTTCTCCCTCATCTCTGGGTTTGATTGACGCGCACCAGCCCTTCTGCGCGGATGACATCAGTGATCTGCCAGCTGCTGATGTCACGGCTCAGTTTCACGCTGGGATTTCCGCTCTGTTGAGCGAGATGAAGGGATGCTGGCGGGTCACAGCCAGCCTGAGCATCCCACGGGAACCGTCCCGCTGCTGGAGGCTTATCTGGGGAAGGGTCCAGTGCATCCATGGTTATGTCCCAATTTGCATACTTTCACAACCGACCAGAAGTTCACTGGTGACGGTAAAGTTCACACTTCTGAGTTTGTTTTAAGACTGGGACATACTGTCAGGTCATGAAATTCCACCTGGCTGCTACAGACCATTTATCTCATGCGTCTTGTGTTAGCAAAGCATGTAAGAATTTGCATCTAGCTAAATTGTTACTTTTAATTCATCAACTATTCGTCAACTATTAATTAATTCATTAATGTAGGATACATACTTATTATATATATATATATATATAGAGAGAGAGAGAATATTTTAATAATTATGTTTAATAATGATAAATTATCATTTTAAATTAATTCATTATTAAAATGTATGTATTTATTTATATATTGAATTTAAATGTAATATAGATAGAATGTATAATAAATAATTATGGTAAATTAAGTGCAGTAAATAATATAATAATTTAATTATACATGTGTGTACACATTTTATTTCATTTAATCTAAATGCTACATTTGTGTATTTTTTTTATAGTGAAATTATATATTTATCTTTTTATAATTATATATTGTAATTAATCACTTTAAATATTGATTCATTATAATGTGTGTTTTTATGTAAATGTAGTATTCAATTATATAATTAATAATTCAATTATCTAAATAATTCAATTATTTTAATTTGTTTTTATATGTATATTTATGCATAAATTTTATGTATGTATGTGTGCATGTATGTATGCATGCAAAATCACCTAATTAATATTCACGAGCCTATAGCATGCTCCCTTCAAAAACATTTCTACATTTTTTCTCTCTCTCAATTCAATTCATATTGCTTTATTGGTATGACATACTTGGATACATATTGCCAAAGCATTGTACATAGCAGAATAAAAACAAAACAAAAATACATCCATATATATTCATATAAACACTACTACTAATGCAGATGTGTTCACTCTTTACTACTTAGTTTGTGGCATTTATAAATATGTTGTGCTATCAAAGAGGAAGTGGGTCCTTCAAGTAATATTTTTCATGGAGTGACTGGAGCTCAGGAATAATCTGCTGTATTTGACTGTACCAGTGCGTCTCTTAAGGACATGTATTTGTTACAGCGGAGGAGGAAGTGTTCCTCGTCTCAACTGATCTACATTCGTTACAGATTCGCTCTTCTTTAGGTGACCACGTCTCTTTAAGTGGTCCTCTTTCTATGGCCAGCTGGTGGTCACTCAGTCTGTACTTCGTCAGTAAATGTCTGTGAGTTATATTCCTGACCGAGATCAGATAGTCAGCCAGACTGTACTCTCTGTTGAACTTCAGATAGCATTGAATCGACTTTGGTCTTTGGCCTGTTCTTTCCAATGCTGCATGCATGTCTCCTTCTCTTCATTCATAATTTCTTTGCTTCTTCTATGTTTTGCAGGGTTGGTGATATCGAGTGCTTTGTTAGTCAGATTTGACACCATTACACAAAGATGATTTTTTGGGCACTCATTTTTTGCTTTAAAATGAAGAGAATCTTCAGAACTAGAGTTTAAGTGGATCCAGAAGTTTAAAACTTTTTTTTAATGATTAGATTTAGGGGGAGACGGCATTATTAGGTGTGTTTCTGTGCACATGAAGGGTGTTTGTGCCAATCTTTATGGCTGTTGTTACTCATTGGGACCCAGATCTCACTTCCATACAGGGCATAGGCAGTATGACACTATTGAAAATCTTTGTCCAGATTCTGATGGGGATGTCTATTTTGAATAATTTTGTTCATATGGCGTGCAGTTCCTAGCTCTCTCTCTCTCTCTCTCTCTCTCTCTCTCTCTCTCTCTCTCTCTCTCTCTCTCTCCTCTCTCTCCCTCTCTCTCTCTCTCTCTCTCTCTCTCTCTCTCTCTCTCTCTCTCCTCTCTCTCCCTCTCTCTCTCTCTCCCCTTTCTATGTCACTTCTATCTTTTTAGTTTTCATTGATAAGGGAACTATTAATCAAATGTCCACCCACGTGTGTAGGAAAAGGAAGCTGCCTCTTGAGCATCAAAGAGCCGTTGCACGCTGAAGTTTCAGCTTCATGAACTCATGCATGTGTGTCATTTGAATGTAATGCTGCTGCTGTATTCAGAAAGAAGTGCGACTCCATTTGATTCCACTTTAGCTCATCTGGGAGAGTCACATGAAGCAGATTCTGCATGAAATGTGTTTACATTTCTAAAAGGATGTCATCATATTCTGACAGGACTGAAATCACAAAGTAAATATCCATGAAACATTTGCTTGATCTGTGGGAAATGAGTCTCATCTGTGTGGAGCTTTACTGAGCAGATGTTGTGGTGGATCTCAGTCACGTTTGACTTCTGAATCTCTCTCTCTCTCTCTCTGTGTGTGTGTCTGCAGTCTCACCCGCTGTCTCTGTGTAACACCAGTGAAGATGACCGTCAGGAGACCATCTTCATCAGCATCGTCAAACTCGAGAGTCCAGAGAGCAAAGTGCCGCAGTGCCAGCCGCTGCTGGATAAAGTAAGACCGATGGGAACACACACACACACACACACACACACACACACACGAACCCTCTGGAGTTACAGGAGTTTTATTTAAGCTCACTTATGATTATCCAGGTTTTGTGCACCAGAAACTTGGTCATTTTCTGTTGTCTCTGAGCCTTGAATGAAGCGGGCTGATTGAGTCTTGAATTGTATATGTAAATGAGCTGTGCTGTGATTGGCTGCGGTTCAACCTGCAGGTGAAGTTGCTGTCAAATAGATGTTAATATGTAAATGTGGGAGTTACGTGTCTGTCGGTGTTGTTTTAGTGTCATTTGTAGTATTGATTAATATTTAGATTTTTATTTATAATGTTTTAGTTTTTGTTTTAATTTCAGTTTTAGTAATTTTTTGTGCTTTTATGTATTTATTTTTTTTATAAGTTTTAGTTTTTTCAAATATTTTTATTTATATCTATATCAGTTTTAGTTTAAGTAATTTTAGCACTTCAAGTGCAAGCTTTTCATTTAATATTTTTTTCTGTTTAGTTTTATTTCAATTAATGAAAACAATTTTTAATAGTTTTTTTTGTTAACAGTAACAGCGTTGATGTTAATCAGTATAGTACTTTCAGTTTTTTTCAGTTTTTCAGTTTTCATTTTAATTGAAAGTTAATTTAGTGCCTTTTGTTATTTTTTGTTATTTTACTTTTATATGACAATTTAGCTTTAATTTTTATCTGTTTTAGTAATTTTAGTATTTCAGATAAAACATATTTTATTATAATTAGTTGCCAAGGCGACATTTAAATTTAAGTACAAGTTTTTCCATCTAATATATTAAAATATATATATATATATATATATATATATATATATATTTATTATTATTATTTTATTTTATTTATATTTTTTTTAAATCAGAAGTTTTTCATCTTGTGTTTTTTTTATTTTTTTTTTTGTTATTGTTATTTTACTTTAGAATGAATTCAGTTGACACAAATGCTTTTCAGTGTTTTTAGTTGAACCGTATCAACCATGACATTAATGATGTCATCTGAACGGGATGTTTTTGAATCTTAGGTCTGAAATTCTTGAGCAGTTTGTTATGGCATGTATTTTTGTGAAGGACATGCTTCTGATCATAGTGTGGAAGGAGTTTGTGTTGTGAATAGTTGGCACAGTGAATGTTATCTGGATGAGTGAGCTGATGGTCTGTGAAAGCGCAGGAGGTGCGGGACACACCAGCAGGAGGCTCGAGCTTTGGGCCGTTTCCTCAGGACTCTGGCGCTGGACGTGAGAGATGTCACAGACTGAGAACATCAAACCGTCTCCTGTCTGCAGAACTCACGGCTCAGGAATCTGATCCTTTCAGTGTCAGCTTCACTTCAGCTGGCCACAGCACACAGAATTTGAACTGGAATGACAGGTGCCAGAATTTAGGTTTGGGCTCAGTGAGATTATTATTATAATTTATTTTTATTTATTTTTTAAGGAAAGGAACATTTTTATTCAAGGATACATCAAATTGATCAAAAGTGACAGTAGATCTGTCGTTATATATATCGTTCTATCATTTGATCTCATTCTGCCGTTCTCTTGTATATCTGTCTATCTATCATTCGTTTGTTTGTTTGTTCGTTCTATTGTATCTATCTATCTTTTGCTCTATGTATCATTCATTCTGTCTATAGTTTGTTCTATCATTTTTTCTATCATTCTTCTATTCGTTCTATCATTTGTTCGTTCTGCTAAGTCTATCGTTTGTTCATTCTATCATTTTTTTTCTAGCTATCGCTCATTCTCATTTTTTATACCATTGTTTATTTGTTCTATCTATCATTTATCGTTCATTCATTTTTTCAATTGTTCTGTCTATCATCTATTGTTCTATCGTTTTTCTGTCTATCACCCTTTCTATCTATCGTTTGTCCGTTCTGTTGTTTGCTCTTTCGCTCATTCTATCATTTGTTCATACAATCTATTGTTTGCTCTATCTGTCGTTTATTAATTCTGTCATTTGTTCCATCATTCGTTTTACCTTTCTATCTTTGTTCTGTCATTCATTTTATAATTCTATTTTCTTTCATTCATTCTATCGT
>CM071942.1:42025000-42030000 GCA_036784905.1 Acrossocheilus fasciatus
TAATGGACCATGTTTGGATCTTCCAACCGTACAATAATCCAAACACAAACCTCAAAAACAATACAAAAATGGGTCACTGAGCACAAAACCATTCCAGTCCTCTGACCTGAACCCTGCAGAACATGAGTGAACTGAAGAGAAGAAGCAGCAGCATGGAGCTGTGAATCTAAAGGGTCTGGAGTGATTCTGGATGAAGGAATGGTCTCTGATCTCTTGTCAGGTGTCTCTAACCTCATCAGGCATTATAGGAGAACATTTAGAGCTGTTAAACTGGCAAATGGAGGTTTCAAAAAGTATTGAATAAAAGGGTGCCGTTAATTGTGGTCAATGTGTATTAGAGAAAAACATTTATTTCATAATGATATTTCCCCCCACTTTAAATTCTTATTATCCGATGAAAGGTTAGATTTTTGTGAATTTTTAAGATAAAAGATCAAAAGGTTTAAAAATGCAGATTAATTTTCACAGTTGCCTTTTGATCATATTTACCAAGGGTGCTGATATTTTTGGCCGTGTGTGTGTATTTGGCATTAAAATTTATATTAGTTTTATTATTTTAAGATATTAGTAATGCACCATCTAGCTGGAATATATTTTTAAAGTTATATTGTTTTTATTTTTATTTATTTATTTTTTTTCTGTTTTATACTTTTGTAACTGTCAAGCTCCAAAAGGACCAAAAACACTGTAAGTCCATATGACCTGTATGTTAGATTTAGTTTATTTTAATATATTAATGAGAATTTATTCATTTAAATATTTTGATTTGTAGATTTAAACATTTCAGTTATATTGGATTCTTCTTTATATAAAAAATATAAATATCAAAGTTTTTAAAATGTTTTTGTAAAAAAAAATTATATTTTAGAATTTCCTAGCTGTCAATCTGTTAAATTTAGTTTATATTAATAATAATTATGTTGATAATTTATTTAAGTATTATAATATAATTTTTTTTCTTTTTTTACATATTGATTTGATTTTTTGGCATTATAATATATATTGCAGTTAAATTATTTTAATATTATATTATAGATATATTATATTATATATCAGTTGAAATGTGTTTACATTTTTTTTTTTAATTTTAGTTATGGGTTTTTTTATGGTTGTAGTTAATAACCCTGCAGTGCAGTTTCATATTGAACTCTTGTGACTGAGATGTTCTGCTGTAACTTCCTGCATTTGCATCACAAATCAATCCAATGCAAATGTTCCCGTCTGAAGACATCATGGACTTTATCGCCAGTTTCCATCCAGATGCTGATTTCCTTCACAGGCGTACAGCAGACAGAAGGAGAGACTTCACACTCGTATCGTGGATAATGTACGTCCCTTTCACGAAGCGTCCCAGTCTGGACTAGTCCGGCGGTATGAAAAGAGCTCCAAATATTTACCCAAAACTGCTCATAGTCTCCCACACAATCCAAACATCCCCTGCGTCTCGGGCTGAAGGTCCACGCCAAACCATCAAAGGCAAAAGCCTGGGATTGCAGCTCATTGTGATTACGAACGCTCCCAAAAGACCTGCTGACTTTATATTTGCTCAAAGCTTAATCCGCAAAGCGCTGTTTTCATGCCGAATGAAAGGAGCGAGTGTTTGGCTGTGTCTTTCGCTGGGAACGTGAGTCAGAGCGAGCAGGAAGAGACAGGAGCCGTGCCTCGACATGCTGCCGTCCTCCCAGATCCCCGCTTCTCAATCAAACACTCCTCCTCTCCACAGCTAATCCTGTTTGCTCTCACCAATCAGATGGAGAAGTGAAGAAAGAGCGTGTGTGTGTGTGTGTGTGTGTGATGGAGAAGAGCTTTTAATCACTGTGATGTTTTGACACGTATCGTCTGTGTCGATTTTAGTTTATAGTTTGATTTAGTTTTTTTCACATTTTAATTTATATTAGAGTTTGATTTATTTATTATAGTAATAATTTATTCATGATCCTTTTACTATACTATACTTTTATTTTACAACTTAATTTGATGTTTCTTTACATTTGAATTTATATTAAAGGTCAATTATTTTAATATTTATAATTTATTCATTTAAATACACTTAATTTGCATGTTCATTTTGTGTTTTAGCATTTTAATTTAGAGTTAGATTATTTTAATATATTAATAATTTTTACATTTAAACTTTGTTTACATCTTGATTTGTTTTTTAGCATTTTAATTTATAGTTACATTATTTTAATATTTTAATAATAATAATAATAATAATAATTTATTCATTTAAATTGTCTTTTAGTTTACATCTTAATTTGTTTTTTATCATTTTAATTTAATTTAATATATTAATTTATTAAATTAAGTACTCTTAATTTTCATCTTGTTTTTTTTAGTATTTTAGAGCTTAAAAGCATATATTATTATGTTTGTGTAACAGTATGCATTATTCTACAATTGCTTTTTAGATTTTATTTTTGTTTTAAAAAAAATACTACATTTTTTATTATTTTGTTTATACATTAATTTATTCAATTAAATACTCTACATCTTAATTTTTTTTAGCATTTTAATTGATATTAGAGTTGTTAGATTAGATTATATTAAGATTAATTTAAATACTCTTGTTTACATCTTGATTTTTTTTTTTTTTATTGCTGAATTTAATTTCTTAAAGGACATTTTAAGCACAAAATTGTTTAAAAAGTGTCTTGCAAAAAAGCACAGTTTGAGACGCTGTTGAGACACATCTGAGATACTGGGCTCTTCTTCTCTGAAAGGAGGAGACTCGTGTAAATGACGAGTGTATTCTTGCACATGTTCAGAGGAAGTCAAACTCTCATTGAGCATCTCTTAACGCGTGCTTGTTGGTGACGGGGTTGCGTGTTTGCACATGCGTGTGCACTGTTTGCGTGAGCCGCGGGGCTCAGGAAGTGTGTTAAAGAGGGAAATCCTCGAACACGCGTGTAAATCTGTCGCTTTGACTGCGTTTCTCTCACAGCTCAAACTCTGTCTTTTACTGGCTTATTTCCTCACTTCATCTTTCTTTGTGCTCTTTGACATGGGCATACAGTGGAAACGCTGTGTACGTCATCACACTCTCTGAGAGATGATTGGATATTGATACAGAGCACAAATATACATCATACTGGTTATAAACATTGTGTAATTGGACGCATTATTCAGTAAATGTTTTACAACATTTCAAGTTTAAAAAATGCTACTTTTATGCAATTAAATATATTTTTTATTAAAATTTAACTTTAAAAATTTGTCATAAAACATAAAATGTAAAATGTATTTAAACTCTTAAGAAATATTTTGCATAAACAAAATGAAGCCTAGTCCTTTTTTTTAAGTATTTAATTTTGCCATATTGTCATGACTGTAATGCATCCATTTTTTTATTCATCTGATTATTATTATTATATTTTTATAGCAGTATGCATTTTATAACACCTGTTTTACAGTGTTTCAATTGAACATTTGAATAAAAATTATGTATATAATGTAATGTAATGTAATGTAATTATATATATATATATTAGTGGTAATATTTCACACCTAAATAGATATTTTACATGGGCAAAATGAAGCCTTAATTACTATGTTTGTGTATCAGTATGCATTATTCTACAATTGTTTTACATATTTTTCTTGTTTTAATAAAAATACTACATTTTTGTCATTTTTTGTACAAAAAATAAATTCATTAAAACTTACCTTTTAGAATGTATTGCTTTATTATATTATTATTATTATTATTATTATTATCATTGTCATTATTATTAACATTATTACTTTTTGTATTTCATTTTTACATTTTTCTGCCAAATTGTCATCCATTCAGGTGTTTTGTTTTTTATCTAAATATTATTATTATTATTATTATTACTATTATTATTATGTTTGTGTAACAGTATGCATTATACAGTTTTTTTTACAATGTTAAAAACGTGTTGTTTTTTTTTATAAGTTTCAATAAAAATACTTTTGGTCCCACCTTATATTAGGTGGCCTTAACTACTGTGTAATTACATTTAAATTAATAATTTGGTACAATGCACTTATTGTGTTCATGTTTTTACATTGTACTTATATTTTTAAAAATACCTATATGTAATTACATCTGTAATTAATTTCTGTAATTACATTTATAATTACACTGTTGACCCATCCCTTACAGCTTAACCCACCCTTAAACTGACCCAGACCCCCAAACCTGTCCCTAACCTTACCCGTATCCCCCCTCAATAGCAGCAATAGTGTTTTGCAATGCAGTATGAACGCAATAAGTACATTGTACTTATTTTTTATGTAAGTGCATAGTAGTTAAGGCCACCTAATATAAAGTGTGACCATACTTTTCATTTTTTCTGTCATCTAAACCTATGTTACGCTGCTGTCACATGAAGTGTGTGCAGGATAGCATTGGATTAACGTTGATTCCAGCGTTGGGAATTTCAGGAAGTGCAGATCGAGTTCTTTTTCTTCCAGTGAATTCTTGGCTGGTTCTGATTTCCATGCTTTAAGTTCCTTTAGCAGCTTTGAAACTTCATCCAAATAGAAAGGAGACACGTCTGTCCTGCATGAGAGTTGTGTTTTCCTCCGTCTGTCGGACGTGTTTTTGTCGTTTCAGGGACTGTACAGGGTCATATTCATATTTCAGATGCTTTAGGACATGTATATGTTCTCTGTGAAGCACTTTAAAGAGAATGGGTGTTTGTGTGAAGCGTGATGGATGGAGCGCCGCATCCTCTGTCACAGGAAACCAGTGAATGAGCTGAGATCTGCTGTTTCTCTCAGAAAGTGACAATATATCCTGCAAATACAAAAACAGTTACTCAAACATCAAACATCTCTAGCCCTTTCATTAACACACTCCTCAAAGTATTATTATATATAATATCAGAATTATTTCTGAAGGATCATGTGACTAGAGTAATAATGGTGAAAATTCAGCTTTAAATCACAGAAATAAATCACATTTTATATTCACATAGAATACACTTATTTTGAAAAGCAATAATATTTTTACTGTTTTTACTGTATTTTTA